>CM026293.1:11524572-12115191 GCA_014851415.1 Cnaphalocrocis medinalis | reverse complement strand
ACCGCTAGAGCCAGGTCCCACCGCGTGGGGATCAGCCCCATTTGGTACAACTTCTCCAGCAGCTGAGCACTAGCCTCAGTTCTGAACTCATTCGTTGCATCTAGGTCCTTAATCTTATTTGCTAGTTCTCTGATTTCTCTTGACAATTTGTTGTATCTGTGAACAAGATAACTAATGAAATCCCATTTAAATAGCAAAGAATATTATTATCTGATCAAAACAAGTTTACTTAGTGTAGTCTTCGCGTTTTTGAATAAAGTATTTTTTCATAACTTTGACTTCATGTAGATTATTATCCACCTTCCA
Source organism: Cnaphalocrocis medinalis (assembly GCA_014851415.1). Classification (NCBI taxonomy): domain Eukaryota; kingdom Metazoa; phylum Arthropoda; class Insecta; order Lepidoptera; family Crambidae; genus Cnaphalocrocis; species Cnaphalocrocis medinalis. The sequence continues at coordinate 12,114,885 of CM026293.1, read as the reverse complement.
TGATATGAAATCTACTTTTTTCAGTAGTTTCTGTCATGAAATTTTAGTTTTCGCACCATTTTTAAAGTTAATCTAAAGCAAAACAAACTCAAGCACGTGTCCGAATGTCAATATGTCAGTGTCACTTATTTGACATTTGGAGTGCATAAAAAAACATCATTGTCTATGATCAATGGTTTATGCTTTATGTCATGCAGCATATTCTACACTTATGCCGCGAATAAGGCGCGAAGCCGCGGTAGAAGGATGAAGATACATAGAAAGGTGTTATTTTAATACAATACAATACAACATATTTTTAAGAACATTATAAATGTATACATAGTCGCGTACATACTATTTTTATAATTTTAGTCTGTGTGTGGATGTCTATTGGCGGATGATGAATGAAGTATAATGTTCATCTTATTTCCGAACGGTTAGTAATCTGTCAAGTCAGCTGTTGTTGGTTGCTGTCAGTCACAAAATAAAATTGATTGATTTTTTTGAATTAATTCACTCGGTTATTTCCATTTTCTCTTGTTATATCCTAGTTTACGTCCCATTAAACTGCTCAAGGTATAAAGATGGATCCCAATTACAAAGCCGGTCCCGGCTATTTTGCAGACTATCTCCAGTCTATTGTTAAACTGGACGCCTTGGAGAGGATCACACAGAACTTGGGTAACGAACTGGCCGATTCTCCCGTGTGCAACGCACACCCTGCACCTAAGGGAAAGACGCCCCTGACACTAATCGAGGTATGCTACGAAATCCGGGTAAGGCACAACTCGCCCGAAAAAATATTGGTTAGGTTAGGTTAGAACAGTGCCCAGCCAAAAAATCTTACAATTCGCGGGCGAGTTGTCCCCTAACTCACGAAATCACAAGCGAAGTTAACACAGTGGCTCAACATCTTATGCCCTCCCAAGGGTTAACGGGATCCTATAAGTCGTAAGGGGGGTCATCGCATCACGCGTGTGAAATTCCGCTAGATGGCGTACTGTAGAACTGCAGCGTAGATTCTACACGGTGATTGGTTTTATTAATGATGTGAGATGCCAAAAGTCACTTAACAACCAATGAGTTGAAGTTGGACCTCAGTACGCCATCTAGCGGAATTTTCACATACGCGATAGCTCCCATTGTCAAAGCCTGGGTACGCAATGTGCATGGAGTCTCGTGGAGACAGAACGAGACCCGATTTTCGTTATCAACTGGTAAGTCTAAGTCGTTGATTAACTAAGTTGGTTACTTAAGAAAATATATTGACACTTATTTCAATACGCATAAAGACTACCGATACTTAAATAATTGAACATTAGCTTAAACGACGTCTCTGACAGCGGCCGTAAGATTGGATGGTCATTGTGATTTAAATATTTAACACCCCGTTTCTAAACATGACTGTATCTATCAGAATACTCCTTGCATTCGTAATCCACATTCATGATCTATTTAGCAGTATTAAGACATAAATAGCACCAAGGGCGTATCTATAGTTGTCTATAAAAAGTCGATATCTGGCGATAATTCGCCGTGTAATAGTTTAGCTTGACTCAGTCCATTAGCCTAAAAAGCGGAATGGCATGGTGCCAGTTAAGTGGCAGTCTAGAGCCAAACTTGAGGTTGACTGGCGCGCCTCATACACGCTAACCGAGTCTTGATTAATTGACAGTGACTCGGGCGATTTATAAAGTCATGACTTTTGAAGTATGGAGCATTTTTTAGGGAACGGATCGTGATGAAAAGTATTAAACGGAGGAGTTATTGCTTTTGGACGAATTTTAATGGTTTTATAGACGTAGCCATAAAAATCGTGCGAGTACTAAGTATCATTACTGGCCCGATGGCGTGTTGGGTAGTGACAGCGTCAAACGCTAAAGGCCGTGGGATCGATATCAACTCTGAAATGAACATTTGTTCAGTGTGTGTCTGATGGACAACAACACGGCTAATAAGTAAACACTTGCGCGATTTAATCGACGCCCAGCGCCATCTGTTGCCACAATTTAAAACGAATGTCTACCACTGGTGTTTTCAAATACATGAGCGTATTTCTATCATTAGCTTGGCTGTGAGGGAAACATTGTGAGGAGACCTGTACGTTTCGGCTAGTTTCTGAAACCTGTAACCATGATTCAGTTGGTTAAATAAAGGGTTGCGCACAGGGGCGTCTTTCCCTTAGGTGCAGGGTGTGCGTTGCACACGGGCGCCGCGATCCTAGGGGCGCCGGGCGCCCCGGTTCTAGGGACGCCGAGCGCCCCGGTCCTAGGGGCGCCAGGCGCCGCTCGCAACGGAGCCCCACTTGGTGCGCGCCCGCGCTGACCGGCCACCGCGCTTTAATAACCAACGTAAAAAGAACTCCAGTTTGCATACATTTTCTGTAGCACCTGGAGCTCTTCTTATATTTCTCGTATTACAGCAAAGCAAGGCGCGCCACGTGTAAATCCGGGGGATCACTACGATATCACCGGTCGGGGTCAGTCCCCACTTTACCTTACGTGGAGTCTCCGAACCGCAAGACCACGGGACTTCCCACGAAAGTGGGTCGCTTCCTGTTTGCTTAGGGTCCTTAACGGAGACTTTTTTTCTCCCCCTTTACTTGGGGCGCGTCTGGGTGCTGCCCCCACATTACATGTGGGGGACTTTTGCGCAGATCGCGCCAAGTCCCGCAATCCAGCGGTAAGGCTGCCTGTCCATTTAAGCGGAGCGATGCGGCGGAGCGGAGAAACAGACAAATATTAGCCAATAGTATTACAGAAAAATTCTACTGGCTAAAATAAATAAATACTATTGGCTAATATTTGTCCGTTTCTCCGCTCCGCCGCATCGCTCCGCTTAAATGGACAGGCAGCCTAAGCGGCAGCTTCCTGCCTCCCTGTCTTCCCCCTGCGTCCGCATCCAGCGGAGGTGCTCGTGTGGCTGGGATTTCAGGGCCTTACTGGTAAGCCTGCTGGTAAGAGAGCCCCTCTTTCCCTTCCCTGTCCTGCAAACAGCAGGGTACGGGTCTGCGAGGGAGCCCTGCAGGGATCTGCTGGTAGCGCCTGCGTCGCAACCCAGCGGCGTGGGCGTCCATCCGGGGGGATTTTCGGTAGGCCGTGGGAGCGGCCCTGGGGGCGTATACGCCCCGTAGTTGGGGAGGTGAGGCCGTACTGGCGTGCCTCTTGGTTCCTGAGGCGGGACGCGGCGATAAAGGTTCGCCCTTTCACGTATTCCGCCACCGTGCCTGGATCTGCCGGGAAAAGTCGGAGAGGTTTTAGTGGGTATGCCTCTGGACGGTCTCTGATTAGCAGAGATCCAACCCAAAGGAGAGCCCCACACTAAGTACTCGTCGGTCTCCCAACCGACGGGTGTGCATAAGGCGGCGCCGACCACCGGCGCCGACCGCTGCCCATTGCACATCGGGCAGGCGGCATTTCCTCTTCGTGACCAAAAAAAAGAGCACTTCAAGTCAAGAGAACAATCAAGAGCAGGGCAGGTATTCAAAACCGAACTACACTTCAAATTTAAACTACAAACAATAGAAAAATTTGACAGTACTTCTTATATGGTAAGTTCTCAGAACAATAACTAAAGCAATAGAAGCCCTACTAAAAAAAAAGCTACGTACAGCTATCTTATTCACATCTGATGATACATCGTGCACGAGAGTAAGCGAAACAAAAACACCGCCCGGTTTCTATTATTTTCGAATTGGTCACTACTTTAAATGTCAAATGGTCTCTTTGGTCTCAATTATGCTGCTAAATTAAAAGTTCGTACTTGCGCCATGCTCTTTTTGGTAAAGTCAAACCGATTGAGAATGGTCGCATTGTTATGGTTGTGTGTCGTGGACGGTTTAGGGAATTTGTGATATTTTTTTAGGATGTAAACGTTTGATAATACACGTTAAACTTGGTAGATATCTTTAGTGCTAGTATATGGCGTGTGTAGTTGAAGGCTGCAAATCGCACTCAACACGGAAAGAAAATACAAATGAGTTAGTGACTTTTCATCGGTGAGTTTGTTATATTTACATCTTTTATGGTTTTAAAATGACTATGTAGTCAGAAATTTGTTCTGTTATATTATTATCTCGAGATTCCACACAAGTTTTGTACTATTTATCACATTTTCATAAATTATTTACAATCAGTTGAGGTTATAGTAGTGTTGTGCAAATTGTATCGATGTTTTGGTCAGAGAATCGCCTTAGTTTATGTTGACCAACATGCTTTTTGTTTTAGATTCCCCAAAGATGAAGCAGCTAAAGCTATATGGGTACGAAGTATTTCAAGGCATAACTGGGCACCGAAAAAACATAGCCATATTTGTTCTAAACGTTTCACTGTTGATTCTTTTATACCTAATGAAAATGCTAAGTATCGGCGACTTAAGGCAAATGTGGAAGGTATGCCGTTATTGAAGTATTAATTTGTTGATTCTATTAAGATTTCTTTATGGTTTTATACTAGGAAAACTAGGGTTTTTTTCACGTCTTTTGCTATTTATTATTTAATTAGCCTAATTAAAATGTTTTGTTTTAGAGACCATTATCAGATTTGAGACCATTATCAGATTGACAACACGCAATGTAAACGCTTTTTTCAAATCCTGGTATGCCTTTTTCTTTACAATACTGTAAAGCGTCTGCAACAGAATTACTAAGTAGTTGTGCCGCAAGGCGAACTTTCATAATTAAGCTACCATAATTTGTTTTTGTAAAGAGGTAACGTTTTAAAATAAAAGTTTTTTGTACTGAAAATTGTCAGCCTTTTTTATTTATATAGACCTATATAGGTAGTCCATTTCAGCTAAGAAGAGCCCTGTGACACTTCATTGCGTTCTGAACTACGCATTTTATGTTTGACAATGAAAAATATTTTTAGATAAAATCAATGAATCGTGCTATGTTGATTTTACGTTTTTTTTTCGATTGATTGATTTCATCTGACAATTTCTAATTCTTACTTTTTTATCGACTTTTATTTCGACACGGCCACAACACTAGCATTTGAAGGCTGAAAGATGGAAGGAAGAAGGCTTGTGACAACCTTCTGAATTACGAATGTCCAGATGTATATCCATCCCTTTTTGACACATTTACAATATCATAAGAGAAAATAGTACAAACTGCTGTATTCTGTTGCTATTTTAGTACGGTTTCTATTGCTTTAGTTATTGTTCTGAGGGTAAGTTGATGTGCTGTTAGAGCTGCAGCATCGAAAGTCGCTTAACACGTTAGTACTATATCAAAGTAATATTGTGTCCGTATCCCTTGGTAAAACTAGGCTTTAGCCAGTTACTTTGACATAGTACTAAAGTGTTAAGCGACTTTCGAAGCTGACTGACTTCTTCTGCTTCTTCAGCAGCATGTATTTGCCCACTGCAGAGCATATGCCTCTCCAATTTCCCTCCACTTCCTTCTGTTGTGGGTCTTCCTGGACCACGCTGCCCCAGCTTGAGCCTTGATGTCGTCGGACCATCTGGCAGTTTGTCCGCCAACACTCCTCTTTCCGTCTCTTGGTCTTCATTCAAGAACATCCTTGGTCCACCTCCCAACTCCCCTTCTGCATACATGGCCTGCCCATGCCCACTTTAGTTTAGCGGCTTGGTACCCTACATTTACCACTTTTGTGCGTTCCCGGATGATGGTGTTGCGCACTTTGTCCCGTAAGGATATACCGAGCATGATACGTTCCATGGCTCTCTGTGCTACTTTGAGTCTACGTATCAGCGTAGCGGTGAGCGGCCAGGTTTCGCAAGCATATGTCATTGTCGGCAGCACACATTGGTTTTGTGGTAGTGTCTTTGATTTGAATACACTGCCCAGAAAGCCGCCCATGACAATTGAACCCGACGGGTGATCTCTGTTTTGAATGGGTTCTTTCCCAGCGTTATCCGTTGTCTCAGGTACACATATTCATTCACTATCTCAAGTTCGTGGCCTTCTAATGCTATGGAAGCTGGTATAATTTAACCTTGGTCTTGTCCATATCCATTTTAGGCCTACTTTGAGAGACGCGTGATACAGCTGCTCCATCATTGTCTGCAGTTCTGACGGCGATTCGGACAGAATTACTATATCGTCCGCGTATCGGAGGTGATTAAGGTACATACCGTTGATGTTGATTCCCGTCCCAGTCCAGTGTCTTTAAGACATCTTCCAGCGCACTGTTAAAGAGTGTAGGCGAAATGACATCCCCTTGTCGGACACCTTTCTGGATCGGGATTGGATTCGTGTTTTCCCTCAGCTGGATGGTCATCGTGGCTTATAAAGATTTTTCAGGATGTGGATGTTTCGTCTATTCGACATCTTTTCAGCGAGGCAGTAACCGCCCAATGTTCTACCGAGTCGAACGCTTTCTCGTAATCAACATATGCCAGATATAATGATTTGTTGTATTCATGGGCCTTCTCTCTGTGTTATCGGTTGTTCCAAACCCCTTGCGGAAACCGGCTTGTTCTCTGGGTTGATTGATATTGGTCGAGCCTACCGCTTAGTCTTGTTGTGATCACTCTAGAGAAGACTTTGTATACTTGGCTTAGCAGTGATATACTTAGGGCGATAGTTTTTCAATAAGGTATTGTCACCCCTTTTATGAAAAAAGTAAGTTACTAAGCTTCGTGTCCATTCCGTGGGAACTACTCCAGTAAATAAAACCTCATTGAACAACAATCTCAGTTCTTTAATGACCACCGAGCCACCGGCCTTCAGCAAATCTACTGCTATACCATCTTCTCCTGGGGCTTTGTTCTTTTTGAGCCTTTTCAGAGGCTGACGTATCTCGTAACTGCTGAATTCCGGTATGTTTGTAGTGGGGCCCATTGCTCTCGAGGATCACCAGTCAATGGCTTGGGGAGTTTAGATCGGTATAGATTACCATAATATTCTTCCGTAATCTCTCTCATATCATTGATATTCGAGGTTGCAGGTTGTTGAGTGGTTCGTCTCAGCTTATTAGGCAGGTTAGTCGCGGATGTTCTTTGAAAAACCTTAAATCCTTTGTTGTTTTCTATAATATTTTGGATTTCCTTTAATGTCTTCTTGCGCTGGTCCCGCTTTAGCTCTTTACCGATCTTTTTGTTGAGTTAGCGGTGTTTCGTAGTATGAAACTCCTCGTCCTTAATATTTCGGCGCTGGACCATTAAAGATTTTATATGATCTGGTAGATCAGACTATAGTTTTGGGACTTTTGAGAATCCTTTGGCTGCGGTTTCAGTGATGATGTTAACGAACTGGGTGTACTTCGTCTGGACATCGTTTTCGAAGTTTTGACCGCGCGCTTGCTAGGGGGCGCTAGGGCAATGTTTGCACACGGGCGCCACATGAGCTAGAGACGGCCCTGGTTGCGCAGTTCAGACGGTAGTTGCTCCATTGTACCTAATTATCAGACTCCATAATGCTGAATCATGGTCTAAGGCTCTAAGCGTACCCCGGCCTACGAAGCGATATCTTTGGACGCAACCAGGAATTATACGCCGAGATGAGTGAGAGAATAAGCATATACCTTCTGATAAACATCTCGAAAGTCTAACTTACGACACAACAAAATAAGGAAACTACCTACGTTTAACGTCAAGAAATAAGCTTGCCAAAGGTTGTCAAAAGTTTGATTGTTGGCAGGTATTTCAGAGTTGGGCACATCAAAACCTTCCAGCAACAAATTAAGTGCAGACAAACAACATGATTTTCGAGTCAACGTTATGGAGACATATAGCGTGCGACCGCAGCTAGATATTCTAGAAATGTTTATGGCAAACGGCGGATGGCACGGAAGCACTTCGCTCGCTTCGTATTCATGGGCATTAACATTCGCCAACTTTACTGTGTACTGTCCTTAACTGCTTGCATACTCCGTGCTTCCATTCATGAGAAACGTTTTTCAGCCCTCGTTTGGTGTGATTGACTCGGATTTGTTTTTATTTATCGCAATCCATTGACTGCCACGCTATATCCTGATCCTATCTACGCTACTTTGCGAGTAATCAAATGTTACGATTTTATGTCGCCATGTTTTCAAATTCCTGTAACCCATTTAGGGCTCGACCGGTATTGCATTGTATCGACGTACAAATTGGTTCAGTTTCAATTTAAGAAACGAATAGTAGTAATAGAATAGTAAAGTTTAAGAAATGATACACCGGTAATGGGTAGAACCAGGAGCATTGACGTAGCTAGGGTTTTTCCGAGGGGGGCATGCATGTTCCCAGCCATGAATCGGCCGAGAAGAAAATTGAGGATGAAGTTATTTTATATATGAGGTAGAGTATTTTTCTAGGGTGGGACCACAGCTATCTTGAGTGGGCTCTGCTTGCCCTACCCTACCTCCAAGCTACGCCGACGACCATGATCTTACTGCTAGTGGCTAGGTAGGCAGCCACATATTCATGAAAAAAAAAATGATATGAATTTCCTTATTCTTCTTATACTTAAACCTGATGATTTCACACATTACTTTGTGTAAGTGGCGCGGGCGGTACAATAAATCTTATTTGGTCGTATTTGGTCTACAGAAAGCGGGTTCTATCAGCTGATAGTTCCAGTTATTATCTTCTAATGGTGTTTAACATTTCATCAGTTTTAACCAGACTTAGTGCCTAAGTGCACCATTCCGCGTGTTTTTATCGACAATCCGACCCCCCCGAGCCAGAATCCTGACTACGGCCTTGGCGATTCTATTCTGAGGGCGCACATCAGACACATATGGTCTGCATAAAGATTTAAGTACTCTTCCATTAACGGGTGAACAACTGATTTTAAAGAGATATTAATAGAATACCAGAAACTTTCGCAGCATGCTAAGTCTAAGTCTTTGTAGGTACCTACTTACAAAACATACATTTCTAAGAATTGATAGGTTGATACAGAGACACAATAAAACACAGAAGCAGATCAAGCAGATACATGCAAGCTATAGAGAACCTAGATATAAAATGACAATAAACATGAAAAAACCAGTCTCCATGATGACTAGATAGAATCTTAGAATGGTATTGCATGTTGAATTTTTATGCAGTTTATTTAAAAAAGGCCACACAATGTTTGAAAATTCGTAAATGTTATGCATGATGTCTGTGATATGGATATGTGCATGTTTTTGCAATGGTATTTTGCATAGCTTAAGATGTGGGTATAAAACAATGATAGAGAAGAAAAATATGGTGTTAAAATAAATGAAGTTTAGGTATTTATAAATAAGTATTAAAGATTGCATCATTATTAATAGGAAGTATTTCATCTATGTATAAAAAAAGGTATGGAAAAGTGGAGGTAAATAAACAAGATATTGTGATACACTACATAAATAGATAATATGTATTGGAAATTAATTGAAATCCAAATATTATGTGGTTAAGGACCCACCAAAGGTTCATGGAATAAGTGATCATTATGTATCTTTGCAATCCTAAAGATTTTTTTCCATTTATAAATATTTACTTCAGGTTGCTTTTTTATTTGGATTCCAATTAAAAATAAGCATAAAAAATATTGTAAATAATAAAGGTGGACTACACAATAGGTAAAAACCTGGAGTGTGGACGGTTGTAGTTGCATTTTGTGTGTACTTTGGGTAAATCGTCAGACGCTATCTTACATGGAAGCTCACAGCCATCTTCTGGGTCCATGGTTCTTTTGATGGAAAAGAAAATAACAAGGTAGGTATAATATCTTCTTTCTCAACTTAAGTGTTTTTAAAAGTTGTTAAATAAATCTAGTTCTTATCAGATATTAAATGATTGTTTCTAATAAGATTTTTATTGGTATGTACTAAATCAACCAGCACCTAAAATAAATACTGGTATATAAATAATGAGTATCTTTTAATAAGTTACTAGGTATATTAAAAAGGATTCAACCATTTCTTCCAAATTTAAATTAGGTTTTATGATTCATCCTGACTCCTGAATCCCTGATTCATTCATCCTAATTTAGAATAGGTATGAATAGGTATTTTATTTACTTATTTACAAATTATCATAGCACAGATAATAAACATAATTTATGCATAAATAAAATAGATAGGTAAGTAAGTAGGTATATGACATTGTTACAGCCAATTAATTATTTATATGCGGAAAGGTATAATTTTAACATCCCAAAAGCGAGAAGACAAGAAAGCGCAAAGCATTAACAAATTACACCGCATACAGTTAACAACATCCACAAATCGATATTGTTATGCGGCAATAACACACAATTTTAATGTTTATTTTCAATGTCATTAACAAAAAAATCCGCACTAGAGGTTAGGTACTCACGACTAAGGCTTCTTTCTCTTCGCCGGTGATATGCGGGCGAAGAATATTATTGCACTAATAATTTCACATTTCTACTTTTTAATTTACCTTTAGCTTATTCTAGTAATTAAATATTTTACAGAAATTTTGATAGACCCATTCTCATGTTTCAAATTTAGCAACACGCACGCGCGTTGCGATCCTGCGGCAGAAATTTGCGATTTGGATGCGTTCTTTTAATATTGTTTTTTCAAGTACATATTTATATTATTTTATTTTTGTTAAGGACAAAAAGTAGTTAAAGTAAGTTTTTAATATATAAATGGTTACTATCATTTCCCAATAGCTCGGTATTCAGGTCTTCATTCATCTCCGGTGCCAAGAATTAATGTTAAATGTTTTGGACAAGTATCTCCCGCTCCATACTTCGACTCCCATTAGCCAATGTTATCTTTCAGTTCTCATTTATTTATTTAAAAACTTTATTGCACAAAACTTCGTACAATAGGCGAACTTAATGGCATTCTCTACCAGTCATCCTTGGGTATGGATCATAAAATGATAGTCCAGTATGGATCCTTCTGTATCTCCATTAAGGTGTCCACAGATGGTCAGTTTTTTTCCTACACCGGCGTCATCAATAGCTTCAATAAGAAATTCAGTGCACAAAGAAAAAAATATTTTTATTAAAGACTTTATTAGTTACTTATACAAGATACATATTAAAAATACACCTTCTAGGCGTAGTAAGAGAGGTTGGCCTTCTTCTTGGCCTGTACTTCAAGGATGGCGTCCATGAAGTCCTCGTGCGTGACGGCGGTGGCGGAGCGGCGCAGCGCGATCATGCCGGCCTCCACGCACACCGCCTTGCACTGGGCGCCGTTGAAGTCGTCGGTGGAGCGGGACAGCTCCTCGAAGTTCACGTCTGGGCTGACGTTCATTTTTCTGTTGGGTTAAAGCAATCGGTTAAGTAGGCTCAATAAGTATATTCTTCAGAAACAAAGTGCTAAGACACAGTGACAGTAATAATAACAAGCAGTATAGACGCAATATCATCGCGCTTCGAAGGCGCGTATCCAAGTTCATATTAAAAAAAATATAGGCGCAACTGACAGTCCTCTATGTAAAGGATGTTTTAATGCTTCATATCTCGGTACACTTCCGGGCAATAAAACGGTTGCCTAATTATTATAATTTAATATTACCTAGAATGGATTTGCATAATTCTTGCTCTAGCTTCTTCATTCGGGTGGGGGAACTCAATCTTCCTGTCCAGACGTCCTGATCGGAGTAGAGCAGGATCTAAAATATCTACACGGTTGGTGGCTGCGATGACCTGCAAGCAAAGTTTACATTTAAATATTGAACAAATAAAAAAATAAGTATAGTGGGAAATACAATAGGAGAAAAAATAGTACAATAAGACTACAAAAGTTTGATGATGATTGATGTACATACAGTCACATAGAAGTATACAAAACTGTAAAATTTCTTCAATCGACTCTCATCTTACTGTCATACACATTAGGTTGAAAATCGATTGAGGAAATTTAACAAGTTGTGGTAACCTGACGTGTGGCTGACTGTACATAGGCCTCTTTCACAATTAAGAGGTTAACTTTTTAATTGTTACTGTACCTTAATATCAGCGGTAGAGCTGAAACCATCAAGCTGGTTCAACAACTCCAACATAGTACGCTGCACTTCACGGTCACCAGCCTTCTCGGAGTCGAAACGCTTTGTACCAATAGCGTCCAACTCGTCGATAAAGATGATGGCGGGAGCCTTCTCCTTGGCAAGGGCGAAGGCGTCACGGACAAGCTTCGCGCCGTCACCTTTAATTTACAAGGAACACTACTAAAATATTTTGTAATACCTCTGCTGTCTCATGTGCTTTAGCTTACTACAGAATCAGATGAATATTACGAAATATTGTAGGTATATTAAAGTTATTGTATCTTACCTATTTCTCTCAAAAGTTTTTAAATTAATTGGGCATAATATATAGTTGTTTTGTAATAAATTAAAAGATATTTTACCAATGAACATCTGCACAAGCTGAGGTCCTGCCAGCTTCAGGAAGGTAGACTTGGTCTGTGCAGCACAGGCCCTGGCCAGCAGGGTCTTGCCAGTTCCCGGGGGGCCGTACAGCAGAACACCCTTGGGTGGGTGGATGCCGAGATTCACAAACTTCTCCTTGTGTGTCATGGGCAGGACTACAGCTTCAATTAGCTCCTGAAAAGTGAATAGTCAAATCATTAGCTTATGAGCTTATTATTAAAAGATACAAATTAAAAAAAAATTCAAATATAATTTTTGGTACACTCTCAATTTATGGGATAAAGGCCTCTAATTTATTAAGCAAGAGCAATGAGGCAGTGACTTCACAATGTCTTTCTCTTTTTAACATAAAGATTCGGGTATGCATTCTTACAAAAAAGGACCCTTCCCACAAGGATCAAAAACTAGTTGAAACCATTTTATGTTATGAATAAATGCCTCTATATATAATAACATTTATTTTTATAATAAGGTCAAGGACAGTAAGGCTATAAAGGTATTTTATGTGACAAAAATAGAAACCAACCTGAATCTGTTTATCCAAACCACCAATATCAGAATACTGCTCTGTTGGGCGCTCGTCCACCTCCATGGCCTTCACCCTAGCGTCGTACTCAGCCGGCAGTGTCTCCAAGATCAGGTACGAGTCCTTATTCACTCCAACTAGGTCACCAGGCTTCAGTTTCTCAGCATCAACTAACCCAATCACAGGCAAAAAGTATGTCTGTCTTGTTGATGTTTTTATTACTGCACATTTTCCTTTCCTCTGTGAGTCCAAGTCCACGACTGCACCATCTTCCTCTTCTTCCTGAGGATCTACGTCCAGCAATTCTATGACGTTCGAAACGAGGTATGGCAAAGTTTTGTTCACTTTAATTTTCTCAGTGTTTTCTTTGATTTTCTCGTTCTGTGCCTGGAGCTCGTGAGTGATCCTCATAACTTCACTCTTCATAATCTTGATTTCATTGTCTAAAAGCCTCGTCCGGCTTATGATTTCGTCTGTTGGCATTCGTAACACTTCATCGCTAAGCGCCTCCTCTCCATCTTCCCAGATGGATTTATCTTCTAATGTAGTGGCCATTGCAACTGTGTAGACTTAGAAATATATATTAAATGCAAATCCTATGCCACTGTCTCAAAATTTACAGCTGAATTCAATTTTTCTCAAACAAAATAAAAATTCCTCAAGTCATGAAAATGAATTGTCATTTCGTAAAACGGAGTTACCGTACTAAGACAAAAAAAAACTACTATAGTTGGGTTTTTCAAACTTTTGAAGGATTTCATTCTATTATCTACGTAGATACAAAGATTTAAATCATTGCGTAGATAAGTGAATGGACTTCATAACTTAAATTATATTTTTATTTGAGCTTAAATTATTACATTACAAACTATTTTTCTTTCTGCAAATGAAATAGTATTTGTATTTAAATGAAAATTTATTTAATTGAAACAGCATGCAGAACCCAGTGATCGATCTCGCCTCGGTATGCGCACGTAATTATTTGAAATTATACTACTAAAGTAGTAGTTTATTAATCCTTATGGTAACATATAAAATATGACCCAAAATATTGCAGTTCAAAGCCATGACAAAAAAAAAGAATAACATTAGTCGCATATATGCCCGTGGCATTTTATTGTATTTCTTAATAGGGCAACATTGTTTGTGTTTTTTGACACAAGAAAAAAAGTTTTTTTTGACAAGTAAGCGTCATCAAGTGTCAAATTTTGCGAATTTCGAAAAAAATCTCGTCTGGCGATCTATCCCAGTTTTTATCATTTTGATTAAAAATAGTGTAACGATTTATAAAGTGTTCTTTTCCTTAAATTAATAAATACAAACACAATGGCACTTTCAATGTTTGCTCGCACTACAGGTACGTTTAGTCCATGAACTTAAAATTTATTACATAACATTGTGTTTATTGATAACTTCACTTTTAATTTATTGTTATTATATTTATTGTAATAAAATTGTAGTCAATTGATGCTGTATTTTTCTATGCGCATTAATTTAAAAATACTACTTTTTTTAAATTCATTGTTGACATGTTTTGTTAGGTTATGTTATTTAATTTTATCTTTGTTATAATATGTGAATAAATACTATTAAGAATGGAAACTAAACATTTAAAATATTTTAAACTTATGATGCTGGTAGGCTGTTTATTTTTTATACACATCGTTGGTGGCAAGGCAGATGAGTGTGCAGATATGTTACACTTTGATGGTAGAGGCTGATATAATAGGCCTGTTTCCAATTTTTTTTTCTGATTAGTAATCAAAGAAGCTCTCCAGAGTAGAAACATCGGCAAAAGATTACTCTGTTAGCATGAATATCTCCGAGATATAGAATAGAATAGAATAGAATAGAAAAAGATTTATTATCCAATATCACCATTCAAAGATCACATAAAATAAACCTTGTCAAAAACGCTCCATACAACGGCCCTGCCACACTGTGACGTCACACGGTGCTAGTTTGTGTTCATCACGGGAGACCTTTGTTCGATAGCTATATTAAATAATGCGTTTATGAAAATGGTTTCAAAAGAAAAGTTGCTCAAAATTGCATGAATTATCTAATTGTATATAATTATTTAGTAAATGTAATACTTTTAAAATCAAGTTACGTATCAAATTTAGATCTAACTTTAATTGACTGATGAACAAAAAATATCAAACTAAATTCTTGTATATAGTTTTTTTTTAACGTTATTTCTCCATTTTATACAAAAAATCTTCTAATCTCTAACCTTGGAAACAAGCCTATTGAGTAATAACCATTTACAGAATGTGTATGATTAAAATTACGGAATGTTTATTGTACTTAGTTTTAAGAAATATTAAAAATTAAATTAAAGATAAAAAAATAAAATAGGAAATACTTTTATTTCAGTAAATCATTCACATATAAATTGCCGGGGCCTCCCAGAAAGTAATCAAATGTAGTGGTATCTTTTTAATTGGTAAAAAATGTGATTCCAGTAAGCACAAACCGCTTGTTCTGTCAGCAAGCTATGCGCCTAGCAACACAGCCTGCGTTCCAACAACGCATCGCCAGTGCTCTCTCAGTCAAGACCCTGGCTCGCGCTGACTCCAAAACACCTATTCTAGACTCTGTAAGTATTTATGTTACTGGTAAAGAGACTTCACTGTAACTAATAAAAATAAGTGTTTAAGTAAGTTGGTACAAAACCATAGGCAAATTAAATTAAACATGAGATTACAATACAAATTACGAATTAAATTGGTAGTTAAATACAAGTCAAGTTACAAAATATAATTACAAATTAGGTAGGTAGGTATAGATAACATTGACTTTTAAACTATTGCCCCTAGAACTGTCAGTGTTAGGTATATAATATATACATAATTTTATCTGATTTCAAAATTTCATAATATTGGTACATAACCAATTTTATAAATCTATATCTTCTATACTTCTATCTTCTTCTATTTAAATAGAGGTTGATCTCATAATTCACGCCAGGGTTTATATATAAATCGAAAGCACGAAACACTTGCGCGACAATCAACACCCAGTGCCATCTATTGGTAGACAGTGGAAATTCTGCCTTGAAACGAAGTGAGGGCGGCCTCTATATTATTACACTTTAATGAGATTAAAATTGTAACCACATTCTAAGAAATAGATTATGATTTGAGTATTTCTTTATAAAATTCCAGGTGCGTTCATTCCGCACGAGCCCCGTGCGGCTGTCGGACGAGAAGCCCCACGACCACGCCAAGCTGTGGGTGGTGGAGAAGGCCACGTCGGCGCTGCTGGTGCCGCTGATACCCCTCGGCCTGCTCATCCCCAACAAGATCTTCGACTCGATCCTGGCCATACTTATAACGGCACATAGCTTCTGGTGAGTGTAGCTTCTTTTATTTATTCATTAAGCGAAAGTGTATTTATTTTATTATTTTCTTTAATAAGGAAAAAATACAGCTGTTATATATGTTCTGCGGCATGAAATAATAATTTTAGTAGAAAGTGCTATTTTTTACAAGTGCGCAAACGAACGGTCATCGCTATTGTTATATGCCGCGGACTATACTAATTTATTGTACAAAACTATAACTCTCGATTTAGGCAGTCTGGTTAACAACCGAACTGAACCAGGCCAGCTGGATCACGGAATGATCGACCTTCCATTTTTTATATTAGTTAGGTGGCAGACGAGCAGACGTATCACCTGATGGCGATTGCCGCCGCCTATAGATATCTACTACGCCAGTAGAGTCATAATTGCGCTGCCAACCTATAACCCCTTTCCTTTCCCCCCAATTGAGCCTCCGGCACCCTCACTCACTCGAAGAAACAGCGCAGGTGCTGCTTCATGCCGGTATTCTGTGAGGCCGGGGTGCCACTCCAGTCGAGCCGGCCCATTAATGCCGAAGCGTGGGTCTCCCAAATTTTTAGGTTAGCCCAGTCCCACTGCTGGGCAAAGGCCTCCTGTGGGATGCCTTTAAAATTCCTAATTCCTAATTAATCCTCGAAACCCTAAAAATTCCCGTCCTACCCTTCTCCCTAGGGGTCTGGAAGCGTGTGTAGTGGAATACGTGCGCGTGCTCCTCTTCGGGCCCATGCTGCCGAAGGTGGCCATGGGCCTGGTATACTTCATCACGGTGGTGATGCTGGGCGGGCTGTTCTTCCTAATATTCAACGACATCGGACTCTGCCGCGCCTTTTGGAAGATATGGAGGAATATGAGGAAGCCCAAACCGGGGCCTCCTAAGGCCGGCTCTGCCGGGGCCCCGCCCGTTTGTTAAGGTTACTTACACTTAAAATCTGATTGGAGAAGTAGTTGGTCAACATACAATGTATTAGTAGACTTTGATAGTAGAATAGCTATAGTGTAGTATTTCTTTGTACAGGGTGTATCGGCACACATTATAAAATGGTGTATAATTTTATTTTTTTATTATTAATGTTGCTCTACCCTCCTTTATGAGGATGACTTGGAGACTGATCTGTTGAAGTCAGTCAGTCACAGTCACTCAATAAAACCCGGACGTGACGACTCACTCGACATACTATTGTATGGGCAGTGTTAAAAATAATACCATTCAACGATTCTTTTGTTTCAATACCTACTACAGAATCCGTTATCACTGTCGGATTGTAGATAGATAGTAGATTTTAATATAGTAGATAGGCTGATACTTTTATTATTTTATAAATATGTCCAATGTCAATCCCATACAATTTGATTACATTTGACAGAACCGAACTGGCGCCACCAGGCGCAAGTCAGTCTCATTCAGAATCATTCAAGATTTTTTCTTTGCAGGGGGCTAGAGGCAATCGCAGTAGACTACGTCCGCGCCTCCATCTTCGGGCCCATCATCCCCAAAATTGCCATCGCTCTCGTATACCTGATCTCCTTCGCGACGCTGGGCGGCCTCTTCTACATCATCAGCCACGATATCGGCATCTGCAACTCCATAAGGCAGCTCTGGGCGATCCGCAGTTCAGAGCAGAAGGCGTAAAGTCGTGAGTGGTTGGATATTGGCGTATTGTATGGACGGTTAACTTAGTTTTTAGTCCAGAATCGATTAGTTGAAAACGAGTGTTGTCAAACAATGAATTTGAAACTGTACTATCGATATTATTATAGTACGAAATATTGTTACTGCGTCTCGACCGAAGACTAAGTTAACTTAATAAAAAAGTCTAGGGGCAGTTGGCAAAAAACGACCTTCATTGAATTATACACAATTAGTAAAACTTTATTGATGTAAGTGTTGACTTTTTTTAAAATTCAATTGTTTATTTATACAGGGTGTAGTAGTAAACAGTTATATCGTAAGCCACTTCTACTAACCACCCCGAACAACTTTTATGACTTGATTGCTAAAAATTCGCAAACAAAATATCGACTTTTCATAAAAACCCTAGCGATTAGCTTAGTCGTTTTGTATGGGGAGACCAAAATTTTTGAGTGAGTTTTGAAATATTTTTCAAGTTGTTCTAAAAAATGTTTAATGCTGCACCCTGTATATAATAAAGAAAGTTGTATAAGTTACACCACTTATAACTCTAAAACGGCTGGACCGATTTGTATATTTTTGTTGAATTATGTTTGGTCCCGATTAAAAGATTAACTTGTGAATATTTACTAAAGCAAGTATTTTTGAAACGAAGTTCATTGGGGGCCATTATGTATAACATTGGAGCTGTTAAGAGTGTAACAGACATTATTGTATGTATATAATGAAACGGAAGTATTTAAAAATAAGGTTGTAAAGGCGTTTTTCTAGGAAAAAAATTCAATGAGGTCTGTTTGGTACTGTCTCCTGTAACACAAAATGTAAATATAAGAAACCGGTTCGTTGAATGGATCAATACAATTGAAAAGTATTAATAATGTAGTTTAGTTATGATTTTTTTTTCGGTATTATACCTATTTATTTTTTAAGTTTGTATCATGCGGGCGCACAATGGAATGGGTACGGAGCTGGCTTGGCTTGTTGACAATAAATAAATATATAAGTTTTTAAATACTTAGGCATTTAACTTATATTTACAAACAATTTCATCTTATTATTTTATTCCTACTAATAATGAACAGAAATACCGTCTACGCCAATATCCAAACAAAATTAATATGGACGCTAGATTTTTGACTAAGATTTTATCTTTTGATTTAAAGATTTTGTTAATTAATTTTGGTCAAAAGTCTGGTATAAGTGTATAAGAAATCATGTGAGTCTGGTACTTAATGCGAAGCACAATCAAATGTATCTCGATCTTTAAATGTACTCTAAATTTTAAATTAATGAATTTGTGACATTTCGTTACCATTTTTCATTTATTTGTCGCTGTGAAGGAAGGCGAGTGGATCATGTGAAATAATTTATTATTAGCGATTTAATAAAATGTTTTTAGTTGAATTCTGCTTTTTATTTATCTCTATGAATTACACAGATTGTCCCAATAATTTCCGTAATATAGACAACTACACATCAACGAAACAAATGCTACAATCAGTTATTGGTTGCTTGTAATAAAGTGGCTTATAATGAAGCCGTCTCGTAACGAATACATCTGTCGCAGTCAAACAAAAGCGCGCACAGCGCGTGTGAAAGAGTTGGGAACTCCGTTCGGTCATCACGCCAGCTTCAAATTATGCCCTCAGCTTACTGTCAATCACATTTTGTTACAAACAGGGTGTATCTGAACATTTCCATCCCTCTAACTACCTCTGAACATTTGCTCTGTGACTTTTGGGTCGATAAATTTCCCCTCATACAAAATGAACAAGCCAAACTTTGTATGAAAAGTTGGTTTTTATTATTACTTAGAACTTCCAAAAACAAAACTATGTTCATAATGGTTGGTAAAGATTGGTTGGTTAAAGGGATGCATATGTTCACAAAAACACCCTGTATTAAGGAAATTTGACAGATTCCTGTATTTATCTTCTCTTTATAGAAATTAAATTAGTGATCGTTACGAAGGCGCATAATACTGTTAGGTAATACTTCGCAAATACGATAATTAGTAAATGGTATAAAACGATTATAATATTGCACAATCTAATAAAGAATAGAAAATTAACATTAATGAATTACGAATACATACGCAAACTACCGCCAGCAAAATTATGGTTTATTACCTAATAGCATAGTCGAAGCTTCGTTTGAAAATAAAAGGAAGGAATTGTGTAAAATAATTTATTATTAAAATTACTGTATGGAGGTACTGAACATGCTGTTTCTACATACACTGAGTAGAGTATGTTTATGTTTGACAATCACTGCACATTTTCCCCATAAATTGTAACTAAGTCCAGTACTTACATTAAATTAAATAGGCAAAAAATATAACATTTGAAATAATATCATAATAATATCTTACATAGACCAAAATAATGAGACTAGTTTCATAATAACAAATGCATCTGATCTGCGGTTCATAGATATCGTCAGATGAAAAATAAATTTATTAGAGATACATATTATTCACATTCTTTTGGAATATAATTAGTAACCTTGTGCTGAAAGTGCGGATTTATGTAAAACAAAATTTCAGTATCTACGAATATCTATTCGATCATAAAAGTAATAAATAATTCATGAGTACCTATATAAAAAAAAATTGTTATGATTTATTTTGTACGAAGGTTTTCTGTACCTACCACACCGTTGAAAACATCCTTTTTTGACGTAAGTATAAACAATTTTATTACAGTAGGTATATGTAGGTATACCTAAATAGAATATTATACATAGTCATTTGTACTTTTCTTTGTGTAATTAAGGTACCATCCTTAATTAAACAAAAAAATTGATAAATAAACAAGTTCAGTCAGTATACACAGTTACACACTGTATAGTCCGAGGCAAGAAAGTGTAGTTATGACCTTGAGTGCGCAGAAACCAATTTTGATAGAAAGTATTTTTTACAAGTGCGCAAAATAACGGTCATCGCTATACTTTCGTGCCTCCAGCTATACTTTTTGACTATCTACATCATATATTTAAATACAAACTCGTATTTTTATTTGGCTATGTTTGCCTCTAGTAAAACTAACATGTTGATTCAACATGCATTTTAACTAATGTGATTGGAGCCCTAACTCATCCAGAGCCCCATAACAATATAACACATGTATACAGGGTGTAAAAGACACAACGTTTTGATGATAAGACAAATTTATCATTTGATGATTTAATGTAAATCCGCTAGATGGTGTACCTACTGTTGAACTAAGGTCTAACATAAACAGCATTGGTTGTTTGATTCGACAGATTGTCATTTTGACACATCCCATTCAAAAATAAACCAATAACCTTGTAGATGGACCTCAGTACGCCATCTAGCGGATTTGACCCACGCAATAGTGTCCATTACTTATTTTCAAAGCTCTTTTTTAACCTGTATAATATGATTATTATCACCCCGGACTTATTCAAATCATTTAGGGAAAAACTTGTCAAAATTCGCATTTAAAAGTAGTTACGAATTTCGAACAACTTTTCGACCAAAAGATGATTTCAATAACAAGTAGAATAAATCCTAAATAAGGTTGTATTTAGTGATGTGCCGGATCATCAAAAATGTAGATAATGGTAAATAGATCCGTCAAAAAGTAACGGATACGGACCTTTCTTAGGCCTCGGATACGGTTACAGATACCCGAGAATACGGATCCGCGGACATGGTTAAGGATATCTGCGGATACAATGCCGCATATCCGCGGATACGGTTAGACATATCCGCGGATACGGATATCCGGCACATCACTAGTATGTACATTACTATTAGGTATGAGCAGTGGTCCCCTACGTCCGCACGTGCGTGCTGTGGAATATGTTGAGCGCCTCCCACTGCTTGGTGTGCAGCAGGATGTGCGGGCGGCGCGCGCGCATGTACTGCACCGCCTCCTCCGGGGACCAGCCGTTTTTCTGTGGAAATGTAAGCATTAGAGTTGTTGATACGTCAACATCACATACATCTACTTGTTCCCTATGTACGGTGGCCAGCACATCAAGTTACTACAATCTGTCAAATTTCTTCAATCGAACCTCACTTTTATGTCAAACGTGTTTGGTTCAATATCAACTGAGGAAATTTGACAGATTGTAGTAACTTGATGTGCTGGCCACTGTACGTTCATCGATATAACCTCTACGTACATAATCCCGTAATCGCTTTCGCGATGTAATCGACCCCCAGCGCCATCTATTGATACTGGTCTAAGTTAAGTCCCAAAACGAAGTGAGGGAGGGCCACTATTTTGATAGCGCCTCTGCCGCTTACATTATAGGGTATGGTAGCCCCATTGATTATAATACTATGGAACTTCGTAATAGTTCCTTAAAATTAAATTTCATGACTTTATTAACAGAGTACCTGGTCTGTGTTATGTGTAAAATAAAAGTATAGGTATTTATTCATTCATTAGGGATTGGAAGTATCCAAAGATAGTAGTAAACAGCGATTCGGAAAGCGTAGCGTAGGACGGTCTCCGGCTTGACGTGGAGTAACAATCTGGGAAACGCCGTTGGTATAGATGGCGTAGCCGAAGACAGGGTGAAATGGCGAACATTGGGGAGGCCTATGTCCAGCAGTGGACTGACACAGGCTCATGATGATGATGATTTATTTATTTATTTATTGGATTACCAACGTAAGTTACAGCGTTGAGTACAATAAACTACATGAATATAAATTAAATAACTAACTGTTCTTACAACTTATAGGTAACACACATAACTTACCCACACACATACTTACTTACACGTACTTATAGGTAAACTTATAGGTATAGGTATAATAGTAAAGAGTGCGGCCCTCACCAGCATGAGGTAGCAGCCGACGAGCGTGGCGCTGCGCGTGCGGCCCGCCTTGCAGTGCACGTACACGCTGCCGCCGCCCGCGCCGTCGCCGCCCGGCACGCCCGCCAGCTTGCGCCCCGCCGGGAGGAACCTGCCCGCCACGACAATCAAATCAAAATAAACTTTATTTGCTTAGGCTTTCGGCATCGTACACCATCTGAGTAAATTTCCAAGTAATTTCTTGTTAATTAAAGTGGGTTCGGAGAAAATTGGCCCCTGGTCTTTGTTTGAATCAATGATGGTGAACGAGGCCGTTATTATAACACAGCACTTACAAATTTTTACATATATCAATTTACATATGTATAAATATTTAAGATTATTTCAAATCTCTTTATAAGTCCTTTACAGAACATGGAGAGCGAGAACATGGCGTGGGAGAGCCACTCTTCGGCATGAATGGGCTGGCTCGACCGGAGTGATACCACTGCCTCACATAAAACCGGCGTGAAGCAGCCCCTGTACTGTGTTTCGCCGAGTGAGTGAGGGTACCGGTGGCCCACCCGGGGAGGGGAAGGGGATTAAAGGTTGGCAGCGCACGTGTAACTCCACTGGTGTTGCAAGTGTCCATGGGCGTCGGCAATTGCTTACCATCAGGTGATCCGCCTGCTCGTTTGCTACCTATCACATAAAAAAAAACAACAATAGGGTATTTTAATGTCGTTGGAATATCGACATCCGATACCTAGACTCGATCGATAATACTATTATAAGTGTACGATTATTGAAGAAACAATTTTAAAAAGTTTGAATGCAAGAAAGTTATAGAGCAACGAACTTTTGATATAGCTGTCTCTTTCTTAAATAAAATTTTGTAGGCCCTTGTAGAAAGCACAAGCCTAGTGACGTCATTAATAGCGTATCGCTCTCCTTTTCTGATTGGGAAAAAAACCTGGAGGGGGGAGGGGGGAATTAGGAGATTTTACCGCTTCCTAAGACGCCGCCAGGGGCGGTTCGCACCCCCTGCACCCACTATGCTAGGCTACTGTAAAACCATCTTATTGGTTAACTAGCTTTTGCCCGCGACTTCGTTCGCGTGGACTTCAGGTTCGTAGAAACCTCAAAAATTGTAGCCTATGTATTCTGATGTATAAGCTATATTGTGGTAAAGTTTCATTCAAATCCATTCAGTAGTTTTTACGTGAAAGAGTAACAAACATCCACACATCCATACTTACAAACTTTCGCCTTTATAATAGTAGTAGGATGAAGTGGGAAATGGACCAGCTTGATACCAACCTGTTGATGAACTTGACTCCCTCATACAGCTTATCCTGGTCCGGCGCCTCGAAGATATCTGTAGTAGCTAGCTGCAGAAACTCGATGCCATGCTCTCGCCATTTCTGTGAAAAATGCGTCTTTATAGATTACCTCAAGAACTGTTACAAATGAAATATCTATGTTATTAAGTATGGAGATAAACAGAGGGCCTAATTTGAAGTGGACGTTACGACCGAATCGGAGTTCCCCTCTCTTTCACACGCGATGTGCGTGCATTTGTTTGAATGTGACAGGTATATTCTCATTCGTTACGGGACAACTTCGTTATAAGCCACCAGGGTGTATCTGTGAACATTTACATCCCTTTAACCACGTGTTTTACCAATCATGCTGAACAATATTTGTTTTATGAGGAACTATTAAGGAGTTTCATAGTATTATAATCAATGGGGCTACCATACTCGTGACGTAAGCGGCAATGGCGCCATTATACTGGCACGTGTGACGATGACAACATGGTTGTACTATGCAAATTGGTGACGTCACAACTGTTGTGACGTCAGCAATTTGGTGCTTATTGAATTCTGCAATTTGCACAAGCTATTTGTACACATGCAGTGTGTTACGTGAACGCATAATTAACATTAACACTAACATTAATACATCATTGTTACTAGCACTAAGAGCTGTGGTTTTTGTAATAAAAATAAAATTAGGCAGGCGCGGATCCAGACCTCCATACCAGATTATAGGCTACTATAGCTAAGTGCTCGTGATATCCGGCAAAAGACTAAAGTGATCGACATAGTGTATCGAATCAGCATGCTGAAGTGGCATTGGGCTGGCCATATCTGTCAAAGAACTGACAACCGTCGGGGTAGAAAAGTTCTGAAGTGGAGACCGCGACTCGGGAAGCGTAGTGTAGGACGGCCTCCGGCAAATGCAGTGACGTTCTGTGAAACGCCGTTGGTAGAGACTGGATGCGTCTCGCCGAAGACAGGGTGAAATGGCGAACATTGGGAGAGGCCTATGTTCGGCAGTGGACTGAGACAGGCTGATAATGAAGTCCTGTCAACAGTGCACTCAGCCTCAGCAGCTGAGTCGGCATCTTAGCAATAGAACTATTTTATTTGGCGGGATATGTTGACGTCGCGCCTCGTGCCGTGCGCTGCGGCCTCGGAATTAAACATTTTGGTAATTATTAAGATCGTTTTTTTATTTCCTCCGGCTGTAGCTAATGTAAATAATGGCTTATGTAAATAAATACTTAAGCATAATGATTTCTTTAACACGTCATT
Source organism: Cnaphalocrocis medinalis (assembly GCA_014851415.1). Classification (NCBI taxonomy): domain Eukaryota; kingdom Metazoa; phylum Arthropoda; class Insecta; order Lepidoptera; family Crambidae; genus Cnaphalocrocis; species Cnaphalocrocis medinalis. The sequence continues at coordinate 12,089,743 of CM026293.1, read as the reverse complement.
TGTAAGTAATGAATAAGTATTTGCTAGTAGGGAATAGTGGTATGGCGTGGGTACCGGCCGCCGGTGCGGAAGACATTTTGCCGCAGGTCGCAAGACAATTTGGCCCCTGGGGCGGTAGACAATTTTGCCGCTGGGGCGCAAGACTATTTTGCCGCTGGGACGGAAGACAATTAATTTTGCCGCCAGATCGTAATAATATTTTGCCACCGGGTGGCAAGACTACTTTGCCGCTGGGGCTGAAGATTATGTATTTTGTCGCCCTCTTTATTTACGACCGACGATGAAGCCTATATTTTACCAGAAAAAAGTGCCGCCCCCCTACCCCTGTGCAGTGGAATTGTAGTAATGATGCCCTCTTATCTTCCTCGACTCTTCCTCCCCCCCCACCCCCAAAATGTTCAGTAAAATTACTTAAATTGAATAAAATAGAGATTTTGCCACCCGCTAAAAAGTTCAATAGGTGATCCATCTGCCCGTCTGCCACCTAAATAAAACAACTTTTTAAATATAATGTAAAATGGTTACCTCAGCGTCATTGGAGAATATCTTCAACTCATACGTCTCGTTCATAGACACCACCCCCTTCAGGTTTTCCTCCTCCTTCAGCTGTGGAACAACAACGCTTATATTATAGTAATCTTAGCACCGATCTGACTGCGCAGTAGATGGCTGATAGCTTAGGTCAATTTTAATCTGTATGAGTATTGTATTTTGACCTCACTTGTATATTCAATACAGGAGCCATTGTTGATTATCATATCTATTCTTTTGAATGGTATAGGAAAACTAAAAATAGCTTTTGGCCTGACAAAAAAACACAGTGAGTAGGTACATAGGAAAATATCGATTAAGTTTTTTTTTATAATTAATATCCTTCCAATCTAATCAAGTTGGATTAAGTACTGGGCTGTAATTTCGAATTCCTGGGCTCGATTCCTAAGTCAAGCAAAAAGTATGTTTCGAATCTTTTTAATATGCCTTGTGGTTGCCTGCATTAGATGAGCTTGGTGACTAAGCCCAGTCTCATCATAGTAGCAATTGCTTCCTGTAGTGGGACAGTGTATGGGATGCTTTTACTTTTAATCCTAGCATAAACTATAATCTTGAATGATTTCTCCTTGTAACAAGAATTTTTTTTTAATGAAATGTCGTATTTTTATACAAGGATCAAAACTTTTTTTTTATGTGAAAGGTAGCAGACGAGCAGGCGGATCACCTGATGGTAAGCAATTGCCGCCGCAGTGGAGTTACAAGTGCGCCGCCAACCTTTTATCCCCTTCCCCCCCCGGGTGCGCCTCCGGTACCCTCACTCACTCGGCGAAACACAGCACTGGGGCTGCTTTACGCCAGTTTTCTGTGAGGCAGTGGTATCACTCCGGTCGAGCCCACCCATTCATGCCAAAGCGTGGCTCTCCCACAGTAGTAGCTCTCCCACAAACTCCCACTTTCTAACTGGTGCAAAATTATCAATATAGGTTTAGGTTTTTCGAGGAAATATTTGGTGTGCCTACTCAATGACTAAACATTATAATAATTACAAGTTCTTATTGACATTAAAATCATTAGTACTTATCAACATTAATATGGACAATATTTTTCGAAATTTCCTATTAGGCAATAGCTAATATCTAACATTAATAACATATTATGAAATCAACCTTAATGCTAATAATTGATATAACAAAGTAATTTCTTTAAAAAACCTAAGTACCTATATTAGATAGTTGGTATTGGCATTTAACCATCAATATAATATTTTATTGATTGATCACGGTAACAATAAAACATTTTATACTTGTCTGTTGTATAAATATCGATAATATCCAAAGTATTATAGTTGTATGCAAAATATTCTGTATCATGGGTATCTTAACATTATATTTATGAGTTTAAGATTAAAGGTTTTTTGGAGCAATTTTATCAAACAATTTAATTGAATAGTTTATTTCATTATTTGAGAATGTTAATTCTATTATTTTAATGAGTTGATGAATGAATGAATGAATGAATATACTTTTTATTGCACACAAAACAGAGGTATAAAACTTAAAAACTAGTTATAACAGGAGTAATGTATAACAAAGGCGGCCTTATCACTATGATGATGTTTTTCTTTTACTACTTACTACTAAATACTTTTACTTTTGTATGCATAAGGAGGTCACAGTAGCTGATATAAACATTTAACCGATGAAACACCACTAACAACCTGTGTTTCACAATAAAGACTATGATTAAGTATTATTATTCTAATTGCTGCAAATGTATTGTCTAAACTTTACTTTCAATATAGTAAGTACCTACATCATGAATGAAAACAATTAAAACCAGTAATATTTGCAACGAAATCATAAGAGAAATAATAAGAGCAAGTAGAAAACTAGGTTTCATAAAAAAAATTTGGCTAACACTTTCACAAAATCAAATTAGAAGTCAAAGTTGGCGCTATGTAAATAACCTAAAAAATACCTTTTTCGTCATTCCCTGGAACGGAAGGGCGCCGAGAATGACCGTGTCATCCATCCGGTCGTACCAGCGCCGGCTGGTGACCCTCCATCATCACATTGTACAGCAATGTGGGGTAAAAAGTCACTCTCGCAAACATCGCGGTGCCCTAACAAAAGTACAGTTATATTAGTTCTAGGCCCGCTGCTGCCGCATCGTACGGTACAGTAATGATGCACGAAGGCGGATACCATGGTGAAAGTTGCTTTTCTGTGGTGGGGAGTGATTGAATTAATAATCGTCCGAAGTGGTGCTCCGCTGATCAGCTGTTATGTGACACTGACAAGATAGCTGTCAATCTGTCAATGTTGGAGCGGTCCAATAAAACGATTATAATATTGCACAATCTAATAAAGAATAGAAAATTAACATTAATGAATTACGAATACATACGCCAACTACCGCCAATAAAATTATGGTTTATTACCTAATAGCTTAGTCGAAGCTTCGTTTGAAAATAAAAGGAAGGAATTATGTAAAATAATTTATTATTCTAATTACTGTATGGAGGTACTGAACATGCTGTTTCTACATACACTGAGCATGCTTGTGTTTGACAATCACTGCACATTTTTTCCATAAATTGTAACAAAGTCCAGTACTTACATTGAATTTAAATATGTACTTACGAAACAAAAAAATATAACATTTGAAATAATATCTTTATATCTTACATAGGTAGACCAAAATAATGATAGACTAGTTTCATAACAAATGTATTTTGATCTGCTGTTCATAAAATATCGTCAGATGAAAATAAATATATAAGAATTACATATATTATTATTAAAATTCTTATGGAATATTATTATTAACCTTGTGCTGCGAGGTGCGGATTATTTGTTATACAAAATTCCAGCATCTACTAATATTCAAAAGTAAGATTAAAATTATTATGATTTATTTTGTACGAAAAAGGTTTTCTGTACCTACCACACCTTTTTTGACGTAAGTATGAACAATTTTGTTACAGTAGGTATATGTAGGTATACTTAAATAGAATAATATACATAGTTATTTGTACTTTTCTTTGTGTAATTAAGGTATCATCCTTAATTAAACAAAAAAATTGATAAATAAACAAGTTCAGTCAGAATACACAGTTACACACTGTACTTTTTAACTATCTACATAATATTATTTAAAAACAAACTCGTATTTTTATTTGGCTATATTTGCCTCTAGTAAAACTAACATGTTGATTCAACATGCATTTTAACTAATGTGATTGGAGCCTTAACTCATCACAGGGCCCCATAACAATATAACTCATGTATACAGGGTGTAAAAGAAGCAAAGTTTTGACGATAGGATAAATTCATCTAACTAAATCGTACTGATTTAATGTAAATCCGCTAGATGGCGTACTGTTGAACTAAGGTCTTACTTCTACAGCATTGGTCGTTTCATTCGACAAATTGTCATTTTGACACATCCCGTTCAAAAATAAACCAATAACCTTGTAGATGAACCTCAGAACGCCATCTAGCGGATTTGACCTACGCGATAGTCTCCATTCCCAATTTTCGTAGCTCTTTTCTAACCTGCATAAATGATTAATATCAAACCTGGACTTATTCAACTAATTTAGGGAAAAACTTGTCAAAATTCGCATTTAAAAGTAGTTACGAATTTCGAACAACTTTTCGACCAAAAGATGATTTCAATAACAAGTAGAATAAATCCTAAATAAGGGTGTATTTAGTGATGTGCCGGATCATCAAAAATGTAGATTATGGTAAATAGATCCGTAAAAGATCCGCCAAAAAGTAACGGATACGGACCTTTCTTAGGCCTCGGATACGGTTACAGATACCCGAAAATACGGATCCGCGGACATGGTTAAGGATATCTGCGGATACAATGCCGCATATCCGCGGATACGGTTACACATATCCGCGGATACGGATATCCGGCACATCACTAGTATGTACATTACTATTAGGTACGGCCAGTGGTCCCCTACGTCCGCACGTGCGTGCTGTGGAATATGTTGAGCGCCTCCCACTGCTTGGTGTGCAGCAGGATGTGCGGGCGGCGCGCGCGCATGTACTCCACCGCCTCCTCCGGGGACCAGCCGTTTTTCTGTGAAAATGTAATCATTAGATTTATTTTAATTATTTATTTATTTTATTTATTTTGTTTTATTTGGAAAACCAACAGCTGTCTTAGCACAATAATTATAACAATGAGTATCTTAAAGCTAATAACAGGTCTTCACTGATAGAATTACGTTAGTTACGTTAATTATTGATACGTCAACATCACATACATCTACCTGTCTCCTAAGTACGTTCATCGATATAACCTCTACGTACATAACCCCGTAATCGCTTTCGCGATGATGATGATGATGATGACGACCTCGATGGCGCAGTGGCTTAGGTGTTCGCCCGAAGCGCGAAAGGTCCCGGGTTCGATTCCCGGCCAAGTCAACTTAGGAAACTGCATTTTCTAAGTTGTCTTGGGTCTGGGTGTGCTGGGTTTGACGCCCCCAGTTAAATCGTCAACTGGTACTCATAGTACAAGGGTTGCCCTAGTTTGAGACCAGGTTGATTGGTCTGGCGCATTTATTTATTTATTTTATTTATTTATGTAATCGACCCCCAGCGCCATCTATTGGTACTGGTCTAAGTTAAGTCCCGAAACGAAGTGAGGGCGGGCCACTAGTTTGATGGCGCCTCTGCCGCTTACGTTATAGGGTATGGTAGCCCCATTGATTTATAATAATATGGAACTTCGTAATAGTTCCTCAAAATTAAATTTCATTACTTTATTAACAGAGTACCTGGTCTGTGTTTTGTGGAAAATAAAAGTATATTTATTACTTCCAAAGATAGTAAACAGCGACTCGGAAAGCTTAGTGTAGGACGGTCTCCGGCTTAAGGGGCTATACGAATGAAACTAGCGCCGCCAACCTATTTACACTGATTGTGGCGAAAATACGATATTTTTTAAAAAAGCAAAACATTACAGACTTAGATAAAAGTAAATTGAATTTTTCAAGATGCAATACAATATGTAAAACACGCGACAAGTAACAATAAAGTTCATTATTGCTAAAAGTGGCCGTTTTTAGCAATAATGAACTTTATTGTTACTTATCACGTGTAAAAAATATTGTTTTGCATCTCGAAAAATTCGATTTACTTGGATCTAAGTCTGTAATGTTTTATTTTCTTCAAAAATATCATATTTTCGCCACAATTAGTGTAAATAGGTTGGCGGCGCTAGTTTTATTCGTATAGCCCCTTAACGTGGAGTAACAGTCTGCGAAAAGTCGTTGGTTTTTTTATTAGACTATAGGCCAACGCTTGACCACAATCGCACCTGATGGAAAGTGACGATGAGGTCTAGGATGACACGCGTTTGCCTAGAAGATGCCTGTTCACTCTTGCCTTAAAGATATCCAAATTATTGTGGTCGGGAAAAACAGACCTCGGCAGGGAGTTCCACTCCTTAGCTGTCCGTATGATAAATGTGGAAGCGAATCGCTTCGTACGGGCAGGGGGCAAATCTACCACATAAGGGTACTTATAGACTGGATGCGCCTAGCCGAAGACAGGGTGAAAGACGAACATTGGTGGAGGCCTATATCCAGCAGTGGACTGAGACAGGCTGATGATGACGATGATTTATTTATTTACTTATTGGATTACCAACGTAAGTTACAGCGTTGAGTACAATAAACTACATGAATATAAATTAAATAACTAACTGTTCTTACACTTATAGGTAAACACACATAACTTACCCACACACATACTTACATACACATACTTATAGGTAAACTTATAGGTATGATAGTAAACAGTGAGGCCCTCACCAGCATGAGGTAGCAGCCGACGAGCGTGGCGCTGCGCGTGCGGCCCGCCTTGCAGTGCACGTACACGCTGCCGCCGCCCGCGCCCGCGCCGCCCGGCACGCCCGCCAGCTTGCGGCCCGCCGGGAGGAACCTGCCCGCCAGGACAAATCAAACAATCAAAAAAAAATTGTGGGACAGCCACGCTTCGGCATGAATGGGCCGGCTCGACCGGAGTGATATTATACCACTGCCTTACATAAAACCAGCGTGAAGCAGCCCCTGTACTGTGTTTCGCCGAGTGAGTGACGGTACCGGAGGCCCACCCGGGGAGGGGAAGGGGATTAAAGGTTGGCAGCGCACGTGTAACTCCACTGGTGTTGCAAGTGTCCATGGGCGGCGGCAATTGCTTACCATCAGGTGATCCGCCTGCTCGTTTGCGTTATCACATAAAAAAAAACAACAATAGGGTATTTTACTGTCGTTGGAATGTCGACATCCGATACCTAGACTCGATAATACTGTTATAAGTGTACGATTATTGAAGAAACAATTTTAAAAATTTTGAATACAAGAAAGTTATAGAGCAACGAACTTTTGATATAGCTGATTTTGTAGACCCTTGTAGAAAGCACAAGCCAAGTGACGTCATTAATAGCGTATCGCTCTCCTCTTCTGATTGGGAAAAACCTGGAAGGGAGGAGGGGGGAATTAGGAGCACCCACCATGCTAGGCTACTGTAAACCCACCCCATTAACTAATGAGGTGGCAAACGGACCAGCTTGATACCAACCTGTTGATGAACTTGACTCCCTCATACAGCTTATCCTGGTCCGGCGCCTCGAAGATGTCTGTAGTAGCTAGCTGCAGAAACTCGATGCCATGCTCTCGCCATTTCTGTGAAATATGCGTCTTATTAGATTACCTCAAGAACTGTTACAAATGAAATATCTTGGTTATCAAATATGGAGATAAACAGGGTGTATCTGTGAACATTTACATCCCTTTAACCACGTGTTTTAACAATCATGCTGAAAAACATTTGTTTTTTGAGGAACTATTAAGGAGTTTCATAGTATTATAATCAATGGGGCTACCATACTCGTGACGTAAGCGGCAGTGGCGCCATTATACTGGCACGTGTGACGATGACAACGTGGTTGTACTATGCAAATTGGTGACGTCACAACCGTTGTGCCGTGATTGTGATTTGGTGCTTATTGAATGTTGCAATTTGCACAAGCTATTTGTACACATGCAGTGTGTTACGTGAACGCATAATTATAGTCGAGCCGTTGTATCATGCCCGATTTGACAATACCTTTTTTTTAATTTTGCACTTATCCTTGTTATGAGGAACACATTTCGCGAATCATAAAGAACTACTTTTAAATCATAAAGTTCTTTATGATTCGCGAAATGTGTTCCTCATAACAAGGATAAGTGCAAAATTAAAAAAAAGGTATTGTCAAATCGGGCATGATACAACGGCCCGACTATAACATTAACACTAACGTTAATACATCATTGTTACTAGCACTAAGAGCTGAGGTTTTTGTAATAAAAATAAAATTAGGCAAGCGCAGATCCAGACCTCCATACCAGATTGTAGGCTACTATCTTTGTGGCTGTCTACTCTAAGGCTACTATAGCTAAGGGCTCGTGATATCCGGCAAAAGACTAAAGTGATCGACATAGCGTATCGAATCAACATGCTGAAGTGGTATTGGGCTGGCCATATCTGTCAAAGAACTGACAACCGTTGGGGTAGAAAAGTTCTGAAGTGGAGACCGCGACTCGGAAAGCATAGTGTAGGACGGCCTCCGGCAAATGCAGTGACAATCTGTGAAACGCCGTTGGTAGAGACTGGATGCGTCTCGCCGAAGACTGGGTGAAATGGCGAACATTGGGAGAGGCCTATGTTCGGCAGTGGACTGAGACAGGCTGATAATAAAGTCCTGTCAACAGTGCACTCAGCAGCTGAGTCGGCATCTTAGCAATAGAACTTTTTTACGCTACTGGCGGGATACGTTGACGTCGCGCCTCGTGCCGTGGGCTGCGGCCTCGGAATTAAACATTTTGGTAATTATTAAGATCGTATTTTTTATTTCCTCCGGCTGTAGCTAATGTAAATAATGGCTTATGTAAATAATCACTTAAGAAGAATGATTTCTTTATCACGTCATTTGTAAGTAACGAATAAGTATTTGCTATGTAGGGAATAGTGGTGTGGCGTGGGTACCGGCCGCCGGTGCGGAAAACATTTTGCCGCCGGGTTGCAAGACTATTTTGCCCCTGGGGCGGAAGACTATTTTGCCGCTGGGGCGCAAGACTATTTTGCCGCCGGGGCGCAAGACTATTTTGCCGCTGGGGCGGAAGACAATTAATTTTGCCGCCAGGTCGTAATATTATTTTGTCACCGGGTCGGAAGACTACTTTGCCGCTGGGGCCGAAGATTATGTATTTTGCCGCCCTCTTTTTTTTATGTGATAGGCAGACGAGCAGCTCTTTATTTACGACCGAGGATGAAACCTATATTTTACCAGGAAAAAGTGCCGCCCCCCTACCCCTGTGCAGTGGAATTGTAGTAATGAAGCCCCCCCCCCCCCTAGAATGTTCTGTAAAGGACTTAAATTTAATAAAGAGATTTTGAATAAAATAGAGATTTTGCCACCCGCTAAAAAGTTCAATAGGTGATCCATCTGCCCGTCTGCCACCTAAATAAAACAACTTTTTTAAAAATAATGTAAAAGCTGGTTACCTCAGCGTCATTGGAGAATATCTTCAGCTCATACGTCTCGTTCATAGACACCACCCCCTTCAGGTTTTCCTCCTCCTTCAGCTGTGGAACAACAACGCTTATATTATATTAATCTTAGCACCGATCTGACTGCGCAGTAGATGGCTGATAGCTTAGGTCAATTTTAATCTGTATGAGTATTGTATTTTGACCTCACTTGTATATTCAATACAGGAGCCATTGTTGATTATCATATCTATTCATTTGAATGGTACAGGAAAACTAAAAATAGCTTTTGGCCTGACAAAAAAACACAGTGAGTAGGTATATAGGAAAATATCGATTAAGTAAAAAAAAAAAAAAGTAAAGTATCAGCCTATATACTGTCCCACTGCAGGGCAAAGGCCTCCATCATAGAAATCAAGTTATCGCTACTATGATGGGATTAGGCTTAATCACCACGCTTGCCTAATGCGGATTGGTGATCACAAACCCGAGCTATGTTCGAAAAATTCGAAATATACTTTTTGCTCGACCCGGGAATCGAACCCGGGACCCCGAGATCACGGCCCGGTACGTAAACCATTAGACCAACGGGGCGTTATTAAGTATTTTTTTATAATTAATATCCTTCCAATCTAATCAAGTTGGATTAAGTACTGGGCTGTAATTTCGAATTCCTGGTCTCGATTCCTAGGTCAAGCAAAAAGTATGTTTAAATTTTTTTTAACATACCTTGTGGTTACCTGCATTAGATGAGCTTGTTGACTAAGCCCAATCCCATCGAGGCTTCCTGTAGAGGGACAGTATATGGGCTGATACTTTTACTTTTAATCCCAGCATAAACTATAATCTTGAATGATTTCTCCTTGTAATGAGACTATTTTTTTATGAAATATCGTATTTTTATACAACAATCAAACCCTTTCTAACTGGTGCAAAAGTATCAATATAGGTTTAGGGTTTTTCCAAGGAAAGATTTGAGGGTACTTAATGACGAAAGCATTAAAATTTACATACAATTACAAAGTTCTTATTGACATTAAAATCATTAGTACTTACCAACATTAATATGGACAAATATTTTTAGAAATTTCATATTATGCAATAAGTTGGGAATGGCATTACTTAATGGGTAGCATGATATTGTTGGAAGTATGGTACTAGTTTGAGTACAAGCTTGGATTAAACTCCTCGGTATTAAATAGTTTTATATGGTACCAACTAATACAATAATACATAGTATAGTACAATACATAAAATAAAATCTGTTTAGCATGCATTAATTATTTGCCATGCAGCATGTTATATAGAATTACAAGAATGTTTTTCAAACATGATGGCATAACTAAATTAAATTAGAAAGAGTATGTAGGCACTTGTTCTTATTTAATATTTAGGTATATATGCATAATATTGTTCATTTCTCGATAAGAGGCGATCATGAGAACAGTAAAATATTTTATACTCATCTGTTGCATAAAATATTTAAAATATCCAAAGTATTAAAGTTGTATGCAATATATTCTGTATTATCATCAAATGAGACCCATGTCTCTTACACAATAATATGAGTTTAAGATTTTTTGGAGAAATTTTGTCTTAGACAATTTAAATTGAATATTTTATTCTTTGCGAATGTTAATTTTACTATTTAATGTGTTAATGTTTTTAATTACTAGTGATTTGTAAAATATTTTGTTTGCATTAAGGTCACAGTAGCTGATAAAAACATATTTAACCAATGAAACACCACTAACAACCTGTGTTTCACAATAAAGACTATGATTAAGTATGATTATTCTAATTGCTGCAAATGTATTGTCTAAACTTTACTTTCAATATAGTAAGTACCTACATCATGAATGAAAACAATTAAAACCAGTAATATTTGCAACGAAATCACAAGAGAAATAAATAAGAGCAAGTAGAAAACTAGGTTTCATAAAAAAATTTGGCTAACACTTTCACAAAATCAAATTAGAAGTCAAAGTTGGCGCTAAGTAAATAACCTAAAAAATACCTTTTTCGTCATTCCCTGGAACGGAAGGGCGCCGAGAATGACCGTGTCATCCATCCGGTCGTACCAGCGCCGGCTGGTGACCCTCTCCATCATCACATTGTACAGCAATGTGGGGTAAAAAGTCACTCTCGCAAACATCGCGGTGCCCTAACAAAAGTACAGTTATATTAGTTCTAGGCCCGCTGCTGCCGCATCGTACGGTACAGTAATGATGCACGAAGGCGGATACCATGGTGAAAGTTGCTTTTCTGTGGTGGGGAGTGATTGAATTAATAATCGTCCGAAGTGGTGCTCCGCTGATCAGCTGTTATGTGACACTGACAACGATAGCTGTCAATGTCATTGGAGCGGTCCAACAAAACAATTACAAACCAATTGAACTACATAGCCTTGGGTAACAGGTATTTGGCTACCAATTGAATTATAGTGCGTCAAGAAAGTCTGACACTGGACTTTTGAGGAAATAATGAGTTCCTACGTTTATAACGAATGAGGTTATTTACATTACAACTCAGTATTACTTTAATAATATAAGGGTTAGGTATTATCATGTATTTTATCCTATAACGTAAGCGACAGTAGCACCATCATTGTTTTCACGGTTCATTAATGGCAGGTGCTTCTCAAAGGATATTTATTTCGTCTCCTTTTTGAAAACTGTAGATCTATAATGTGTCTATAAAGCTATGAAATTAATTGATGGCGCCACTGCCGCATACGTCGGAGAGTATGGAAGCTTCATCGTTAGTTCCTCAAAAATCCATTTTCAAAACTTTCTTTAACGCATTATAACACAGAGTTTTTGACCTTTATTTCATTAATTTTCCTAAGCTTTCATAAGCTAAGACTTTTTATCACAAGAATTAGAAAGTTTGTCAAAATATTTTTTAGGTCTTCCAAATTAGGTATTTGTGTGTGATAGTTGCCTCAACGAAGTAGGTGTGCTTAGATTTGTTAGATACATAAGAGCTATTCTAAGCATTTCTTCTTTCTTTTAAATAAAGACGTCAGAATAAAATTTCATTTATTACAGTATACGTATAACCGATATCAGTGTAACAGTAACCAAATGCATAAGCAATGTCCTTCGGTGAGCATTACGGTTTGAGGCTCATGTAGTAGTGGCAAGCGAACTGGCATTCGTCCAGGCTGTAGAATTTGTTCCCGTTGCCCCCGCAGCCAGACCACACGAACGGCCGACATTGCCGTGTCTTCATGTCGAAGAAGTAGCTGGAATGAAAATGAAGCTTTAGTTATCGTTTCGATAGTTGATTATCTTATTTGTGCAGGCGGCTAGCATTGCAGGCCTATATAAAATTATAACGCCTGTAAGAAAATTAGAGCAATGTAGTTGTCGTTGTTGTAAGAAAATATCAGGCGCTTTGGCATGTAAAGGTTTTTTTTTGTGGGCGGGGTCCGACCAGTGACCACATGTTTATAGCAATATGTCACTGTTGTCGCTACACTATACATATGCCAATAAGATACTTAAACAATTGAAAAAAAAAACAAAGACACCTACAAAGTTGAAGTGGAGTGTAAGTTAAATGTATGTAAAAATGATAGAAAATGGAATATTTGTTACCTGCGATACCGGCCATCACAAGGTCCTCTTTCCTTTGGTAGTTCGCAGTCACTCATACCTGTTAATGAATAAGTTATTTTAATAGTTGAACCGCTTAAAAAGTTCGTAGGTCTTTAATTAATAGTCGTCCCGCGGTTATCTGGCTCCCGCCAAAAGTCGGAACTATTGCTGCATTTCCTTCGAAGTTCCAGAGTTGACTGACATTTACTTTTTGTAAATAAATTTAAGAGTTTAAGAGTTCTGTTGATAGTATTATTATTTTCGAAGTAACACACTCAAATTCATTTTATGGCACGTGACCTCAATAAACTTTTCTGTAGAAAAATTGCTCGTTGGTACAGGTTCGCCATTACTGATCTACTTATGATGTTATGCGTTTGCCTAGAAGATTCCGGTTCACTCTTGCCTTAAAGATAGATATTCAGCCCCCCAATTCTTGTGCTTGGGATAATATCGCAAATACATTGGTACTGTTTTTATGTATAGTGTTCGCGCGATATCCGCCATGTTTTTTCAAATCGAAAATCACGAGAATTGGGGCCAGATGGTAGTGATAATCTTACCATAAACCAAAGACGCCAGGGCGAGGGCCACGACCACACAATTAACTATTTTGTTCGCCATCTCCAAAAGATGCGCGCGCGCGTTGTCCTCGCTATAAATACTGAAATTAGATCGATATTAATTAAAAGGCTATTAGTTTATCTTTGTTATGATTTGATTAAAAAATTTTGGAAAATTCCATGCTCAATGAAAATGTAAGAGGGGGCAATTCTTGCTTAGACGTATAGTCCGATCCGAATCGAGTCATTCATTAGGAATGATCAAGAAACATCTCACAGATTTATTATTAAAATTTTAATTTGGTCTTCGTGGCGTAGTAGCTAGTGGGTTGCCTTTGTATTTGGGGTCTTAGGTTCGATCTACGGGTCGGTAAGGAATTCTCTGTCCGCACAATGTCCGGAAATTTAGTATTGTACGGAATTAATGTTAAGACGTTTTGGTCATACACCTGATTCCATTTGAACTATTATTATTATAGACGGGAATTAACGCGACGTAATTTTTTAAGCACATAAACAAACATGTGTTAGTTACAATGCAACGCGAAAATTTAAAGAACTATTGATTCCATTTGCAGTCACGTCACACGGTGTCTCACCGAAATGTAAGAGTGAGTGCACTTGTGTCTAGGCACACACTTTGTTTTCCCTCAACTCTGCAGTGGAGGGTAGGGTCCAGGGTGGAGATCGAACCGACGACCTTTGGCGTATGAGGCAGGTAGAATATACCTAGCTTTAAATCACATTCATGAAACTTAGATTATTCTGTGACACAGGTTAAGAGCATCACGCGTAGAATTACGATTACTTAGGTACTTATTTGATGTATAGGACAACATCCTATGACAAATCTCAATAAACGAAACCACCAAAGTTAAGAAAAGATCATAATAACATTTTGTTACAAGCAACAGACATTCCCTAAAGTAGGTAGGCATTTGAGTAATTTAACTCTTTCTTATTCGAATATTTCACCTTGTGGGGTTAATTTTATTCTCCGTCCACCATTTATTAATTCGCTGGCCAGCCCGGCTTGCCTTCAAAATTGAAAGAGATATCATCGGGTTGATGCATCGGCGCCATTTGTAACCGCGGCGGGGGGCGCGCGCCGGACGACATTCCAAATTCAAATTAAATTAAAACGCGGTAAAAACAACGTGTTTCCGTTCCCCGCGTTCGCTATTCAAATTCGAAATAGATTCGATCTGTGCTAATTTGTCTATGACTTGAACCCGAACCGAAAGCGGAGCCTTTTGTCTTTATCTTGTGTTAAGAATTGAGAAAAAAAGGAAAATTAATTGTCTCTGGGTTTTAGGATTCTCGGAACCGAAGGGGTCACCTACCGGCTGGTGAATAATGCGTTGATAATTAAATTCGGACGTCTAATGCGAGACATTTGTCTGGCTGGCGTTAACAAAAAGAATAGTTGCATGTCGTCAATGAGCATTAAGATAGCATTATGTTTGGGAGGAGCGCCATAAATTGCTTTTTATCCAATTAGCGGTTGATAGCGTTATCTTTAACTATTTTTAAAACGTAGCTGCACTGCTTGTATCACAAACGAGAAGGCTTCTTTTAGGCTGTTTTGTTCGAACAACGGTACCAACCTTACTTTTTTACATTACTTAGATCCATTTGATTTTTTCTCTCTCTCAATTTTAGTTCATGTTTTATACCTATCCAACTAATGTCCCTAAGTGTCTAGGTACTTACTAACATTTCCCAAGTTAGTGAACACCCATTTCCATTTTACTATTTGTTAAAATTATTGTTATTAGGTAAATCATATTTTGATTTAAAAAAGTTACAATGTGCAAATTTATAAAATTGCAAAAGCATTGTGTAAGTAGGTAATTCAATATTTTTCAAACGGTAGAGCGAACTTTTTTGTCTACCCTACTTGATCGAAACTATAAATTTTTGTCTATATTATTTTACTTCTCTTTCAAAAGGTTTAATTTAAATATGCATTAATATTGTTTTTATGTCTATCAATGGGTTTGTTGATGTTCATTTCATCGGCAGTTAGCTGTAAAAAGTCCAATCTTAATAAAGAGCAACAAAAATGTACATCCAATAAGTTTTAATAACGGGTAACTAACGACCTGTCAAAATTCCCAACCGATCCCGCGGTAAGGGCAGCAGCCGCTTCGTGAGGTCACTCTATCGGCCGTTACGTTCGAAGTTACAATGTTTATCTACCCGTTCACACCATAAATAGTCACATAACATAAACTATTTTTTATTTTAAGGCTGTCGGTAATCGACGACGATATTACCTGATTATGTCCCGATACTAAATAATTTACGTAATTCATTTTTTTCGAACAACTACACTGATCAGCGGCCGACACAAAACGCATTAAGCGAGATACCCGGCCTCATCTGTCATCATTAATGCCACAGTATCCTAATAAGTTTGCTACAATAAATAAAAAGGGAATATCAAAGAGTTGCGCCCAGTTTAATGGTTGTAATTGTGGCCAAATGAAATATGGCGGCGGGCGATACGACTCCTCTGTCGTGGGTGTCTACCGCCGTACTATCGGCCTTTACACGCTATAAATATTTTAAATGATTATCTTAATGCGGCACTTAAAGTCGTCATTTACATAGGCGTTGAAAGTTTCGCACCCGCGGCTCGTCATCTCGTAAAGCGCGGCTATCTGCGCATCGCGCATTATGCGCTGCTGTCAGCATCAGGGGCGCAGACGCTTATTTGTGTCCAAAAAGCGTTCGGGAGACTTAAAGCTTCCCGGTTGATGTATGGCGAGCCGGCTCCGACCTTTATATTCAAATCGGTCGTATTCAAATGGGTTCGGTGTCTATGGTTGACAATTCGCGGGCATTTCGAAAAAGGAACGCGGGAAACGTCATATCATTGGGTTTAACTTTTTGGCGCGCCGATACGCATCTGGCCGGCCATGATGGCGGCGGGTTTGTGCGATTGTTTCGCGATGGGAGATGTTTGACTGGCTGATAAAGTTCGCGTCCGTTAACGATGGGCTGAGTAATGAGGCGCGCTATTGTGGCATCGACAATGGCTTCGAGGGCTATTGTTTCTATTATTGAAAATGATAGGAGATAAGTGGCGTAATATCGCGGATTTCTCGGAACTTTGAGCTGGATTTTCAGTTGAGGATTTTTTTCATCATAACTGGTTATGGGTGTTTGATTATATTAAACGCAAAGGCTTGCACCAGTCGGGGTCATATCATTAATAAATATGACACTGGATATGTTTGTACGAGTGTAGGTACTCGTACCTAAAGTCGTACCTACGTTACACGTTGCAGGTTTACCGTCTAAACCTCAGGGGTGCTCCGGCCTACGCCAGAGTGGGACGAGGACACAAGACGTCAACTAAAGAGTCCCATTTTTTTATGTGATAGGTAGGTATCAGGCGAGCAGGCGGATCACCTGATGGTAAGCAATTGCCGCAGCCCATGGGCACTTGAACAACACCATTGGAGTTACTAAGTGCGATGTCATACCTTTATCACTTCCACCCCGAGTGGGCCTCCGTTACCTCACTCACTCGGCGAAACACACAGCACGGTGCTGATTAACGCTGTTCTTTGAGGCAGTGTATCACTTGGTCGAGCCGGCCAATTCATGCCGAAGCGTGTCTCCCACAGTAGACGCATCCCTCCCACAGGGACCACCAGGGAAAAAATCTATTAAAATAGTACACCTATATTTATGTAAAATATGTCAATGAGTTAACTATTTACAACTATTTTGACCGATAAGTCCTAAGAATTTTTGAACTTGGATGACAAGGCGTTCTATGGACTGATCGGCCAGCGAGTAACAATCCGAAGAAGTCAAAGCAAGAGGCAAGACTGCATTGTTGAAATCAAACGCTGATATACTGTCCCGCTTTCAGGGCAAAGGCCTCCATCATAGCAATCAAATCATCGCAACTATGATAGGATTAGGCTTAATCACCACGCTAGCCTAATGCGGATTAGTGATCACAATCCCGAATGTTGTAAAATGCGAAACATGCTTTTTGCTCGATCCTGTATTCGAACCCACGACCCCGAGATCATTCAATTTATTCAAACAAATATGCAATGACATGCTGCCTTGCAGTTGCCCAAGAGGCATGCTAGTCATTTTACTTAAACCATATAGCAAACACTTGCGAGTCACCGATTGTATGAGTATTATGTACTTAACATTTTACACACATAAACTTCCTTCATCATAAGTTTGAGAATGATAGCACAGTTGGCAGCACCGTCTATATGCGAATTCTCTATAGCAAATACAAACGGAATTACCTACACCCAAGAAAGGACCGATCACAGCTCCCAACCACACATTTGAGCCTTGTATTAAACTTAGTATAATATTAGGGTCTGTTTTTAAATTAGGCCGGTATCAGGGCATCTGCGCGCGCGCACTAAATTACGCCGATCTGGAGCGGTTCATTGTATGCAGATGGGGAAGCATCTCGCCATTTGCATGGGGTTTCGGGAAGGAAATTTGCAAATAACGTACCTAATTATAGCTACGACACGTGTGTACTATGCTGGGGTGGACGGTAGCAAACAGTGGAAATAATAACATTAAATAATGATACTACAGCCTCATAGAAGACCGGCGTGAAGCAGCGCTTGCCCTGTGTTTCGTCGACTGAGTGAGGGTACCGGAGGCCCAGTGGGAGGAAAGGAGGTTAAGTGCTGCCAGCGCACTCTGTTGCAGGTATCTATGGGCGGTAGCGATCGCTTACAGTCGGGTGATCCGTCTGCTCGTCTGCCAACTATCACATAAAAATATTTTTTTTCTATGACTATTGGAAATTTGCCTAAAATATTCAATTCATTTTGTATGAAACTAGCGCCCGCCGCGCCGACCTATTTACACTGATTGTGATATTTTTTAAGAAAGCAAATTATTACAGACTTAGATCAAAGTAAATTGGATTTTTCAAGATGCAATAAAATATTTCTAACACGCGACAAGTAACAATAATGTTAATTATTGTTACTTGTTTTATTAAAGGGATGTTAATGTTTACAGATAGGTACGTACACCCTGTCCCTAATAGATAGATCTATGTATTTGATGTATCTCTGTATCTATCTACTAATCTATTCTTATGTCAAAGTCGAGCCTTGCAAATATGTATTCACCTATAGGCAAAAAAACCTGAAAAAACGTACATAGGTTGGCTTAAAATATTCCAGTCTTTTAAGGAATGGAAACAAATAGACAGATATGCAAATATGGTGTAGCCACTGTAATAGGATCCGTGTCTACACCCGGCTAATGTTTAAGACCTAACATCTGCGTTGGTTAATGATATAGAAATGACCATCAACACCTGAAAAATTAAAACGTCATCAAGATACAACGTTGTGGTTTTTAGTAATTTTTCTGCCACTAGCAACAGATGACCATGGACAGTCAAACGACTTAATAACGAACCTGCGCAAGATCACGTGACGGTCGCTCTACACGATCGGCGCGGGATGAATGCGCGCAAACGACTAGAATCAACCGAAATGCTCATTTGATCTGTTTCCCTAAAGGTAGACTCATTACCTTTCCTTGCCTTGCTTAATTGCCTTGTTCCCATGAAACTTGTCTTTTTAACAGGGATTTTATTAGGTGGCAGACGAGCAGACGGATAACCGATTGTAAGCCTGCCACCCATAGACCCGCAAAACTAGTGAAGTCAAACGAGCTGCCAACCTTGTCGTCTTACCCCCGAAAAGTTCCGGTACCCTCATTACGGCGAAACACAGCGCAGGCGCTTACATCGTTACTCTGTGAGGCCGTTCGATGCCGAAGCGTGGCTCTCCAACGGTTGGCCTCTCACGATAAAAAATAGATTGCAGTTCTCATCTCAGTACTATTTTTAAAGATAACTTCTAGACTAATTATGTAACGCAAAATGACGAAACACTGGCACGATGTAATTGACACCCAGCGCCATCTATTGGCCAATATTAGAACTAATAGCAAAACGTATTCCCGAAAGTAGTACTAGGGCCAGTAGTAAAAAATAAGTGTGAAGAGCACCCCGATATTGCGGGAGTGAGAGATAAAAGCCCCTCGCTCTGCATGTGGAGGCATCATTACTGGAAACAGATAAATTACGCTGTAATTTGTGTATCTGAGTAATGGTGGGCGGGAGCTGGTGGTATACAAAGCGGTTTTTGCGGTTTGGGCCCGCCAATTGCGGACGTGGCCGGCCCCCTTGACAAATAGGGGGTAGGGGCGGTTAGGGCTTTTTTGTGGTCAATGTTTATGGAAATGTCATAGGGTGATTTCAGAAACAAATGACATCAAGCTCTAATACCAGTACTACATTTTTTTTGAGATAGTTAGCAGATGGATCACCTGCAACACAGAGTCACAAGTGCGCTGCCACCCTTTAACCCGCTTTTCTCCAATTGGGCCTCCGGTACCCTTACTCACTCGCCGAAACACAGCGCAGGCTGCTTTACGCCGGTCTTCTGTGAGACTGTGGTATCATATATCATATACCGAAGCGTGGCTCTCCCACGGAAATCAATTCGTCGAGGATTATCGAGGAAATCAATTTAATTTAATTAATGTATGTATTAATGTTTATACCTATGTATATAAGTATTGTATCATTGCACCGCCTTACACCTTGATCAAGTGTCCTTTACCCAAAGGTTGCCTGGAAGAGATCGCTCATAGTGATAAGGCCGCCTTTGTTGTACATTACTCCTGTTATAACTAGTTTTAAGTTTTATACCTCTGTTTTGTGTGCAATAAAAAGCATATTCATTCATTCATTCACGACATTCCTCGGGGACTGAGCAAGAGCGCAGTCCCCGTTCGATTCCTAGTCAGGTATGTTTGGGTTCGAATATTTTCATCTGCCACCTATAACATTAAAAAAAATTGCCATCCACCTTGTTGCTATATTATAACCAAACCTGCATTCACGCGGGTAATTAATAAGAGTAATGGCGGACAAACTTGCAGGTGAGTCGCACGCGCAGGTTATGCCAATGTAAATAATGTACGACCACCGCCAACAAAGCAAAGGGCAAAAACACAACCCTTATTACAAAGGGACAAGGTCTATTGTTGAAGATATTTGTGCACTTTTCAGTGGTTTTGATGGTACCGAATGGGTTGCGCACGCGATTGTGGCTTGGGAAATTAGTAAGGTTAAATTAATTATGGATGTAAAGGAGATACGCCGATGAGATGAATCAAAATATGAAGGAGCTGAATTCCATTGGTAAACTTGGTAGTACCACGTAGGTATCTTCATTTTCTTACAAATCCTCTAACTCAGTGGTTCTTAACCTTTAAGTCATGAGAGACCATTTTACCAAAATTCTGTAGCGTCAGGGACCACACACTTCGGACATGCGTCGCGGCGCCGTACTCATAACGTCACGTCAGTTGCTTATTACGATGTCTTCGCGGACCATTTGGAATGCTTCCAGGGACCACCAGTGGTCCGCGGACCACCGGTTAAGAACCACTGCTCTAACTGATATGCGGTTACGGCGGCCAGTCTTGATGTTATATTACAGTGCTTAAGTGTGTGCTTGCGCATACTTGAATTCAGGTGCACTATCTATTCTCTTGCTCTCTTAATTCGATGGGACACCAGTGTGACACGACTGAAGAGAGATTGAGCGCAGGACCAACGGCTGATGGAAACCGTGAACCAAAACTGCAGGCAATCTAGGCGTTTTTTATACTATAGGCGACAAACAAGCAATGGGGTCAACTCATGGTGACTAATCACCATGAACGTCTGCGAGATCAGACAGGTCGCTGATGCGTTGCCGCCCTTTTAGAATGGAACGCTATCTCTAAGTCGTAGCCATCGCGAAATAAGTACTGCTGCAACGAAAATGTTTCACAAAACTAAGATGCGTGGCAGAGTTCTGACTGACCGCCATCCAACAAAATGATGAGGATGGAATTACAAACGCTTCTAAGTACAGTCTTACTTGCTTACTTCAATGGCTCAACGACCTAAAACAAGTCTTGGTCTCCGATATAAGATGTCGCCATTTGTCTCGGTCTTGAGCAGCTTGTCGCCAATCTCCTGTTTCCAATTCTTGCAGGATCGCGTTTACTAGATCCCGCCAGCGATTAGCGCGCCGCACTGGCCGACTACTAGTAGGTTTCCCAAGATATGCCCACTTGGCGCCCCGATGTAATACCATTCTTTTAACGTGGCCGAGCCCATCAGAGTCTAAGTGCCTTCGTCTCTCCCATTATGTTAGGATCTGCTATCATCAACCATTATCATCATCAGCCTGTTGCAGTCCACTGCTGGACATAGGCCTCTCCAAATGCTCGCCACTTTGATCGATCTTCGGCTACTCGCATTCAACTCCAGCCAGCCCTCTTGCGCAGATCGTCACTCCATCTGGCCTGAGGTTGTCCTACACTACGTTTACCAACCAAGACGCGGTCTCCACGTCTGCTATCAGCTCTGCAATTTCAGCATTACAAGAGTACATGCAGTCACCTGCAATAACTCTTATGCCAGGACTATAAGGGTCATATTTGAACGGGATTGTATACTTATTAGTGCATCACTGTACAAATAAGTACTCGCAAAGTGACCTACACCAGGCCCCTCACAATCACGCAGCATCTCATTAAGCAAACCTCAGCATTTAAATTAAGAGGTAAGGATGCAAACATTTCCTCGGGACGTTTGAAAAACGTAGCGAGGATTCAATTCAAATGCCGCCATTGTTGTCTGCCCAGGTTTATTTGTGCGATTTTTTAGCCGCGACTTATCAAAGTGATAAACGATGTACGGCGGTGTAGGCTAGGAGACAGGGGACGGATCCTACCAGCCACTACATTATATAAAATCCCGCAACCGAAACTCGGCTACGGTGGTTAATCTTAACGTCATAAGACCCAAAAGCCTTTTAAAAGGCATAAACAATTGATTTTCCACTGTACCTGCTGTCTGGGCTTTACGACGCTAAAGATCAGCCACGTACGCAGAATATATTAGGTAGTGCTCAAGTGTGTGCGCAAACACATGTGCACTCTATTACCTATGTTTACTGTTAATACACTATTTATTTTCCCTAATAAACACCTTTCTGCTGTGTTAATAACATATTTATAATAACACTCTTTGTCATTTATTAGAAGGTGTGAACGATTTTTAACTCTTGAAAAATTACTTAAATGGCTTATAATTCCCCCTTCAGTTTTAATTGTTCTTCCTTATTAATTGCTTCAAACTGTAGCTTCACTACGCACACTTTTTTACCAGAAAGAAGTTATAAAAGTTTGTTAATTCCACTATTAAATTATACGAAGTAGACCCGTATTAATTGCTATGTTGCAAGTGAATACTCTCGTTGCTTCACAAGCGTGGAAGATGGGATGCTTTAGACAATTATTTAACGAGGCATAGAGATTTATAGGTCTTCGAACACTTGATCTGTAACTAAGAAGCATTCGTGAGGGTTTTTGTGGAGTGATAATCATGTGGTGGAAATAATGAAAATGGATTGTAGTAAATCAAACTGAAATTGTGTGTCTTTTTATTTGCAGTATGGTTTTTATTAAGGACTTATTTTTTGGTTAAATTTTCAAGAAGTATGCCACTTTTAAAGTTCTTGTGCATTATGTCGGTAAGTACAGACCTTAAACCTTGTTAACCAAATACCAGGTTACAACTATCTGTCTGCAACATGTTTGACATAAAGGTGATAAGTCACACGCTTGTAAACGCTTGTCGAAAACAAAATGTACTTAACACATATTTTATTTTTTCGACCCTAATCCATAGCGATTAGTTTTAAATTCCGAAAATGCCAAATAGCGCTCCTTTGTGAATGAAGCCTTTATTAGCGGCGACATTTATCCCTTCGTATCTAGGGTTTCTAATTTCAGAGGTAGTTATTATAAATCGTCACCCTTCCACTCTGTCTCCTGGCCTATCGCCTCCATTCGGACATCGATTAATTACCGACGATATTTAGAACAAATCACCAACTCTATTACGGGTTTTGACATCGCGTCGCCAGCGCACTGCAGTTAATCAAAATCACGTCACCTGACGATAGACAGGTAACTAGTGCTGGCCCAAGATTAATGCGGATTTTGGGGTTCCGTAGCTAAATGGAAAACTTCACTGGAAAGATGAGGAGTACCTTCTTAGTGCGAGATAAAAAGATTTGATTGAATTAAATAATTTATTAGCCAACACTCTAAAGTGACAGCCCACTGTCGCGCTGCATGGCAAAGGTCTCCATAGAAATCAAATACCTAAGTAGATTAAAATAAAAACGCGCATATGCTAAGGTAGGTAATGTCTTCACATTACCTACCTTAGTGTCTGTGTTTTTGCACAAGTCACAATTTCAAAAAGTAACATCAGTATCTACCACTGGCCCACTGAAAGCTAAGGTTAGGGCCTCCATCATATATCAAGTCATCGCTACTATGATGGGATAAGGCTCAATCACGCTTGCCTTATGTGGATTGATGATCACAAACCCAAGCTGAGCCGATGTTCGAAAAATTCGGAACATTTTTTGCTCGACCCGAGAATCGAACCCAGGACCACGGCCTAGTACTTTAACCACGAGACCAATGGGGCGTTCATTATTTAGTACCTATATAACTTCTTCACGTAATAGAATAACATATAACAAATTATTAAATGTAATTTAAACTTATATTTTCAGATAAGTTAATGATGTTTTATCTCACGACGTAGGTATTACATTACAAGACTGTACGGAACCTCTTGTTTAGGGTAGTCCAACTAAACTTGCCCGGTTTTTAGAAGTGGTAAGTAGCACGATCATAATTTTTTGCTATGTTCATTTGCGAACTCTGGATGTCACATCACATCATCTAAATTTTGGCAGGTATTGTAGTGTTGTCCCTCGATAATTGAGAGGTCAGATATTTTCTTCACTTATTATGGGTGATAGGTGGCAGATGAGCAAACGGATCTGATGGCAAAGAGTTGTCCTCGGATACAACATCAGTGGAGTCACAAGTACGCTGCTAAATCTGTGAACTCTGATGTCCAGTACCTACTTTTACTGACTCAGTGAATCACAGTTGAAGGAAAAAATAGTGTTTCCAGAATATTTTCTAACAAGGGCAGGTGGTGAGACGAATCATAAGGTGCATGGTAAAGATTTTCTCATTACCATCACATCATGGTATTCGTAATATTCGTTGTAATAGTCCCCTTTTCTCTGCCATTCTCAGTCTTTCGATTAGTTTAGAGCTTGAGGTACATATACTAAGATCCAGAAATTGGAGACTTTTCCATGCACATCCATCTTTGGCTGTAGGAGAGCCACGTTTCAGTATGAATTGGCCGGCTCTACCGAAGTGCTCTACGCTTGCTTTGTTTTGCCGACTTAGGGTACTGGAGGTCTAATTCGGGGAGAAGGGGGAAAGGTTGACAGCGCACTTGTTAGTCCATTAGTATTCCCATGTGTTATCCATGGTCCAATTCGGGGGAAGGGGGAAGATTGGCAGCGCACTTGTGCCTCTATTAGTATACCCATGTGTTATCCATGCGCAGCGACCAATCGCTTAGTTGATCCGCTTCTCGTCTAACACCTATCACTTGAAAAAAATATCGCCGTAACGAAAATTCATAAATCAAATAAGATACCAAAGACAAATCTTTAAAAACTAGAGCCACACCACTACCATCGACAAGGCATCCCAATCCGTCAACGGGACATTTTTAATTTGACAGGCGCCGGTGACAGCTTTATAGATGGCGTGACGTCTCGCCGCGACAGCTGACTAATGTTTGTCTATGGACAGGATTGACGGACGTGGGTGATTCGGAGTCTTTGGTTCCTAAAAGTCTGTAGATGAGATCGAAATGCTCCTGTTTGGGTGAATTATTAGTTTTTTTTTGTTACTGGCAGGGTAAGAAAAACGGCGTCTTTTGGA
The DNA here is from genome assembly GCA_014851415.1 of Cnaphalocrocis medinalis. Classification (NCBI taxonomy): domain Eukaryota; kingdom Metazoa; phylum Arthropoda; class Insecta; order Lepidoptera; family Crambidae; genus Cnaphalocrocis; species Cnaphalocrocis medinalis. Next base: position 12,064,597 of record CM026293.1, on the reverse strand, counting down.
CCCATTCTTTGAAGGTTAGACTAGTAACAGTAAACAGAATATTTTTTATAAGTATGTAATTGTTAAATACTTATTATTATGATAGTAAACAGATCAGGCGACCTATTCTCGTGAAGCTATTGAAGTCGAATTTAGAGATTTCATACATTCGTTCATACTAATCTCTAATTTGACTGCAATGTCGAATGCTCAAGAATAATGAAGAGTGCAAAACATAGCTTTTATGTTATATGTAGTTTTCGCGCGATATCCGGAAAGTTTATTCGTATCTAAAATTGGGGGCATTGAACATAGGGCTTAACTCCCCTATTGGTCTAGTGGTTAAAATACCGGGCCGTGATATGGGGATCCTGGGTTTGATGCCCGGATCAAGCAAAAAGTACCGAGCTATGTTTCGAATTTTTCGAACATAGCTCGGGTTTGTTATCACCAATCCGCATTAGGCAAGCGTGGTGATTAAGCCTAACGTAGCGATGACTTGATTTCTATGATGGAGGCCTTTGCCCTACAGTGGAACAGTATATAGGCTGATACTTTACTTTAAGTACTTACTTATAGGAATACGAATACTTACAGGAGGTAAGTAAGTACTTATAGGAATTCATAAAGGCAACTCATTGACATGGTAACGAGACGCCCAAAAAAACCGACCATGTTATGTTGCCGATGGATCGATAAACTTGCTGCACATATCTACGATATCGATACAGTCGCACCGACTGTTCAGAACTAACGAACTCAGAAATCCCGAGTTATGATATGAGATAAATGCGTTCGAATTGAGTCGTCGCACTATGGAATGTCGACTGCTTAAAATATTACCACTTGTTTTTTCTAACTTGCACATCAGTGGACCCTGAGGTATGAAGTTAAGGTTGATTTTTGTGGAGGTGATTGCATTTGTGGGTATTAAAGTCAGGTTGTATCCCCGATGGGAGGCTTCGATTAGGCTTAGATGCGTTATCTCGCCTTCAGAAGTATGCGGGGTCGTGTCACCCGCCTAAAGTTTTGTCGTTTGTTTCGAGATCGCGGGATAGCTTGAGGTAAAATTGTAATGCACAGGGATTTTTAAGTAGCAATGACGTTTGGAATCGTTTTGGTTACGGAGTCGCGTGAGCAGATTGGATCGCCATTTTTTGATAATTATTTGGTAAAGTGTTAAGGCTGTTTTGGCGCAAAAAATATTTCTATTTCGCGGAAATAGTGTAAGTACTGAGAATTCAATACTGATTTAATACAGAGTAATTTAAGAATTTTAAACTTACGACATGAAAGATTCGACCAATCTTCATTCGTGAAAGATCTTAAAAAGGTATAAGGTTACGAGTACGAATAAAGCTACGAGTTGTAAAGAATGACATGCTACGTTATACTTAAGTACCTACCATACGAAGTACATTTTATTCTCTACTAATGTTGGTTGAACCGGGCCTAAGTTCTGCAACTTGATAAAAGACTTCAACATATTACTCGATAAATATTTATAATCAACAATAACCTCTTCCGGACAAACAGAAGCCCATAACAATAAATTAAACCTTACTAATTGTCGAAACGCCTAATTAATAACCTGGTCACAAAATACCAACCGCCGATAAATAAGGCTTATCTTTATTCTTACCATTAGTCCGGAGTCCGATCAAAACCCAGTACTTTTAACAATAGGACTATTAATTGTGGTACTACGGTGGTGCTGGCACCTGCTGGTGGGGCAAAGGTCAATCGGTGTTCGTTGACTCCCCCCTCCCACTCTTTTGTAGTTGAGGAAAGAGGATTGCACAATGCAGGCGTAAGTATGCATTTTACGAAGCGGCTTTGACCATCTTCTCGCAGTGACTTGTACTAACGGCTGCGCTTGCGGTCCTGGATTCGGTCCCAGGGTCCCGACTTTAGGGTCCCCGAACCGTTGTTACTTGAGTAAGTATAAGTAGTAACTCAGCTGAGTTTTTCATTTGAAGGAAACTCCTAGTATTCAGCCAGAAGTCTAAAAGTTGGTGGTCTTGTCTTGCACCAGAAAACATGTTAAGCCGTTGGTCCCATGATATGATCCTTAGCCAACATAAATGTAGATAGGTAATCTACTCCAGTTTTAGGAATCCTTCGAGAAAAACCAGCTACAGAACCAACGTTCCGCATAAATGGGCTGACTTGACCGGAGTGATACCACGTCTTCACATAAAACTCTATGGATTTATGTTTCTGTAATTTTGAAGAGTGAGTGAGAGTACTGGAAGCCCAATCGGGGAGAAGGAGTCTAAAGGTTGATAGCACACTTGTGACTTGACTGGTTTTTCGGGGTGTCTACTGGCAGTGGCTAAATGCTTACCATCAGGTGATCCGTCAGCTCTTCTGCCACCTTCATAAATAAAACAGTCAGTATGGTTCTCAACGTGTTTCGACTTTCGCCAGTGTGTACGGTGCAGGTGTCCTCGCGTGCGGTCCGGTAGCGCTCGCGTGCACTCCATGCAAATTGCAGCCCGGCCCCGCCCAGCCCTGCCCAGGCTGATCTTGATTATCTGTGCCAACTGTCAACTTTTGGCGGGAATCAAAAGAAAATGGCGGACACGTTGAAGAGGTCAATTATGTTCAACCGATTGGGGTTGGTCTAACGAATCAAGATAAGAATGGAACGTGCTGCCCGCCCGCCACATGTTTTGATAATCTTGATTGTCTCTGGCAAATGTCAACTTTTGGCGGGAGTTGGAAAGAAAATGGCGGATGTTGAAAAGGGTTTATTAAGTTTAGCGCTACAAATAACGCAACATGAAAGTATTGCGATATGCCGAATAGGGGTTGACATTGGGTATACGAACTTGTACGCAAAACTGCCTTATCAATCAAGATAAGAATCCAATATTAATGCAATTATCTTTTGGAGGGAGTTGAAAAGAAAATGGCGCAATGTTGACTGAAGGGTTATTTAAGGTAAGCAGCAAATTAGGGACACAAAAGTTATATAGTTCTTGATTATTTTGACTTACTTCGCCGATTTTATCGATACGGAAATTGCAGGGGCTAAGACGTGATAATAATAATACCTAATAATAAAAAATATTTTCTCTACAAATCAAATAGTAGGTGGTGGTAGGTAGGTGTACCATAATCTGTCAATATAGTCGTGTAATTTATTCTTGAGGAACTATTACGGAGATCCATAATAGTATTTAACCAATGGGGCTACCATACTTTATAACGTAAGCGGCAGTGGCGCCCTCAATTAATTTCTTGATGCATTATACCTATGGATTTATGGTATGTAAATTGGTACTTATTTTGGTGTGTTTGAAAATTTTATTGATACAGTTATTTGGGATGCTTGAACTGCAACCTGCAGTTTGAGGAAGTGAGGCAACAATTATGCTGCTATTACAGCCTTTGACGTAACAAAACGAGCGATGCCAAGTTATAATTCGATATTTCGACACGTAGCGTCGGCTGGCACCCGCCATTCCGCCATGTTTGTTGACGGCCGCGCGAAATTATCCAGATTTCGCGCGCAATTTCAGATTTCACCTCAATTTGTTTATAACCTGGCATAAATAGGTTTGCAAATCCCAAAATTATATTGAAGAGTAATTTTAAGCTGTATTGCGTTGAATTAAAGGTTGTTAATGAGCGTGTAATGTTATTCGTATTGGTTTAATGTGGATTGAGGTTATGTTTATGTTTGGCGCGTAAGAGAGCTGCGTCGGCGCCGGGCATGCGGTCGTGTTTATTTTGTTATCAAATTTAGCGTTTGTTCGCTTATTGTTATGTTATTGTTTGTGGTATGCAGGTAAATCGATATATATTATTTTTTGCACATTCTAAGGGGTTTGTTACTTAAATACACTTTGTGTACGATTTCAAGGCGTCGTAGAAACCAAATTATTTAAACCTAATCACACATCATCGTCTCCCTCCTCTGGCTTCATTCACTAACATAGTCAAATATTTTATTACATACTTGCCTATTCATTTCCATTTCTTTTTTACTATGGTCTTTCTTTTATTTGCTATGGTCAGTAATATTTTCTTTAGAAGCAAACCTTTTGTTTCATGAATTAAGTTATGTGTTATGCTATTTCGAAATAAATGTAAAGTTGTATGATCACGTATGACGTCATTTACAAATAATATTTTAAACAGAATGTTATTTTATTGCACATGACAGCTGTCATTTTTAATCAAGGAGTTTAGTAATAAAAACTTTTTTCAGATGTTTCGTTTAATCGTACCACAATACGTCATAAAGTGATGTTTATAAGTTTTTTTTCCATAATTTCCACTAAGCCAGTATTAATCTGCTGTTAGGGTTGTCACTGACAACTTTTCAGACATCCAGATGAAGTAAGGCTTTTTTTATGGTGTACAAAACACAGACTTGATTGGGAGTGAAGTGATGCACTGAGGAAAGAGCCATTAGCAAGTACCTGATAAACGTCTTCCAAGATTAGTTTCGTATGCTGATATGGAAGGAAAGACCATGGGGTGGTTATATTGCATTACATAGGTACGTGGCTGACTGGTTAGTGGTTATTACCAATTAAGTAGTAGTAAGGGTTTAACTATGGTTCCTCTGTTGATGTTTTATATGATAGGTGGCAGATGAACAGATTGATCGCCTGATGGTAAACGATTGCCGCCGCCCATAGACACTTGCAACACCAGAAGATATACTTATTCTATAAGCGCTACGCACACGTACGCTAGCTAAAGCTAGGTACTTACTTTGGAGTAACGTTTATGAATCTGCCGCTGTCAGGTCTATGTATAGTCCGCGGCATCTAACAATAGCGATGACCGTTAATTTGCGCACTTGTAGAAAATAAGACTTTCAACTAAAATAGGTTTCTGCGCACTCAAGGTCATCGCTATTATTTCATGCCGCAGACTATACCTTGGGTTGCCATACGTCCGGGTTTCCCCGGATTTGTCCTAGTTTAGAGGGCAGGGGAGCGTCCGGGAAGGTTTCATTTGTAGACCGGATTTTAAAAAATAAATAACATTCAATATGTTTAAAAGATCTCGTTGACATGTCCGGCTTTCGGACTGTAAAATCCGGGGTTTCATGCGTCTTGTCCTGTTTTCCAAATTTTAGAGAATAGTCTATATCTGATATTATTTGTCCTGGCAACCCTACCCCGGGTCGCGCGCCGGGGGGCCGACCTGCGCGCGCGCACCTGCGGGCGTCTTTTGATGTTACACGTTTAAACCGACGGCGTAAGGAGATCTATGTCTTGCCAACGACTGAATTTAATTATTTTGAAAAGTATGACGGGGTGTGGGGTTAAAGTTTCGTGCTCGGAATGTTATGTTTGGTTCGTTAGTATTGGTCAGGCTGATGATGCTCTGCATGTTGATAGAGGAGTCATCATCACCCGCGGTGAAGGAAATCATCGTGAGAGCCTACAACGAAACCCTAACGAACGAGAATAGACCTGTAGTAATAGATAAGAGACACAGTGATTGTGAAAGGGACGGGGATAAAACTTCGATCGTGAATTCCATTGTAGGCTCTCGCACGTTTCTGATAGCTTCTCAAACGGGACATTGGATATCTACAATGGATCCAGTTAGTCTGGTTCCACTGTCACTTTCAGGTGGCAATTATAATGACTAGGTTTCCCTGGATTTGGGAATCCTAGTCCTTGGTCCAAGTCTATCTTGGTCTTAGCGTACCCCAGCTGCACCTAAATCCGTCACGGCTTTGCCGTGCAGCTGGTAATTACATCTATGGTGTGTCCATTCAGCGACTTAGGTTCAAATTTATGACTGTTTTACAAGCATGTGTTTTTCGGTACTTTTTTATAGTGACACAGTACAACGACTCGACTTAGCCTGGTAAGATTGCAGGAGAGTTGCAGTTACAAACGCGATGACACACAAAGCGGGCCAGTATGGCAATACCAAAGTGTTGCCATACTGGCCCGTCAGATGCTTCTCTAAGCTTCGTTTGAAGGGGTCCATATTGTAAGACAGAGAAGACGGCGGAGTACTTCTTTAAGTTTCGGCTTGTTTTAGGAAATACCTTGTACTTATAATATGGAGGCTGTCCCAGGTATCCCAGGGCCTTATACAGGGTGCATCTGTGAACATTTATATCCCTTTAATCACGTGGTCTACAAACCATTCTGAACAACATTGTTCTATGACTTTTGAAAATTCGAACAAAAATTTCATCTGTTCCTACAAATTCGGTCACGGACTTGGTCATTTTGTATTCGGAGTCCAAAAATTTCGAAGAATTTGGAAAAGTTGTTTTGAACAATTTTGTTCAGAATGTTGATAGAATCTGTGTTAAAGGGAGTCAATGGTCACAGATAAACCCTGTATACAGGGCATTTTTAGATATAGCATCTTCTAGTTTCTGCCAGGAGAGGTATGTTTCCAATCATGCCGAAATGTTTCAGTTGATGACCAAAAAGCAGGCAACATAATTCAGAGGCCTTTGACCCGCGGGGCTATTTCGGGCACAGATACCCCGAGGCGAAAATTGCCCCGCCCGCAGCGCCCCTGGCGGCGCTGCGGCGGAACTAATCGCTCAGTCATGCAGACCGTTTGTTTTTTCTTTTATTTTATTTTATTCCCGATGTATGGATTGAATGGTGACGTTATCTTCTCGGGGAGATTTTATTTGTAGTGTCTGGCAAAATTTGTTGTTTGTTGCGACAATTTAGCAGACAGACCGGAAGGGTCTGTCTGCTAATAGGCTGTATGTCATGATTCTTGATGTTCTAGACAGCTGAATGTAACCAATACTAAAAACAGAACAAATTTAATTTTTAATTATACGGCTTCATAGAAGCCGGCGTGCGCGTGCGCTGTGTTCGTCGAGTGAGTGAGGCTACCGGAGCTGAGGCCCAATTGGGGGCAAAGGAGGAAAAGGTTGGCAGCGCCCTTGTGACCCTACTGGTGCTGCAGGTGACCATGGGCGGCGGCAATCGCTTACCATTAGATGGTCTGTCCTATTTTTTTTAACCAAAAAGCCTAACCCTGTTCGGCTTTATCCGGGGCAAGCAACCCTATGTGAAAATGGGCCTTTGATACCATTTGACAGCCGCTTGTACTGTCTAGACTTTAGGTTTTCTACGTCACTTAACCTTAATGCTCGTTATCTTAATTATGAATAGTCTGTATATCTATTGTAATAAGGGTCAATGATTTTAACTGACACTTAAGGTTTAACTAACGTCTCTGAGTGCGGCAGTAAGTCAGAGGACTGATTTATCTCTGCCTCGGTCTTTATTACCAACCTGTCCAAAACGACGATTACCTAACTCGACAAACGTTAGATCAAATTTTACAACCGATTACAGGATATTAATATTCTATTGGCACCCTCTGATAATGCTTATTTATCGCCGGAGCACGAACCAGAGAGATACAGAAGTCACGCTCAAACTTACTTCAAGTTTTGTACCTACGCTTGTCCATGGGTTTAGAGGAGTTAAACATTTCGACGAATTCTCAAAAGTTATAGGACAAATGTTGTTCAGAATGGTTGGTGGTTAAATGGATGTAAATGTTCTCCTTTTCCTTAGATTCCTTAGAAAAGTTTGTGATCTGATCACAGGCGGATTAGAACATTTGCAGCCTCTATCCTTATTTTGCTCCCCCACAAACCTATCTACACGGTTCCTCTCTGCATTCTGCCGCCCTGGGCTACAAACCCATTCATTCAGCTGGTTGATTGTTCCCCTTCAAATGGTCTTTGTATGCAGGTGTATTTCTGTACCTTCCTGTTTCATCACCAAAGGCTACGTATTGCAGACGGCGGGGCAGTGCGTGCGCAGCCTCGGAGCCTTGTCGCGCTGCGGGGCGCGCGCAGCCCACCGGGGCGGACGCCCAACACGGGCATGGTACCAACAATCTTGCCTGGTTTCTCTTGTCTAAGTAATTAAGTTATCTCCCCCGTTCAAACACACACACACACACACGGCATATGTGTACACGCATACACCTACACACACACACACGCGTGCAACGCACACACACACACACACACACACACACACACACACACACACATGCCTACACGGTAGATCATAGTGACACTTCTCAGTATGATTACGATATAAATTATTCTATTCTATTCTATTCAAATGGTCTTTGTATGCAGGAGTATTTCTGTACCTTCCTGTTTCATCACCAAAGGCTACGTATTGCAGACGGCGGGGCAGTGCGTGCGCAGCCTCGGAGCCTTGTCGCGCTGCGGGGCGCGCGCAGCCCACCGGGGCGGACGCCCAACACGGGCATGGTACCAGCAAGCTTGCTTGGCTACTCTTGTCTAAGTAAGTAAGTTAACGGTAGCATATTGAAACTCAAAATAATTTATGATGATGATAATAATTAAGTAAGTTAAGCTATTATCATTTAGTTAGCACATAAACAAACATAAGGGTCAATCTTCGAGATCTAACTTTCATGGCAGTCCTAAAATCTAATATTACGTCATAGAGTATGATAGCATTGATAGCCCCTTGATTATAATACTATGGAACTCCGTAATAGTTCCTCAAGAATAAATTTCACGACTTTATTGACGAGTAGGTACTATATATACTATACGAGTACATTGTAGTATCTGATTATTCTGATGATTTTTCAATAAAGTTTTTTTTGTATCTGTCAGTTCCCGTTCTGCCCCGTAGGTTTACTTAAACCAGTACCAGGCCGCGATCTCGGGGTCCCGGGTCAAGCAAAAGTATGTTTAGAGTTTTTTGAACATAGGTCGGGTTTGTGATCACCAATCCGCATTAGGCAAGCGTGGTGATTAAGCCTAATCCCCATATAGTAGCGATAACTTGATTTCTATGATGGAGGCCTTTGCCCTGCAGTGGGACAGTATAGTCAGTATATAGGCTGATACTTTATCTGTCAGTTCGCGGGCAGTGGCGCGCATGCGGGGTCGACGCCCGCGCCCTGCCGCTAGTGAAAGTGAACCTGCGCCGGCGCAGAGACTTCGATAGACACTCATTATGTTATTAAACTTTGAATCCTGCTTGAGGTTTCTCTCATCGGGTATTTTGGGGCGAAATGTTGAACAGTATAATAATCAATTCGTACAACTTCTTCATCTCTAATCTCATCAACATCTCATACTGTCGCACTATAGGACAAAGGCCTCCATCATAGAAATCAAGTTATCGCTACTGTGATGGGATTAGGCAAAAGAAATCACCACGTCTGCCTAGCGGATTGGTGATCCCCATATTTTTGTTCGACACGGGAATCCAAGATCATGGTGTACGAAACCCCTAGACCAAAACGGGGCGTTAATGTAATTTAACGTAAATTCAAATTCCGTGATTAATTTCCGAGGTTAAGGTTATCCAAAAACGGATTAACAAAATGTCCGCTAAAAATAGCGCGCGAGTGCTGACCGTGACACAGTGCAGAATCTGCGCGGGCGCAGTCTGTCAGTGCGCAGATACATTAGCCGCGGAGCAGGGCTGCTAGCTTTTTAAAGTAAAGTATCAGCTTATATTAGTATTATAGTTGGATAGTTCCCACTGCAGGGCAAAGGTCTCCATCATAGAAATCAAGTCAACGTCGGGCGTTTTTATGACATGAACCTTCTACGATTAGTCAATCTATGTTTTTTTATGCGAATTCTCGATTTCATAGAACAAATTAATGTTGTCCAGAATGGTTTGTAGAGAACGTGGTAAAAGGGATGATGTTAACAGATGACTAAACCCTGTATGTACAGTGAGCATAAGTTCTAACTCCATTTGCAAGTAAGTTAGATAAGGTACCTAGGCTGTATGTTTTAGTCTGTCCTGTCAATGTCGTAAAAATATTATACCTAAAACTATGTAAGTACAGTTGAATCTAAAAAAAGTCATTTTTTATATAAAAGTATATTGGTATTATATCTACAAAATCAACAACATTACACAATAGTCAACAACGATTGCAAACAACAGCAATAACAAACAACAATAACTGTAACACACAATAAATATCACAAGTCAACAAATTAGTCAATACTGACGGAATTACATCTCCGACAAATGTACTGTACAAGTCTTAATATTTACAAGTGGGTGGACCCTGCCACTGCGCACCTCTTGGCGAAAGGCTTACAAAGTAAGCTATTTTCTTTGTACTTTTCACAAATTGACAAATAAAATTTGACAGGAATTATAAAACACGATTCCATGGCCACAAAAAAGTATGGCATCATAAAAATCCATTGCCACTATTTTTAAAAACAATGGCTGTCAGATTTCGCGCCAATTTAGCTGTCAAATCTAATTCATCAAAATGCACGTTCCGTTTTGCGGTTCTTAGTGCTTTCCCTTGTGGTGGTAGATGTGCTTGTAGACTGGCACGTGGACGGGGTAGGGCTTGGGGATGGGGACCTCGACCTTCTTCTCCACCTCGACGGGGTAGGGCTTCTCGACCTCATAGGGGACGGGCTTCTCTACGGTGTAAGGCACTGGCTTCTCCACGATCTGGGGGAACAACCTGGAAAACAAAACAAAAATAAGTATTTTACTTACATAAAGGTAAATAAACATCGGAACAACTTTTCCTAGAGTGCAATTAAAATTACTGGTTATCTATTGGTCCATAATGCCATGAACATAAATGATGACGCCGATGTTACGGCTGCTGCTAACGTCAGTTCTTCAAACTGTCACGACTTCCTTGACACATCATAAAATGTGTAGTCTACATAGGCTGAATAAATACATTCCTTTGTATAAAAAAAATGTGTCATAAAAGAGCGGGAAACTTTGTTTTTTAAAATTTTACTTTTACTTTCGTTCAATACAGCCTTCGATATCCACTTTATGTAATAATTGGGTGACATGAACCGAGTCACGGATCGGTCGATTACACACAAAAGTGCGAGACAATGGCAGTGATATAATCTATGGCATTGTGTTCGCTAATGGAAAATTGCCAGGTTTCTCTTGGCGAAGAAAAATGCGTCTACCTGCGTTGATTGTCATCGCATCGGCAGGAAAGTGTTGAAGAGCCCAGAGACAATAAAACAGCAAAAACAAACGTAATTCTATACATAATGCTTATTCTTGATATTTTCACCTCAGCCATAGAGTCGCAAGTATGTTTCGGATTTTTCGAACATAGCTCGGGTTTGTGATGATCACCAATCCGCAAATAGCAAGCGTGGTGATTAATACCAATCCCATCATAGCGATTTCTATGATGGTCGCCTTTGCCTTGCAGGTGGGTCAGTATAGGCTGATACTTTATTTCATACAACCATATGCTGTTGTATGTAACTTAATCAGTATTAAATTTTAAATATTATTGAGCATAACTCAGTCACATTATACGAGTGTAAATGAGGTTTAAAATTCGTGATTAAGTATTCACAATTAAACAATGTGTCCGTACATATTTCATTAAGTTGTCATTAACGTCAATAAACGCACATCAAGTGTTTGAAAAGTGACATAAATAAGCAACTTAACTTTTGTTAATCGTAAAATTATTCTAAGAATATGAAGTAACCGGATTATAATGTTGTAATAACTTAAATCCAAAAGATCTCGTATTAAAATGTACGCCCGTTTCAAAACATCCTAAATAATAATTAAAGACATTAATGAGTTTAATTATCTGTTGAAAAGATCCAACCGTTAAGATAGTGGCCTCCATTTTGGATTTGATGTGAATTGTATGAAACTTGTATTACATTTGTTCGTGTAATAATAATGTTATTATTATTCATGAAGATCCAAATCTTGTTATTTTGTGGTGTGCTTGTAAATAAATGTACGGACGTAAAGTTAAAAGGGATGAGGTTATTAACTTCGTAGAATACAAATGAAGTAGTGTGTTAGAACATTAATAAAAACTCTTTACTTACAATTTGGGGTCAAGCACAAGGGCATATGTTGTTAAATTCCTAATCTACATACATAAATAGAAACATCATTTCGTTTCGGGTTTGATAAGCGGTTTTTTTAACTCAAGGAATCACCAAATTGGACGCAGGAGCTGACAGTCATCGGAAAAGAGACAGCGCTAGAAAATGTTGGTATAACGACTTAGTCACCAGTAGTCAGAACTGACCTCAGATGAGAATCAATGGAAAGATGTGAGATATACTTATTCCCTCATCAGCTGTGAGAAAGAATAATAAATCACGAGAAAAATGTGTGAAACCACACATGATGAGGAAGGCAAAAATAGAGAAACTCCATAAGTCAGCAATTTAAGAGATATGCTCTTGTCTTTGCAAGAGTCAATCTAGAAAGCTGCATTGCTCATATAGTTGAATGCCCTGCCATTTGAATGGGAAATCTTATCTTATTACTGGAATTAAATAATTAAGTACCTACTCGCAGTGAATGAAACTGGATATTGCTGGTACATTTGCATGGAGGATTATTACTACAACATTTATGAAAGCAATATTTATATCGCTTTCAATTTCTTACTAATGTTGGGAAACGTGTATTCTTAGAGATCATTAAGAATTACTATAAATTTTCTATAAGTAGTTTTTGAAATTTGTAGAGACAAATGATTATCAGATACAGTGCGGGATTTTGGCAAATCTTTTATCATCTTAAAGTTTCTAGTAGCGTCCAAAACTATCGCTATGTGGTGTGCTTAGACCATGATCAGGATTTGAGAGTCTGGTAATTTATTACATTGTAATATCGTGACTGCCGTCTGTCTGACCTTCGCAACTTTTTAACAGGGGAACCAGATCAACTAAATTATGGTTACACGTTTCCCTCACTGCCAAGATAATGGTAGAAATATGCAAATTTGAAAAATCCATAGGTGCATGCTCGGATTCAAACCGGTACCCTACATTGTTCTCATCCACTGAGCTATCATTGCTCTTAGATTTGGGGCAAATATGAATGCAATAATAATTTTGCAAGTGAATGTAGATTTTCTGCTCAAACATGATGATACCAAAATCTTACAACAAATGAGCAAGTGGGTCATCGAATGTTAACGATCATTGCCGTCATTGAGAAACTGCATACATAATATGAACTGCAGATGCTGCAGTCCCTTAGATTGTACGTTGGTAAATTTGTAGTAAAGGAACTCGGAAGAGTGGGTGAAGTTTACCAATCCGCATAGTGTGGTAAAACTGATGACTACTTAATACTCTTCGCATGAGGGCAGACCCGTGCCCCAGAGGGAATTATGTGTGATGATTGTAAGAAAAACTAAACTAATAAGTACCTAGCGGAACTGTATCCAGTAACGCTACCCTGAATGGACATCTAAAACTGACATAATGTAAACTATTGCTCTGTATCTTTCAAATGCATTACAATGAAAGAGACAAAGCGATAGTTTTCGATAGCGAGGAAAGTATTTCAAACTCATGGTAAGGCTACTGCACTGTGCGGGTCTCGCGAAATTTTCTTCCACAAAACTTAGTTTTGTGGAACGCTTTGGCTGCAGCAGTATCTAGACGACTATGACTTAGGGACCTTCAAGAGAAGAGCGTACACCTTTCTAAAAGGCCGACAATGCATCGGTGATCTCTCGGATGTCATGGGTGGTGGTAATTACCTACCAATAGGTGACCTGGTTGTAGCTAGTGAATGCAAGGAAATCGCAGAAAAGCGTCGCCTTGTCATGTCTTCCAGCAGATCCAAGTTGCAATCGACGCGGCTTGCTCTATTGCCTTCAATGTTGATGTGAAATCCTACAAACCTACTGCTATCTTGCTAATTAATCTGATAGTTACCTTGTAAACGGGAACGTGGATCGGCTGTTCCACCGTGACGTGGACCGGGTAAGGGTGCGGGATGGGCACCTTCACGTACTGGGGCACAGACACCGCCACGGGGTGTGGAACTGGAACACCGATCTTCTTGACCACGGTGACGTGGTAGGGCTTGGTGTGTTCGGTGTGCGAGTGGCCTTCGGGCTCCCACTCGTCGGAGGGGCGGGCGGCAGCCAGGGCCGCGAGGAGGAGGATAGATGCTGTCTTCTGTGGAAGAAAATTAGGTTAGGATCGGTATTTTCACTTTGAACTTATATGGAGGAACGGTTGCTCTCTTTTGTGGAAGATATTGAGATATTTGCACTTCTTTCTTTTCCAGAGATGAGAGCAACAGTTGCTGTCTTCTGTGGAATCTGTGGAAGTTATTGAGATTTGCACTAAATGACGGAATGCGTTCAAATTAATTCAGATTCAAGTTTCAATTTTAGAGAGATGTTTTCTTATGTCGATTGGCTTGGGAGATTACTTTTTAAACTAAAGAAACTCTTTCTAAGTTACATGGTAACTCGTTTGGTTTGTAGCATTCCTCATCACTGGTTACATTTAGATCTAGTACTATTTTTTGTAGTCGTTTTTGTGAATGTCAGTTCAACGACTCGTCGGGTAAACTAGATCAAGATATCAATTATTTATTCCGTCTTAATTGCGTACGAGTATTCAATTTACAAACGCGAGGAAGTAATCATTATGTTAATGGACGGCCATAGTTTAAACTTACAAAAGATTTTTATGAGCTTTGAGTCTTTAAAGGTAATAAAAAGCAACATTATTTTGATTTAGGCATGGTGTTCTGCGTTCACGAATAATGGTTTATTCTTTGATCGTAAAAAGTGAACACATTTAAAAGACGACAATGTTGGACTATATATAACTGATCCCGGACTTATTGTACTAAATCGTCCGCAGTAAAACTCCTTTGAATTACAAATTGAGAATGCAAATTGAAATTAATAATTTAACGTTTACTTATTCCAGTGATTACCATTTTAATAAAAGCTTTGCGTTAATGAGTATCACGAAATTACTACTGTAAGATGAGAATTTACGAGTATTGAATGCACTATTGGAAGTGGAAACAGGAAACTTGAACTAGTAGTAAAGATATACGGAGCTAAAGCTAATATAGGAAGCTAATAGAGAAGATGAAGTATCATGATTTAATATCAATTTGACAAATGAAAATGATAAAATTATGCATGCATATAAATCAGAACCAAGAGCAAGCTATATGCATAAAAGGTTTAACCACAGTTGGTGCTAAAATGATGTCAAAGAATGCAATAAAAGGAGCAGTAGGTTCGCATTTCCGCTCTGAATACGGCGTTATGTCACTGACACATTTAATTTTTTGTTCAAATGATATAATGGGACTTACGAGAGCGATCATGTTGTGTTGCTTAGGTGTTGTCGACGGCTAGGTACTGACTGATGCTGGTTGTGGGCCCACCATCCGTTTTATACTTAGTGAAATGGAAGCAGTGCCTTTCCATTCAACGATCGTATCGGGGTATTAAGACACTTTCTCTACCGCGCTCCGCTGTCGCTCTTTCGACTCACCACTAATACATTACTGTTCTGGTTTCTTAGTTCCTTTTGCAGTCTGAAGAAAGCCATCAATGGATATTGCTATATTAATGTTGTTTCTAGTGATAGTGACAGTGAATAATTCTGTAGTAGAATTCGATTGTACTATTTCGGCTTAATAAGGAGAAGTTAAAACCACGTTTTGTTTTTGTTTTGATTTTGTCTTGTGATGTGTGCGTATTTTTTTACTCTGTTCGTTATTGGCGATAGAAAGTAGTGTGACACTTGTCTAATATCGAGAGCTTGATTACGTGTATGTATGTCAATATTTCATGTGCATCTTGTATGACTTGATTTAAGTACTCTCATGTGGTGATAGCCACAAGTCGAGCTATACAATTTGTCTTTCTACATTCGACTATCGTCTTAATGTCAAACACATTAGGTGGGTAGGTATATCAATTGAAGAAATTTTACGGGTTTTTTAATCCGACGTGTGGTTGACATATCTAATATGAGTTCTTACATTGCAATATTGGAAGATTGTTATACCACATATGGATACCGACTAGATGTAACAAAGTATGGTTATTTATTACTAATATTGCACGTTGAATATATTTGTAATCGCAAAAAAAAATGTTTTTACTGTAAAAAATCTTATTATTAAACGAAAAAAAAGTTACTGACTACCATATTAATAATCACGTAAGTATATGTAGTTAACTTATAATAAAGAATAATATTCTAATTACTTTTATGTACAATTATAATATTTTACAATGTTTTATTGTAAATAAATATTTACTTAATTACGAGTATTAAATAAGTTTATATTAGTTATTGTTCATAATATTATGATATGTAATAAAATGTTGCATCCATTTATAGCAATAAATTCAAACTAATATGCATAACTATGAAATATTATTCGATAAGGTACCTACCTACATAATTAATTAAATCAATATATTTTAATAGCCTATAATAAACTATTTCCAAGTAATTAACCGGTAGCTGTGTTTTTCAGAAGTGACTGGCCTAAAATTAATAATACATTATTAAATTACATAGCTCTAGTCGATCAATCATCCAATCATGTCTTCCATACGAGGATCATGGTTCAAATCCGAGCATGCACCTATGTATATATCAAAACCCTGTGCATAATTCTACCACTAGCTCGGCGGTGAGGGAAAACATCGAGGAAACCGACAACGACAGCTTTTTTTCATGTGATAGGTGGCAGACGAGCAGACGGATCACCTGATGGTAAGCGATTACCGTCGCCCATAGACACCTGCAACACCAGTAGAGTCACAAGTGCGCTGCCAACCTTTGATCCCCTTTCGCCCAATTGGGCTTCCAGTACCCTCACTCGGCGAAACACAGCGCAGGCGCTGGTCCACGCCGGTCTTCTGTGAGGCCGTGGTATCACTCCGGTCGAGCCGGCCCATTCATGCCGACACGTGGCTTTCCCACGCTTAAAGCTATAAGCAACTAGGAATTACACGCCAAGATGAGAGAGGTATTGCAGATCATACGTAATCACAGAACCAGTGTAAGTATGTAATTGTAATTATTTCAATTGCATACGAAACTCTTGCTCAGTAGCTCTGACACATACAGTTGTTCAGATGACTGGGTAACCGAGTCATTATGCTGCTCATTACAAAGTACTTAGTTTGTTTACTTGCACTTAACTTACATACGGAGATTATCTGTCGCAGTCGGATTGTATAATCCGCCGTATTACTACGGCTAGCTGTTATGGAAACAGAGCCGTTTTGAAATGCGGCGGTTTTTTTTTATGTGATAGGTAGCAAACGAGCAGGCGGATCACCTGATGGTAAGCAATGCCGCCGCTCATGGACACCTGCAACACCAGTAGAGTTACAAGTGCGCTGCCAACCTTTTATCCCCTTCCCCCCCGGGTGGGCCTCCGGTACCCTCACTCACTCGGCGAAACACAGCACAGGGGCTGCTTCACGCCGGTTTTCTGTGAGGCAGTGGTATCAATCCGGTCGAGCCGGCCCATTCATGCCGAAGCGTGGCTCTCCCACAATTAATGAATGCGTCTAAATAAAAAAATGCCGGAATGTATTCGGTGTTAAGGCATTCAATACGGCTAGCCATAATGTAATAAACGCCTGCGCTGTGTTTCATCAAATGAGTGAGGTTACCGAGTGTTCATTTTGTAGTTGCAGTCGAAAGAAAATTCGAAGACATGCCTTTCATAGAACATTAATATTGTTCAAAAAGACGTGGTTTAATGGATGTAATTGTTAACAGATACACCCTGTATGACGAAAGAAGGAAATGCACTGATGCTCTCGTAACATAGGTACTATGTCCGTTCTGATGGAGGAATGAAAGTGAGGAACAAGGATGGCGAACTAGTGATGCGACATGCTCATTCTCGTGCATTCGACATTGAAGTCGAATTTAGAGATTTCGTACATTCGTCCATACAAATTTCTAGTTCGACTTCAATGTCGAGTGCATGAGAATTGCCCCGCTAGACAATCATTTGTGTAATGAACACTTGCGTTGGTTCAGAGTCAAGGTGTTATAAATAATTAAAAGTATGTGTGCTCAAGAATTATATTTGTGTTTTCTGTTGTTTTATATCTGTAATACAAGTGCTTACGGAGTTGTTGGGTCAATGTATGAGATGTTGGGAGAATTTGTTGTAAAAAAAACTATTTTAATGTGATAAATTACAGACAAGGGGACGGATCACCTGATGATAAGCGAGTGCAACCACCCTTAGCCACCTGCAGCACCCGTAGAGTCACAAGTGCGCTGCATACCTTGAACCCCCTTTCCTCGCAATTGGGGTACGGCCGGTACCCTCACTCACTCGACGAAACACAGCGCTGGCGCTGCTTCACGCCGGTCTTCTGTGAGGTGGTATCTTTTTCGACCGACGATACCTATTTCTCTAAGTTTCTTCAAGAACATATTTTTGTTAGCTTACGATCGCCATTACAAGGGTAAGTGATTGTGTTTTTTAATATGTAAAATAAGGATCACCTTCCATTGAACACGCGAAGATTTTTATATGCGTCAATTATTTACCCGTAAGTTAGTTAAGTCAAGGCGCATCACTATAGTGAATGAGGGAGTTTAAGTAGAGGTTTAATTTCATAGTTGGCGACTAACTTCCTTCCTCCACAGCCACTGGAGTTGATGACACAACGACAGACGTAAGTCCCAGTCTAGACCAGACCAGCCTTATTATGAACTAGCTTTAGTTAGGTACAGTCAACAGCAAAAGTAGATGATAAAAAAAACTCTATTAGGATACTCATGATTGAGCGGATTTCGCATCAGAACTGTATGGTGTCTAATTCATACTGTTTTGACGGAAACTCCGCTTAATAGTAAGTATAGATTTTGACTATCTACTTTTGCTGTTGACGGTACATCACAAATCAGGTTACCACAAACTGTCAAATTTCCTCAATTGAAGTTCAAGTATCGTTAAGTCTATTGATTGATATAGCCGTGGGAGAGTCACGCTTCGGCATGAATAAGCCGGCTTGAACGGAGTGACACGGCCTTACAGAATACTGAAGTGTGGCGCTGTGTTTCATCCAGTGAATGAGGGTACCGAGGCCCAATGGGGGGAATTAGGGGAGTTAAAGGTCGACGGCGCACTTGTGTTCTACTGATGTTGCTGGTGTCTATGGGCGGCGGCAATCGCTTACCATCAGGTGATCCGTCTACTCGTCTGCCACTTATCACATTAAACATTTTTGCGCTGATTTAGTAAGTAAGTGGGCCACGTGAGGACAGATCACAGTGACACAGTGCATAGATTGCACGCACGCCACGTAACCTAAGTATACCCTGCAGCCATTAGTTTACTATGGCAGCGCGCGCGCACTACTCAAGTCATGGGAGGCAGCGTTTTGTAGTTGTTCCTATTTCCTGTTATGCCGCACGTCGGCTACGGATTGGCGTGTACATACATAAATATGCAGGGTGAGAACATTGATACTATTTCCATTTTTTTTGGTTCGATTCCCGGGTAATACAAGCAACATTAAAAAAAAAGTTTTATTTATTTAAAAAAATAGGGGAAATGATTCCTTTTAGTAAAACGTGTAAACTTTTTTTATAATAATAGGTGGCAGATGATAATGAGGATCACTTGATGGTAAGCGATTGGCGCCGCCCATAAACACCTGTAACACTAGTAAAGTAACTAGTACGCTGACAACCTTTAAGCCTCTTTCCCCCCAATTAGGCTTATTCACGCGCTGCTTCACTGCCAGGCCTTCTGTGAGGCAGTGGTATCACTCCGGTCGAGCCGACCCATTCATGCCGCAACCTAGCGTCACAAAATTAATAATAATTTTCATAGAAGACATCATTCGCTTACTTTGAATAATTATAAGGACGCGCAGTGGCTAAGGTGTTTGCCCGAAGCGCGAAAGGTCCCGGGTACGATTCCCGGTTAAATTAATTTAACAAACTACTATCTAAATTTTCTTGGGTCTAGTTGTTCTGGGTTGACGCCCCCAGTTAATTATGGTCACCTGGTACTCATAGTACAGGGGTTGCCCTAGTTTGAGACCGGTTGATTGGAGGGATTGTCTGGCGCATTTATTTATTTAAACAAATAATAATCTTATAATATAAAAATGTATCGCAAAATGTGTTGGTAAGCGCATAACTCAACAACGCCTGGACCAATTTGGCCAAATCTTTTTTTAAAATGTTCGTTGAAGTTCAAGGATGGTTTTTACGGCGAGAAAAAATAGAATTACTTTCCACGCGGACGAAGTCGCGGGCGGCCGCTAGTATATAATATAATAAATACATTCACACAACATCTCATACATTGACCTGACTCCGTACTAAGTAACATAAGCAATTGTGTAACAGATATCAGACAACGGAGGAAAGGAAACACAAATATAATACTTAAATACATTACACCCTGTTGGTCTAGTGGTTTAAATACCGGGCCGTGATCTTGGGGTCCCGGGTTCGATTCCGGGTCGAGCAAAAGTATAATAAATAATAAATATAAATAATTGAGACAACATCACATACATTGTCCTGGTCCCAAACTAAGGTTTCCCTTGTACTATGGAAACCAGAAACAACGAAGGAACTACCAACACCCAGACCCAAACACAATATCTGTTTTCATCAACAAACATTTGTGTTGGTGCGGGAATCGGACCCGAGACCCTTGTGTCTCAACCGGCGTTCAAACCATTGCGCCAAAATGGTTTGTAATAAACATCGTATTACCCGCTTGCGCTCGTGGCTCGGGCGCCCCCTTCACTGGAGACACGGCGCTTCCGGAGACTGTCTTCCTGCATTGTTTCACTTATCTTGTTTTTATTGTGCTTTATTGCTGTACAATTAGGCTCACTGTACATTCTATAATATGCTAATGATAAAAAACGATCATTACCATAGTATAGAATCTACAGCGGCACTATAAATTCTATAAATTCGCTGTTCTAGTTCTACAGGATGTATCTGTGAACATTTACATCCATTTGACCACGTGTTTTGCAAATAATTTTGAATTTTTTTTTAATCTACGACATTTCAGAATTCATCGAAAATTTTTTCGTCTCCCTATACAAAATGACCAAGTCACGTGACCGACTTTGTGTGGAAAGATTAAATTTTTTATGCGAATTATAACCTAACTAGCGGCCGCCCGCGACTTCGTACGCGTGGAGTTAATTATTGACACTTACCGTCATATTTTGGACAATCCACACAATATATTTTATAAATTGTAGCCTATGTGTTATTCTGATGTATAAGCTATATTGTGGTAAAGTTTCATTCAAATC
This sequence comes from Cnaphalocrocis medinalis, assembly GCA_014851415.1. Lineage (NCBI taxonomy): Eukaryota > Metazoa > Arthropoda > Insecta > Lepidoptera > Crambidae > Cnaphalocrocis > Cnaphalocrocis medinalis. The sequence continues at coordinate 12,043,516 of CM026293.1, read as the reverse complement.
CATTCAGTAGTTTTTACGTGAAAGAGTAACAAACATCCATACATCCATACTTACAAACTTTCGCCTTTATAATAGTAGTAGGAAGTAGGATTACCTATTATTATAATAATAGTACCTATAGCATTAATTATAAACTTACGCTGAAAGTCCAACAGACACGATATACTTAGTATTCGTACTTAGGTATTTCTTCACCATAGAATTTTCAACTTTCATTGAAAGCTATTATAATTGACTTTTCTTCCAGCGCAACAGACAGACAAAGAAGCCCTTTCCATTACTCTAATTGGGCCAATGAATATAGGAGGAACGGAGTGTGATAATAATAAATAGGTGACCGTATCTACAGGACTGCTTCCCCGATACGGATCGTAGGAAGCATAAAATTACCATAGGCGTTATGTAACAAATTGTGGTGACATCTGTGGCCGCTTGCATAATCAGGCAAAATATGCACTTAATTGGGTACGCAAACTAACAAAGGTTGTGGCTAGTATTTTTTTATACTAGAGGCGGCAAACGAGCGGGTCACCTGCTGGTAAGTAATCACCGCTGCCCATGAACATCTGCGAGATCAGAGAGGTCGCTGATGCGTTGCCGGCCTTTTAAGAAGGAGTACGCTCGTTTCTTGAAGGTCCCTAAGTCATAGCCGTCAGGAAATACTGCCGCAGCTAAACTTTTCCACAAGACTGAGGTTCGCGGAAGAAAATTCCTCGAAAAACGCAGTGCTAGATCGCCAACCATCAAGATTATGAAGATGGAATGACAGAATTTTATGGGATAGGTGGCAAACGTGCCGACGGATTACCTGATGGTAAGCGATTGCCACCGCTCATATATACCTACAACACCAGTAGTCACATAAGTGATCTGCCAACCGTTAATCCCCTTTCCCCCCAATTGGGTCCTCACTTAGGTACTGGGCGTAACACAGCGCAGGCATTGCAGGCGTGAAGCACGCACGCCGCAACTTGAATAATAATATAATCTAAACAGAGGTCGCAGACTGTCTTGGTCCCAACTAAGCCACATGTGCGGCCTCCAACTTATTGTTTTTTTCTAAAATAGATAACACATGAGTGTTCAAAAACACCATTATGACACAAACAGTGTTTTAACGGACATTTGCAAAAATGGCGGCTCGAGTGAGCGCCACCTACCGGGAGGAGGCGATAAATCAATCGGCGCGTGTTTTGACAGTTGACGCCATCTTGCAAGCGAACTCTTGAGTCGACCACACAGGTCGGTTCAAGAGGCGTGCTTGTGTAAGGGTAAAGTATCAGGATTATTAATTTACTCTGTAAGGTAGTAAGTAAAAATTAAAGTTACAGCCTTGTATCGGTCCCACTGCAGGGCAAAGGAATCCCTATAATATAGAAATCAAGTCAATAAATAAAATAAAAAAGTCATCGCTACTATACCTAATAATGATGTGTAAACTGTGGGTTCCGTACGCAGGATTTTTTAAAATAAGTGAGTGTATCAAAGTTTCGAACCCCTAAAAAAGATACCCCTATTTTTTCCAGGTTTAAGTAATTTATTGTACTTATGTGGCTTTAACATTTTTCCCTGTTCCCGGATAACTAGCAAAATTCAAATAAACTTTGAGATATGTATTTCTTTGAAAAATAAAGGAATGTTCCCAGATTGTATGTAAGTACCTATAATGTACATTACCGTAATATGTACGAAATTCGCATGTTATTTTAAATAGCTAAATAGGCATAAGAAACCTTTATTTACTAAGACCTACATTATGTATCACCCTATTAATAGCGAATAAAGAATTTTGTATTTTGTATTTGTATTTACGGACAGGACCTAAATAGTGTTAATAAAATTTGATTTAGTAGGTAGTTTTCTTCCAGGGCTCAATGTCTTTCTCATAGACAAATATACAGGTATTTGTCTAATATTTAAAAACTAAACTTATTTCAAAATAGGTACTTGATACCAATTTCATTTGAAAAATAAATAACTAATAGAAGGTGTAGGTTCAGACATCCACACAGCAGGTTACATAGCTGTAAAATTTCCTCATTAGAATTGATACACATTAAGGTGAGAATCGATTGAAATTTGATAGATTACTGTCTATACACTGATGTGCGGCCGTCCGTCCGTAAGTACGTTATTGTCAATCATCGCAAACCGCTACACGTTTGACGTGATTGCTGTCGCTACATGCGTAGGCGCTCGGTTTAGCTATTGCAGGTAGGTAAGTACCGTGTCTTAACATCCAAGTTAGTTTATCCCTCATAATCGCGTCTCGGACTTTCTAAGGCCCGGAATTTTGATCCGTAGTACCCTTTGGTTAAATTTACTTAAGTTACTTACTTAACTTTGTTTTAACAATTAAGTTAAAACCACGCAAGTCAATAAAATTTTGTAAAATGAACACAAGGGAAAAAAAAATCGTCAATGCTTTTAAAAATGAGAATATCATTCACTATATTATACTTAGGCAACCTGTTTTTTCAGATTTTCGCGTAACTTTGTACCTACTAATAGTATAAGCATGAAAACGGGAATTAACGTGACGTTTATTGTAGTGCTTAGTTACACTGTTATTGTGGCTTCTGTTTGATGTTCAAAGTCAAAGCTGTTTATTGCTTTCATGAATGTTACAAATAAAGGTGGTATAAACATATTCCAGTACATCTTGTTGCCCTCTTTGGCCTAGGATAACACATAAGTAATTATATCATGTTTCGGCTACTATGCAGAAGCCGTGGTCTTAAGCGATTCTAATTAAACTGACTCTATTAATAAAATATTTGCATACCGACGAGATAGGTGATGCATGATTGTTCTAATTTAATTGTATTTGACACCTTATATCTACTTCATATTATGTAACCATGTTATGAGCAAATAAATGATTTCTGATTCTAAAGCGGACTGGGCAGTAGGACACGTCTTCTGCTAGGGCCCGGTTAAATGCCTCTTCAACATTCACTTAAGATACATTTTCATTAAAAAACATACGGTCTGCAGAATTAATCAGGTTCTTAAGCTATTAAACCCATAACTGTCGGAAGTAAACGCATGACTGAGTCGTGGCGGCGCCAACTGCCCGGAAAGTGCCGGGTTCGAGGCACGGCCGGGCATTCCTGGCCTGAAATTTGACGTAAGTTATCTACGCTTTGCGTGAATGGCAGCTTAACATGAACATTAGCAAGAATACTTACGTTTTTTGAGAAAATAATTGAGTATCGTATGGAGGAAAAGAACAACTCTTGATTTAATTAAATCAATTAATAACACTAAGTAGTGCAAGTAAGACATATAAAAGTGGTAGAGTTTCAGCTCAACATACAGTAGTTTCCCGCGCATAAAAGAGCTTAGGTACACGCTCGTTAAAAATATTATTATTATAATATTTATTAGCAGTTAAAAGCCCTTCGCGTCCCACTCCTAGGCAAAGGCCACATATTGATATTGTTAATTAGGATTATAAGTAATCACATTTGCAATTCCTACCTAAAACGTAGCTAAGTTATAAGTACCTGTTTACTAAAAAACAACCTAATATTTAAATTATGTAACACTTAGCAAGCAAATAAATATTTCATTTCATTTCAGGCCTCTCTACCCTTTCTCTACATTTCCCGATTTTGGGCGACTATGGCCCAGTTGGGGCTATAGGAGTCGAGCTCATCCCACCATCGCCTCCTCGGCCTACCTTGCTCCCACTCTGTGGCTATTCTGGCCCAAAAAAAGCTTTAAAAATGCGTCTCGAAAACCAGACGCGCGTATACGATCGTATACCAAGAACTGATTGCTATTGCGTTTATATCAACGTTATTCTGTACCTAAGTATACGAACGAGCTTAGAAGCGCGACATATCGCTCGGACGACTGTCCGAAACGCTGTTAATAAAAAAAAACTGCTACTGAACCCTTCATGGGCGAGTCGCACTTGGCCGCATTTTTACACCACATCATTGATGTCTATATACTGTCTGATTGTCCTATATAACTCAATGCACCACATGGTCGAAATCAAAATGACACGATGTAAGTTTTGAATTACTATTACTTATTTGAACTATTGTAGAAATTTCTTCGTTGCCTACTTAAGTCCATGTTCCATTCAGGTAAACATCGACAGACACCGAGTTGTAGGACTCCTTAGCTGTTCAGTACTCCGTGTTTGAATAATTTTGCGTCTCCGACGTACATATAACAATGTGTTTCCAGTGAATACAATAACCGTAAGGAAGATGTTTTCCTTGACTTTCAGCTGTAGTGGCTAATCTCTATTTATTTATGCTAGTCATCTGGTTATATGTATCGACTCCAAAAATATGTATACAATTTAGGACTTTGTCACAATACATAGTATAAGAAAGTAGAAGTCGTTCTTATACATATATATTGTGACAAGTTATACATATTGTGTATACATATTTTTGGAGTCGACATACAATCTATACATTTATGGTCAGTCATTGACGCAGTACATTTATAAGATATCAGTATCAACCTATACATACATATACTGTCCCAGTGTAGGGCAAAGGCCTCCATCATAGAAATCAAGCCATCACTAAGTACTGCTGTGTACTGCTGCGCTTGAGGTCCCGGGTTCGAATCTTGGACTTAATACTTGAATAAGCACTCAATATCTTTAAAAAGTAAAGTATCAGCCTATACCTATACTGTCCCACTGCAGGGCAAATGCCTCCATCATAGAAGTCAAGTCATCGCTACTATGATGGGATTAGGTTTAATCACCACGATTGCCAAATGTGGATTGGTGAATACAAACCCGAGCTATGTTTGAAAAATATTTTGCTACACCTGAGGTGTCTCAAAAACCTTTTATGAAGGAATAGGCTGTTGGATATTTGAAGGTCCTATCAGTCCGAGAATACATACCTACTAGGCGATTCCTTAGTTTTGATGTACGAGGCAGAAAGTTTCTTCAGAAACGCACAGTTGAGACATTTTAAAATAGGCCTTTTGCATCTTAGCAGATGATGTAAGTAGCATTTTAAGTAGGGACACCACACCTTCGATCGTGGCTGTACAGACCAATTCGCGATTGTTTCGTCCGCATTTGCGGCAAGCGAAACGAGTGTCGACGGATGGGGGGTTTCCAGCATGACGCCTAGCACGCTTTGATGCCAGTAAGTCAAACCAGGCTTGGTCGTGTTGGGCTATGCCTTCGGAGACTATCTTCCTCCAGCTGAGGCGCTCAGCAGCAAGATCCTGAGTGTAGACTCAAGACTAACAACCAGTCAACTTTGCCCTCTAAAGCAAAAGCACTCCTTTTAGAAAACGATCTTCCCTTGAATATCCTTATGCCGTAGACGTCGCCGGGTAATACTAGTAATACTGCTGCAGCCAAACCGTTCCATAAAACTGAGGTTCTTGGAAGAAAATTACGCGAGAAACTGTATTTCAACAAATGAGGATGGAATGTTTAACTGAATTTGTTTAGCCTCATCAAATCTCCTTGCAAATTGTACAGCCTGATTCATGTCGCTTCATTTCGCCATAATCCTATATGCTCGACAACGATTCTATCCCCATAACTTATACGGCTGACAGACCTAGACCACAAAGTTTCTCTAAGAATCTCGCCAGTGCCTTGTCGTTGATGGAGGCTGACGAAGGCCGAAGTTTCCTAAGTAGTGGTTCAAGCAGCTGGCCACATACACACAATTCTTCTTTTTAGAGGTGTTGTACCCGGAACTTATAAAATGCGCATCTATGAGTCATATTGCCTTTAATTTTTGAATGGTATTGTAATCTTGTTCCTCGGAAAGCACGTTGAAGCGTTGGTTCTGCGTCTGATCCCTCTTAGGTCCTGTCACAGTGGTGTCCCTAAAGATATGAGGTTAAGGAATAGAGATTTCTCTTGTGTCTGCACGTTCAATACTTACACAATCATAGTTCGAATGAAGGCCTACCGTCATATGGACTTGAACTATAGGTGGCAGCACTTTGTATTGACTTATCACGACTAATGACCCATCCCCCCTCCCACATAGACGTGCGACAGGGTCGCCGGCAGGCTCCGCAGGGTCGAAGACCACCCCAGATGCACCTTGGTCAGGAGGCCTCCCATACAGGAAGCACGATCACCACGCCACGAGAAGAAGCGAATAAGACGCGAGAAGCAGCCCGGGGCAACCTGGTACCCCTGAACTGCACGCAAGTGCGAGGAAAATACGTAAAACGACTAATTACGGGATACTAGGCGAAGATTGGGTTACCATCCCTACATGAAGTTCCAGCCATTCGCACTAAGCGCTTCGCAAACTCCTTTTTGATTCGAACAGCCAAGGAATGGAACCCTTTACCTGCCGAGTAATTTGCTGAACAATATAAGCTGGACTCTTTAAGGCAAGAGTGAATAGGCTTTTCACGGGCAAGCAGGGACCACCTTAGACCTCATCTTCACTTAGCATCAGGTGTGATCGAGGATGCTTGTCTGTCGTAGAATAAAAAAGAAATTGAGTTCAAATTGATGGCACCGAAAGGCCTTCTACGTGCAGGTTCACTTCTTGCTGTGAGCTGAATGCACTGTGGGATGTTTAATGGATGTCTGTGTGTCCGTGTCAGCTCTGTGGACACAACTGACACAAAGACGCAATACCTCATTTCTGTCGCGTCAAAGCATTGAGGGAAACACTTTACATAAATATTGGCAAAGCATCGTTTCCTGGAATATTTTAAGACGTAAATGTTAAGCTTGTTAATGGTCTAGACTGTTTGCTGTGTTGCTTGAGAAAAAGTAGAGACATATTTTATTTTTATGCTAAGGAATACTTAACATAAGGTCTTGGGCAGTGGCGGGGCAAGATCTAATTTTGATGTGGGCAAGACTGATTTCGCGAGGCCCTTTCCTTTTCTGTCGATTTTACGACCGATGATGACCGATAAAGCCCCTCGGACGAGCTTTAAATTTTTTGAGGCGCGAGGCCCGTTGTACCGCGAGGCCGTGGGCGGTGGCCCATATGGCCTACGCCTTGCGCCGCCTCTGGTCTTGGGCGATTTCGTCCCTCCAGCTATTTCTCGGTCACCCCACAGTCAGCGTAGTCGGGATGATTTTATCTCCAAGTTAAGTCTTCAATCTTGTGGTTGAATCTGTGTTTCTAACACCCATCTTCACTGTTGGTTGGGCGGAATTTTCACAGGACTTAACAAAATGGCGATTTTGACATTGGAGGCCAAGGCCTTGGATCGCTGAGCAGCGTAGTAAGTAATACTTTACAGCTTTATGTATACGTACCTATAGGTACATCCACAAACTGTCTTTCCTGGTGAATAATAAAATCCCCAACCGATTCGGCTATAACAGTGGCCGACCATTAGCTACGTATCTACATAGGATATATTATAGGTATTATAAGAGGTTAATTGTATGCGCTCCAGATCTCGGACACACTTCGATAAAAACTCAGGTACAAAATTCTGATTCGATCCTGGGGATCGAACCTGGATCTGAATTCCTGATGAATAAGGAAGGGGTGGACTCCGGAATTTTTAAACATTTCTGTTACTTCACTGTTCACTCTGGGTGCAAAAACAGGGGTTGTTTAAGCCGTAAACAGTCAGAATGCCATATGGAAGAGTTATTGTCTATGCATACCTAATAGGCGTTGAAGCTACTTCAATTACAAGTTCATACATAACCTACTACGTGATTACTTAGTTCGTCCTATACAGGTAATTAAGTGAGATTACTACCTAAATTACTGTAAGTGACTTACTTACGGGTTAGTAATTCGCGTGATTTTATAATGAAGATTGGTTTAAGTATAAGTTAGTATATTAAATAAATAATGTCCTTTACAAACAGTTGAAAATGAAGTAAAAAGGCCACATTTAAATAAATAATTATGTAATTAAAATACCCGCTGGTCCTGTTAACAGCGCGATAAATCTAATGAGCATTCCAAGAAATTCAATTCACAATTTTGCTCGCGACCATCCCAGGAATGCCGGCCGAACCGAGCAACATCGTTTTTGAAATTCGAACACGCGTTCAAATTGTACAAACATGGAACGACACACGCCAGTTTCCACCGCCCCGCGCCGCCACTCGTCAGTCACGGAGACATTTCCCGCAGCCTTCGACTTTCCCGCGCTCACACTATACGTCACCCCGCGCGCTGGGTGGCTCCCGCCAAAAGCCCGCCAATCAACACATACGCCATGTTGTTAACGGGGCGGAGCCACCATGCGAAGGTCGAGCTGTCTCGCTCCAAAAACGAGTCCTCCCGCTCGCACCCGGCGCGTTCTCATTGGCGGGAGCGCAATTAAGCGCGGGAATTCGAATTCTATTTTTGAAGTAAATGTTTTTTCAGCGCTTGTTTATGGCTCGCGAGCGACTACGTTGCCAGGGCTAGTGACACCTGTCGATCGCGAGTCGTCACCTATTTTCGGGTGTATCGGATTTGGTAGGTTTATAACATGGCGTCTTTGGGGCACATAACGTAAATCTGAGGAAGATTTACGCGGGTGAATTAACACGTTTTGATGGGAATGTTTGATGGATTTATCGGTTGTGGTGCGATTAATCGGGCGATAGGGCTGGGTGGGCGGTCTGATGGTCTGCTCCTCTCGTGGCGTTGAAATGTTAATGGTTAGGTAGGAATAATGATGTCAATCTGTTGGTTCGCACGGATTGACATACAGTTCGTGTTAGCAGTTGTTAGAACAGTTTGAAATTTGAATTGGTTCTAGGAAATGTGTTTAACTTATGGGGAAAAGATTAACTGGTAAAACAGCTACCTAGGGAGATTCCGATCTAATGACTAACGTATGGAGAAACATCTGAAGTAGGGACGCAGTTTTGTCCCAGTGTCCCCAAGCTATCGTTTCAGGGCTCATGGTCCTCTTTCCTGCTTCGACTCCTCTACTTCTCACAGTTTTGGCCACCCATATAGTGCTCAATTTATTAGCATGCAAGTTATCCATTACGACGCGTCGTACGTAGAACTTTTTGGATCTGTTTCTTTTGCCAGGACGCAACAGTGGTGGCATTGCCAGGAATTGGTTGGCAATGCTAGGAATTTGTTGGCATTGCCAGGCATTTGTTGGCATTGCCAGGCATTTGTTGGCATTGCCAGGCATTTGTTGGCATTGCCAGGCATTTGTTGGCATTGCCAGGCATTTGTTGGAATTGCCAGGCATTTGTTGGCATTGCCAGGTATTTTTTGGCATCGCCAGGACTTTAGGGTTTTATATGCGAAGCCCATCATAACCTAAAAAGGTTACAGTGGGAAAGTAGCACTTAAGTACTTTCGCACTTATTATCTGATATTCATTACTGTAATTTACCTACAAACTCTAATTAACGTATAATTTATTTATCCCTTGCACTATTACGAGTGTCATGGAGTAATTAAATGCCACGCGTAAACTTAATAATAGTTCCTGCATAATATGTTTACATAGTTAAAGCTTGTAATAAGTCAGGCTGCACCTGCCGGCCACTGCCTACAGCAAAATGGCATCTGGCCATAGACAACAAACTGCCTAGATGCATTTAAATGTCACAGTTAGTAGGTACAGGGTAACATTAACATTCCTCTAACTTACTTAGGTACTTCGCTGGCTCAGCGACCCGAAGTGGATCTTGGCCTCCGACACGAGAATTCGCCACTCCGATCTATTTTCAGCCACCTCTTGCCAATCCGGCCTTTGAAGGTGACCAAGACCTTTGACCTGCTCCATCCAGCGATATCTGGGGGAGATACATTCCTCTAACCAGCTTAAATTATAAGCTCTCGAATGCTGCCTGCTAGAGCCAGGATAAGTTGAAAACCAGCGCTGACCGAGAGTGTAGGCTCGAGGCAGCATGAGCTGAACTTTGTCCCTTTGTCTCGTAACACTTATTTATTAATTAAACTGTACCTAGATACCTAATTCCTACTGATCACAGATACCTGATGGGCTAAAGACACAGACTTTGTAGGGAGTCAAGAAACGCACCGGGGAAAGAGCCCTTAGCAAGTACCTGGTGAGCGTCTCCCAAGATTCGGTCCGTATGCCGAGACGGTAGGAAGGACCATGGGCTGGTGGAGGGACCTGTGTCTGATCACAGATACCTAATTCTGCAATCGCTGCGGGCCCCACAACACAGGTGGACCGACGATCTAGTGAGGGGCGCGGAAATTCCTTGGATGCGGGTGGCACAGGACCGATACTTGTGGAGAATATTGGGGGAGGCCTATGTCCAGTTGTGGACGTCTTTTGGCTGAAATGATGATGAGATACCTAACTGTCAAGACCTACTATTGTTTTCTTTTTCTCTGATTTTGTACAACGTATGTTTTAAGACACAATAAAAGGCTTTTATTTACTTATTTATTTAACAACGTCATCTACCAACCATTCTAAATAATATTTTCATTTGCAGAGAGTTTCATTGTCAGAGTGTCAGAGAGGAGAGTCAGATGGCAGTCACTATAGTCCGCGGCATCTAACAATAGCGATGACCGTTAGTTTGCGCACTTGTAAAAAGATGACTTTCTATTAAAATTGGTTTTTGCGTACTCAAGCTCATCGCTATTGTTTCATGCCGCAGACTAGACATTGTTATTACCAGACTCCAAATCTTGTATCATGATCTAAGAGTACTCCGGGCTCCGAAGCGACAGCTGTGGACGCAGCTGGGAATCACACGCTGAGAGAACGAGGTGTGAATTGAACAGGTTCTTAGCTAATTAGTAAGTAATGAAAGTCGGGAATTAATTGTAATTTCTACTTACTACGTCGCGTGAGATCGGCCATTTTTCTATATTATTTAATTAAAAGGATTATTTAATATTTTTATCATGTCGCGATATTCAATTAAATGCGCTTATTAACGATAACTTTTATAGGTAGGTTTTTATTTATCGAGCTTTGCAATAAAACTACTTAGATAATTTTACTATCTTTATTTGTTTTTGTTTAAGGTATTTTTTATATCAATTAAAATTATATTACACTTATGATAAGTTGGGAATATTATGTTTTTAATTGTAATAAATGATGCTTTTTATTTCTCATTTGTAGCTCTCCCTATATTGTCTGTGGTCCACCTGTTTTGTTTGCCTAGGTGGTCTAAGCGGACCCGGATCAAGAAATGATGGCCTGTACCACGGCATAAGTCCTGGCGATGCCAACAAATGCCTGGCGACACATAATGTCACGGGGATGTCTTTGTAGTATCAATTTACCATTGTAGTATGGTACATAGGCGGCATAATTAAAGTAAGACTGATAGAACTCGATTGGAATTGGGCAGGATTCCTAGATGCAGGAAACTAATGCCCAAGTGGTGCCTGAAACTGGCAGAAGAAACAGTTTTTTTTTGTTTTATTTTTTCGCTTCTCGTATAGTCAAAATAACAGAAATATACACCATGCAGAGTCCCTTTTGTTCTCTTTTTATATAGGTGGTCGAGTAGACAGATCACCTGATGTTAAGCGATTGCCGACGCCCACACCAGTACACACAAGTGCGCTGCCAACCTTTAACCCTGATTGGGCGTCAGATACCTTCACTCACAAAACACAGCGTAGGCGCTGCTTTACGCCGGTTCTGTGAGGCCATGGTATCAGCCCAGAGCCGGCCCATTAATGCCGAAGCGTGGCTCTCCCACGGTTTGTTCGCCATCAGATTAAAAAAGAACAAGTAAAACAGGTGTATGTTTACATTGATTCGATTAATGTAAAATACTAGTCACAACACCTACCCCCTGTTATCGCCACGAGTGGTCCATCAGATTGTGGATATGGACTCACTCCCGTGGGCAAATATCTGCTGACAGGTGACGCGCGGGATACAGGCTGATGCTTTTTAAAATAATAAGAATTAAGGTTGTTGTCATAGAAATGTCAGTACCGTGGCAGTCATTTAATCCACAAGCACTTGAGACACAAAATAAAGACTGACACAGAAGTCTGACTTAGCCTTGATTTTGAATTTAGAAGAGTTCGTTGACATATGCTAGGGTTGTTGCCCGGCATGAGTAGGTACATGTACCTGGCCTCTACCAGTTCTACCACAGACCTCGACAGTTCGACAATCTTATGTCATAAGTTAGGATTAATGTGGTCGAAAAGGCCGTTAGTGCGCATGCGTGAGTACATGACATATTTTTAGCTCTTAGTGGGCAGTCAGCCTTCTGTGTCAATATTTCTTTTGTGCTTGAGACTTCTTAATATCTTTCTTTCATCTTTTTTCGCGACTTCGTCCGCGTAGAGTAAGTTGTTTGCATATTTTGGACAATTCATACAACCTATATTTTTTTAATTGTAGCTTATGGGTTATCTGATGTATAGGTACCTAAGCTATATTATTGTAAAGTTTCATTAAAATTCATTTCGTAGTTTTTGCGTGGAAGAGGAGCAAACATCCATCCATCGATACTTACAAACTTTCACGTTTTTAATATTAGATAGTGGGATAATGACGTGACATTATAAATCTTCCTCTAATATCTATCTACCTCACTCTGGTTTACCTCATTCTTAGCCTTTAACATTTTCTTCATCTTGAGTATTGGACTGTAGGAGGTGGTATGACGAAAACATTGTAATAAACATTTTGGCGATTAAAAAGAGTAACTGGCGAGTTTCTTGCCGGATCTTCTCGTCAGAATCAACTTTCCGATACCGGTGGTAGAATCGCATTATGTCTATTAATTTTTTTAGTATATCTTATGTATCAAGATATATATTTAATTTCATTTAAATCATATACATTATCTTTAAATAGTTTTAAATATTTTCTTTATGTATGACGATTTGTAAGTGCTGTGTACACAAGCCTATGCAAATAAAGAATATTTGACTTTGACTTTGACTTCTAATTTCTGGTTAAATGTTTATTCTATAACACGCAGGTGACGAAATACGACGAAAAATAGGGCGATTCTGCAACCACAAAACGCTGCCGTATTTAATCCTTATTTCAAAACACCTTTACTAAGTTTGCATGTAGCATGCAACCTTTTTATAACCAACGATGAGCAATCTACATCAACCTCACCCTTAGGTCTATAAGAACAAAGTTGATTTTTGGCGACAGGGGTGGACTGTAATATTACTGAAAACTACTAATGGTACATTAATGCACTTTGCACCGGCTTGGTTAATTGCAGGAGTGCAACGTTTGAAGATTACTGCTAACTTGTGTTTTGCTAAAACTTATGTGGCTAGGTAACGGAGGTACAGTCGTGTACGCAACGTTAACGGATTCTGTTAGGTAACTGCCATCATCTAGATATGCTTCTTCAGTTGGAGATTTTTTTTATTAATGCTAAAGGTAGATGGCAGGCATTCTTACTCTTACTTACTTACTTTTGATAAATTCAGAAAGAAAAAGTATAGTTTATCGACAATTTTTGTTGACAAGGGGGGAGGGGGGGTCAAAATTCCCAAAAAATCTGCTTACGTAATACTTGAATGGTCCCATACTGACAATTGTGGTGACATAATATGTATTGTGACAATAGGGTATTTGACAAAAAAAAATTATGTGTTTAATCAAAAGACCTCTCAATTTAAGAAACATTACTGAAAGAATTGCTCGATTCTGATTTGAATCACCTGAGATATCACAACTTTAAGAGCACATATTTTGGACAAGCCCAAAAACGCTCTATACAAAATGGCTCAGGCAAGTGACGTCACACGCCCGTATCTTGTATGCGCGTCTAGTAAATTTTGTTTGGTAGCTATATCAAATGTTTCGTTTAAGTAAATGGTTTCATAATAAAAGTTGGTGAAAAATGTACGGGTAGTTCAATGATATAATTATTTTTTTTAAATTTTATACTTTAAAAATGGACTTGCCCATGAAACTTTGAATGCTCATAAAACCAGCTAGACTTTATATTTTTAACTGAAAATTTTGGCCGTTGGTTCTTATTTACCAGTATTTTGGAAAAGTATAAATATTTTTTACTATATCGAGATTAGTCAAATACCCTATTGGCTTGAAAAACCTTCCTCACCATTGCCATAACTTATGGACGACTGAGAAGAGAGCCCCTTTAAAGTAATGCGAGGAGTCATAGTAACTGACGCGAGACTGATCCAGAACTCTTCCTCCATCATCGTCACCTAAGTCTAATACCCTCTCAATGCTATGCTACCTAGGGACCGTTCAAATATCACATAAAAACAAACAGCTCCAAAGATACAATACCATCTGATCGATTCTATGGTGTTGCTTGATTTGATATGCACTATAATATCTACTAATAAAAAAATACGTTTTGGGTTTCTGCATGTAAAATATTGCGTTCGATTGCCATAAAATAAATAACAAACTCTTTCCGCTTTTATTTCTTTAGTTGCTAAATGTTAAAGACGTGTTGCTATCGACTGTACACTTTGGTGGCATTTATAAGCCACGTCCGTCTTATGCAAATAAAATGTTGCATTCAAATTGACCATGTAGCGATATTTCTGAACAGAAATATTGTTCAATGTGTTTGGTAGGCATGCGTTTAGTAGGAAAGTAGAATTCTGTATGCATAATGAATAGTGGTAGGTATAATCCCCACTAGGTGTGCCAACGGCTTGGTGAAGATCGCGGAAATCCTTTAGGCGGCAGAGGACTGATCGAAATAGTTTTTTTACATTATAACGGACAAACGAGACGGCTCACCTGATGGTAAGGGATCACCGCCGCCCATGGACATCTACAAAACCAGAGGCATCACAAATGCGTTGCCGGCTCTTAAGGAAGGAATAAGCCCTTTTCTTGAAGATCACTAGGTCGTATATGCTCGGAAACAATATCGTTGGCCGTTGGTTGGTAAGTACATGACAGTTCTATTACATGAAATAGGTACATTTGTAGGTAGACTATGGTATGTATCAGTTTATCTAACAAGTTATCAAAACTTATTTTTAAATCAACCCCGCGAATGTTAAAAATCGATTAGAGTCATATCAAATATGGTAGCTGGCAGCATCTGCTAATAGGTTTATGTACCGTAGTTTGTATGAAATACACTGATAACAAATCTGTTAATGTAAATATTTTACCAAAGTCAATAAATTTGATATTAATATTATACATATTATGACATACTTACATTTGTGTAATGCAAAAATATGATAGTCAGTCACTTCATCATAAGTCATTCGACAAACGCCTCAGGTGATTCTCCGAACTAGATGAGTCAAAATGTTGCAACTTCCTTATTAATCTACACAACAGTAAACACAAATAAAAGAACTCTCACCATATCCTGCGTCAGCGCTGACACTAAGCTAAACTGTCAACGTTATCGTCTGTCTCTCGCCGTTTATCTCGATTAGAATTTAAATCCGCCGTGAGCAGACATAACGCGCTCGCGCACCCGCGCTTGCGCCGCGCCAAACGTCACCGTGACAGATCGCCCCGCGAAAACTTTGATGGCCGCCTCATCTCGCACTCAACCCATTCCGTCTCCTACCACCTCATTCTATAAATCATAGCATTTACATCTTATTACTTCGCGTTTAGTGAAATGTAACGCAATTTGCGAATGGCCGCGGACGTTTTCGCAATCTGTAATTCCAGGGCGCGCGCTCGGGCTCGACGGCTGATTGACAGGTAAAAGGGCGCCAAATTAGCCGATCCGGGGCAGGGGAGGCTGCGAGCCCTAGCGCTCATTAGTGTCCCGGCTCAAAATAAGTACCTATATATAGCTCGAAAATAGCACACGCTGTATGCGCCGCGAATTTAACGCGGCGACTCTTGCGCAAACGAATCGAATTTTAGGGCTGAAATGTTGAATTAGCTTAAGCTCCATTAGGCGCCGTCGAGTAACATATGTTCCAGAGTGGCCACAGATAAGATAGAGCCGTATGTCATAATTGTGAGCTACCGTTTGGCATCCGCCAACAAACCGAGGATGTGGGGATTAAGCAGCAAACATTGTGTGTACGGTGTTATTAAACGGCGAGTGTGTTATGATAAAGACGTGGGACTGAGTCGACGGCAAACGAGATCGAGATAGCGCCGACGCAGCCTCCGCTATCTCGGGTTGAATGCGCGCGCACCCGAACTCTTGTAAATTCAAATGCGAACAGGATTCCGATGTTTTATTACTCTTGAAGACTTTATTAGATTCTACGGGGACACAACAGCGCTTTAAGTATCGTTAATGGAAATTAGCGTCTTAATTACAAGCAAATTAGGAATTTGTGGCGACGTAAAGTTACGCTTAATAATACTCATCGCAGTCAGGCGCGAGTTGGAGTATTGAAGCTCATAGATAAAGTACAACAATGTCAATAGGCTTGTTCAAATATGGACGAGTCAAGTCTAAATATTCAGACAACTTGGTTTTCATTGAATTGGTTAACGATAGTTTAACTCGAATATTTAACTAAACGACGTAAACTGAAAGATGTCAATGTGTCGTACCAATTCATTTTTGCTCCTTTTGACAGATGCAAAATATCAAAATGTTATGGGAACTTGTTCAGATCAGTAAGGGTAATTATAACGATTGGGATCTTCTCCATCAACTCCTTGGATAGAATGAGATCATAGCTTGATCAATCCTTGACTGAGAATGAAGAATTAAATCATCATCTGGATGTATGAAAATAAAAAAAAAAGAGTAGTGCTACCGATTCAGTCAACTAAATTCTTGTTGGTCATAATTACCTGACCATGACAGTCGGGCTAAAAATGTAAAAGATAGTGATACCTAATCCAAACTTACGCCAACTACTTAGTATGTTTTCGGTGATAAGGTGTGTAAACTTTCCGTTCTAGTTTGGACAAGAAAAATACACTTGTGTCGTAGTCATCAAGATTACCGTGGCAGTCTTTAATATGAATTTAAAGACTGCCACGGTAATCTTCCTCCGAAATGGACATTAGAATCTACAGGGTGTATCTGTAAACATTTACATCCCTTTAATCAGCCATTCTAAACAATATTTGGACCAGCACTTTAGTGAAATAGCATAAAAAATCTAATTGTGAGGGTAAGGGAATATGGAGTGCACCTGTGTTTGCACACACTCTTGAGCTCTATAATATATCCTGAGGACGTGGCTGATCGTTATGATCGGTCGCCGTAGCCGAATCGGTTGGACGATCTTATTTTCTTCTACGGCTGAACGTTAAATCAGTAGAATACTTTATTATTAGAATGAGTAAAAATCAGCAAACTGAAGTGGCAGTGGGCTGGTCACATTAGCCGCAGAACTGACAACCGTTGGAGCTATAAAGTCCTTGAGTGGAGACCGCGACTCGGTAAACGTAGTGTTGGACGCCCTGCTACAAGATGGGATGACGACATTCGAAGGCTGGCTGGAGTGAGCTGGATGAGAGTGGCCGAAAATCGGGAGCGGTGGCGTGCATTGGGGGAGACCTATGTCCAGCAGTGGACGAGCGTGGGTTGCTGATGAGTAAAAATACCTTTAAAGGCAACCTAATTAAAGCACCTGATGTGGGCCACAGCTTCCCGCCGTCGTTAAAGCGAAATCAATCAAGTACGAATGTTCCTTTGTAATTACGGTAAGCGCCCGCGCAGCTCAGGGTTGCCGAGTGCTGCACAATGGGGGCTGTCGCTTGTGAAAAATCCGTTAGATGGCGTAGTTGTAGCTTGAGGTCCAACTACACGGTACAAAAAATACCAAGATACATCTCCCTCAAGACACCTGTCTGACACGTGTCTACCCGTCCCTCCTCCCAGATAGAGTGCGACAGGGCAGCTGGCATGCCCTACGAGGTCGAAGACCGCCCCAGCAGCACCTTGTCGGGAGGCCTCCTCTCCTGGAGCACACACACCGCGCCAAGAGTAGTACGAGAAGCAGTCCCGGTAAAGGGTTTACCCCGTACGCCCGAACCGCATGCAAGTGCGAGGAATATCGGATCGGACCAACTAAACTGTGATTTTTGATGTGAGATGTCAAAACGACCAATGGCGTTGAAGTTGGACCTCAGTCTACAAGTACGCCATCTAACGGATTTTTCACCCGCAATTGTGACAAAAATGTATGATTAGGTGCGGTCTGAGACAGAGATAAAGGTCCTCTTTTGTATTCCTAACAATGGAATATTTTTTCGGTTAGTAGAGTTTACTAAACTGTGTATTATGATCACAAAAATATTGGTTTGATTAGGTTAGAACGGTGACCAGCCAGAAAATCTTGAAATTCTCGGGCAAGTTTTTTTTCAGGCGAGTTGTTCCTTAACCCATCAAACCTACGATGCCGTAACAGTGCTAGTATTTTCACGAGATCTGTTTTATTTCGGTCATAATTTCAGGTGACAACCCTACAATCGGCCATTAAAAACGCAAAGTTTGAGAACAATCAGCAATAAGCCCGCTGCTTACAGCGCATTGTAGATGAAGACATGCGCTTGCGCACCCGCGAGGACTTGTCGCGACTGTACCCTTTGATGAACGTTTTAACTGAGCTTCAAAATAAGTAACACATTTTTAACCGTGGGAGAGCCACGCTTCGGCATGAATTTCCCGACTCGACTGGAGTGATATCAGCATTAAGCCCTGCTAACAGTGCATTGTAGATAAAGACATGCGCCGGCGCACCCGCGAGGACTTGTCGCGGCGACTGTACCCTTTGATGCTGTAACGTTTTAACTTAGCTTTAAAATAAAGCTAACACATTTTAACCGTGGGAAAGCCACGCTTCGGCATGAATTTCCCGGCTCGACCGGATACCACGGCCTCACAGAAGACCGCCTTGAAGCGGCGCCTGCACTGTGTTTTGTCGAGTGAGTGAGGGTACCGGAGGCCCAATTGGGGGGAAAGGGGATTAAAGGTTGGCAGCGCACTTTTGACTCTACTGTTGTTGCAGATGTGTTTGGGCGGCGGCAATCGCTTACCATCAGGTGATCCGTCTGCTCGTCTGTCACCTATCAAAAAAAAAGTAATAGTAATACGGAGGTTCCTCATCATCTCACAGATTATAGCGTGTAATTCCCATTTACGTTCCTTTCTAAAAAGTTTAACGCATCAGTTACCCCTAGATGTTCCTGGGTTGGTAATCCTACTTACAAACCTAAGCAAGAAAGCATGTCAAAGGAAATCAATCAACAAAATATGTATGTATGTACCTCTACAACTAAATTAAAAATTTGATTTACTCATAAAAACAAATGACAGTTAACGGCATTTGTTTGAATAAGGAACAGAAGGCGGCCAGCGACGTTCGATTAGCGTTCGACGTCTGAAAGAGCAATTCCAATTTTAATTTAGAGCGTCGTATTTTCGCCAAGATGGCCGCTGTTAAGACGGGCCTGTGGCAAGTTAATTAGCGTACATTGTTATGTTCTTATTGTTGTTACCTCGACGGGTTTGTTGCTTTGTCCTGTTTCAGCAATAAAAGTGTGTTTAGAGAGTTTTCTTCGATGTAAGCGGTACGTTTGCTTCGACTTTCTATTGGGGTGTTAAAATTTCACATGTGAAAATGTGATTAGTTTTTACGACGTAACGGTTATCCGCGTATTGCGTTCATTGATGGTCATTGGTTAAAGATTTTATGACGTTTCATAGATAAAGTAGATGCTTTGGTATTTTCTATTCAGTGTCTTGCAACAAAGTTTGCAATTTAATTTAGTCTATTTACTATGGTGTTTTAATGACACTAATCTAAAATATTAATTAGGCCCTGAAGTAACAGTCTTTTTAAAGTAATAGCGATAGTGGCAGACGATCATGCGGATCACCTGTTGGTAAACAATTGCTGCCGCCTAGCAGTGCCGTTTTATCCATTAGGCATTATAGGCAACTGCCTAGGGGCCCTGCCACGTTCAGGGGCCCCTGTGCTTCAGGGAAAAGAATAGGCAATGTTTCTTAAACAGTAAAAAAATAATTTGAAAATTTGCTTCATCTTACAATTAGATGACGCCGGACAAAAAAATATGCCAGCCGAGGAGTCTTACAAACTGATTATTGGTAACATGGCACAGTCAACTTTCCCGAATGTAATGACAGCTTTGCAAATATATAGAAGTCTAATGATTACAAATGCCACTGGTGAACGAAACTTTTCCAAATTGAAATTAATTAAAAACTGTCTTCGTTCAACGATGTCTCAAAACCGTTTAAATTCATTGGCTATAATGGCAATTGAAAATGACGTGTTGGAGAAGATTACCTTTCAGGATATCTTGAACGATTTTGTATCAAAAAAAGTTAGAAGAGTTAATATTTAAGCTATGTATGTTTTTTTTAAATGCATAAATAAACATTCTGTTCATTTGATTCAACATTTTTATTGAATAATATGATGATATACCCAGGTTAGTAAAAAACGGTGTAATTTTGAATTTTGTTGTGTTAACGTAAAAATTAGAAGAGGGTAGGGGGCCCTGGATGAGCATTGCCTAGGGGCCCCGACAGGCATAACCCGGCCCTGCGCCTATGGACATCTGGCACACCAAGGAGTCACGAGCGCGCTGTAAACTTTTAGTCTCTTTCCTCTGAAATGGGTCTCTGGTACACTTACTCACTCGGTGAAACACAGCCACAGGTAGGTACTGCTTCTCGGTTTTCTGTGAGGCAGTGGTAACCAATTCGGTCGAGACGGACTACTCATGCCGAAGCGTGGCTCTCGCACAATTAAACTACTATTTATTATGCGTGCATTTCCTAATCCCCGCTAATTATGTATTTAAGTATTATTTTGTGTTTCCTCTGTTGTCTGATATCACTAGTGCTTAAGCTGGCCGGATGGCGCATTTAATAGTTATCCTGCCCCATACGCCAAAGGTCGTGGATTCAATCCCCGCCCTGGACAAACATTCGTATGATGAATACTTGTGTTTCTTCAGTGCCTTGGTCTAATATATGTATTTAAGTGTTATATTTGTGTTCCCTCTGCTGTCTGATATCAGTAACACAAGTGCAAAAGCTACTTAACGGAGTCAGGTATGAGGTGTTGTATGAATTTATATAAGTAGGTATTTATTTATTTTTCTGTCATCCTGTGATACTTTGGTCGGCCCATATCCGAAGTTGAGTCTCCCACGGTCAAGAAAACCACTTGCTCTTTTTTCTTATAAAAACACGCTATACGTGGACCAATGCTATATAATCACTTTATTTCTTTAAAACATAATTCACATCTTTACCTCAAAATTATCCCTTTCTCACCATACGCCATCAGCGAAACGATGACAGCCTCATTACAGTGGCCTCTTAATACGAGTATACAGGATGTATCTGTGAACATTGACATCCCTATAACCACGTGTTTATACAGCCATTTTGAACAAAATTTGCTTTAAACCTCTTGGAAATTCGCAAATTTATATACAAAGACGGTCAACTAACTTGTTCAATTTATATGGGGAGAGTCGTAGAACAAATATTGTTCAAAATGGTTGGTAGAACACGTGGTTAAAGGGATGTAAATCCTACTACTATTATAAAGGCGAAAGTTTGTAAGGATGTATGGATGTTTGTTACTCTTTCACGTAAAAACTACTTAATGGATTTGAATGAAACTTTACCACAATATAGCTTATAAATCAGAATAACACATAGGCTACAATTTATAAAAATATATTGTGTGGATTGTCCAAAATATGACGGTAAGTGTCAATAATTAACTCCACGCGTACGAAGTCGCGGGCGGCCGCTAGTAAATAATAATAATACATAAATTCACACAATATCTCATACCTGTCTCCGTACTAAGTAGCTATAAAGCACTTATGGTTAAGATATTAGACAAAAGAGGATCACAAAATAAATATAATACTTACTTAAATACATATATTACCTATACACTGAACAAACACAAGTGTTCATCACACCAATGTTTGTCCAGGGCCCACCCTGGACCTTTGGCGTGTGAGGCAAGGTCACTACCAAATGCGCTATCCGGCCAGCCAAAATGTTCACAGATACAGCCTGTATATAGCTAGGTACTGGGCGAAGTCATTCTTGTTGTCACGAACACATTTTGCGTTGCATGTGACATGCGAAGTGACGTCCACAATCAAACCTTATACCTACCTACTTACCATTTTTTCATCGACCCAATCCTGCACGCAGCGGTGTCGATAATTCCGCCAATGTCAAGTGCAAAAAAAAAAGTAAGAAAACTAAAACCCAACTACGACAAAAAACGACGCTGAAAAAGTATAAAACAAGATTAGATAGATTTTGTCAAATTTCATATAGCCTATAACCAGCGGACAGTTAAGACGCTTATAATGAAATGCCATTTGTCGAATTCTGATAAGTAGTTTAGAAGTTACGTGGAAACAGATGAACATACATACATACATACATACATACATACATACATAGCCTGTCAAAATCATAACCCTCCTTTTGCTTTGCCGTAGTCGGGTAAAAACAGACGCGGCAGTTTTAGTGTCATGACTTTTTTTGTTATTTGATAGGTGGCAGACGAGCAGACGGATCACCTGATGGTAAGCGATTGCCGCCGCCCATAGACACCTGCAAAACCAGGGGGACAATTCCCATGAACTCGACATTGAAATCGAATTTAGAGTTTTCATACATTCGTCTGTACAAATTTCTAATTCGACTTCAATGTCGAGTGCACTAGAACTGCTTCCGTGTAGAGTCCCAAGTACGCTGCGAACCTTTAACCCCCTTTCCCCCCAATTGGGCCTCCGCTACCCTAACACACTCGACGAAACATAGCGCAGTTGCTGCTTCACGCTGGTTTTCTGTGAGGCAGTGGAATCACTCCGGTCAAGCCGGTTTATTCATGCCGAAGCGTGGCTCTCCCACAGTATTATTTTGTTAGTATAAAAGTATATATATATATATATATTAATATATTTCACTACATCACATACATTGGTCTGACTCTGAGATAGGTAGCTCGAGCACCTGTGTTACAGATATCAGAACCAACAGTGGAATTACAAATATATACGTATAATACTTTTCTTTTGTAAATACATACTTATAATACATAGAAAACAACCAGACCAATACAAACAAACATGTTCATGCACACAAATGTTTGTATTGTGCGGGGATCGAACCCGCAACCCTTGGTCCAGACGCAGCATTCACTACCACTAAACCAAACGGGTCGTCAAGTAAAAAGTAATGTATCAGCCTATACTATACTGTCCTACTGTAGGCCGAAGACCTCCATCATAGAAATCAAGTCATCGCTAGTAGGTACGTACAGCCACACATCAAAGTATTACATAACTGTCAAATTTCTTCAATCGACTCTCATCTTACTGTCATACACATTAGGTTGAATATCAATTGAGGAAATTTGACAGGTTGTGGTAACCTGATGTGTGGCTGTCTGTACTATGAATTGGCTTTTGTGTAATATGCTTTCCAAGTTTTTTTGCTACGTTTGGTCTACGCATCAATGGTCTTGTATTGGAGATAAGTCGATTAAACAAATTCGACGCACTCCAACACGTTAAAGTGTCCGTATTTGTTAGTTTTTCTGCATGTTATCAAAGTTAATTCTCGGCGCATCGGCGCGCGCGCAGGCTGACATAACTCGCGGCCCGTTACTGCGTAGGCGCTGATGCTGACTGCCAATGAGCTGGGAGCTCCCTGGATGGAAGCGACAGGGATTCTTCATCTTTCTCGTTGCACTCTAGGCTAGGAATAGTGAACCTTTATGTAATGACGTGCCGTTGTTTGTTTAAAGAAATGTTTAACGCGATACCGCGACAATACTAGCGCCGCCAATGGATTGAGATTAATTGTGAGGATTATAAGATATAATAAATATTTAAAAAAATCCAGCTATGAAAGCTAAAGGAAAGTATTTACAATTTTTGGGCACACTTATTTAATAATTTCTTCCTAAGTGTTTCACGTGAAATTTTCATAATGGGGGCTACCGCGAGTAAAAATTCCGCTAGATGGGTTACTAGTACCTATATGTTCGACTGAGGTCCAACTTCAACGTCATTGGTTGTTCAGTATCATTGACATTAAACATCAAAAATAACCTATCATCACACACCTCAGTTCTACAATACGTCATCTAGCGGATTTTTCACACGCGATAGCCCCCATTAGAAAAATCTGAAGTGAAACACAGCGCAGGTACTGTAACCGTGGGAGAGCCACGCTTTGGCATGAATTGGCCCGCTCAACCGGAGTGATACCACGGACTCACAGAAGACCGGCGTCAAGCAACGCTTGCGCTGTTTCGCCGAGTGAGTGAGGGTATTGGGCCTACACAATTGGGGGAAAGGGTATTAAAGGTTAGCAGCGCACTTGTGACTCTACTGGTGTTACAGGTGTATATGAGCGGTGGTAATCGCTTACTATCAGGTGGTCCGTCTGCTCGTCTGCCACCTATCACATAAAAAAAGTAAGTACTGCTTCTGGTTTTCTGTGAGGCCCCGTTGTCCACCCCGGACAGGGACACACGCGATAGCTTATTCTCACCTGCCATATCCAGGTAACTATGCCTTTAGCAAAGCCTATATGAGCTGCCCAGAGGGGGTCCGCCGGGAATAACTGCAGCCAATCTCTGCGAGCTCTTTACGACAGTTTTAGCGGGACCCATCGAAGCCTACAATCTTGCTTAGGGTTGCTATAATATCCTAACTTAAAGTAAATAACCTAACTGCCGCACTCAGAGATTGATTGGCCGGATGGCGCATTTGGTAGTGACCCTGGCTCATGTCAAATGTCGTAGGTTCGATCCCCGCCCTGGAAAAAGATTGGTGTGATGAACACTTATGTTTGTTCAGTGTCTGGGTGTTATATTATATATTTGTTTCCTCTATTGCCTGATGTGCTTGAGCTACTTAGTACGGAGCTGACTCCGTTGACTCCATTGACCTGAGTCAATGTATGAGATGTTGTGTGAATTTATCTTCTATACTATTTATAAAGAGATAACTTCTTTAGACAACGACAAGGCTTATAGGTAAACCTTTCGGTTTAAGCTTGCGCGATGTAATTTAGCACAGCGCCATCTATTGGTTCATTTCTGAATTACGGTCCCGAAGCGAAGTGAGGGCGGGCCACTAGTTATTATTATAAATAAGATGATAGATAAGATTTGCGCTTCACTTGATATGTGGCATATCTACATAATATACATAGTGGTACTAGCGTGGTCAGACCTCCTAATGACTGACGTCCGTGCAAATCGAGAGGTCACGTACGTGTGTATCTAACAAGAATTGTTGACCTCATATTTAGAACCGCGAATTTTATCCTCTTCTCGTTTTAACTTTCCGTTCTTTTTATATGTGTTTCGTAACGGGACGTTAGTATCCAATAGTACTACTAGATGGCGCTGGGAGAGATTAAACTGCGCAAGTGTTTCGCTTTTTCGAATTATCTACCTTTATATGTAGGCATGCGACAATGCTTGTAGAATTAACCTCTTTATAAATAATACAGATAGGTAGCAGACGAGATGACGCATGACCTAACGTAAGCGACTTCTTTTGAGTTAGGTATAAGTATTGTGCTTTGGCAACCTTTACCCTAAGCTTCGTATTGGGCCTCTGGTACACCTCAACCGGCGAAACATAACTCAGGGCGCTCGCTCAACGTTCAATGCCTACCATTATTCATACCTAGAAGTGCGTTCTCTTTCTATCGCAAGCAATTGTCGCGCGTGCGTCGCCGCTCGTTCGTGATTTTCTACTAATTTGCCCCTCCGGAGGGGACGCCGCATGTACTTGCAAGGAGTGGAGTGGCTACACGCGGAGTGGGACAGGCCTGCTCAAGCGCTGCTTCTCGCTGGATCATGGTCCGAGTATGCTCCGAGTTCCGATACGACGGTTTTGGATGCACCTAGGAAAATGCTGACACAATGATTAAGTCAGCGCGGATCCAGAACTCAAATGGGATCGGACGGGGGGTACTCTCCCGGAGGATGTATTGTCTACGTGGTGGGCAGGGGGCCCCGGAGTAGTTCCACCGACTTGTCTTTGGGGACAAACCTCTGGGATCCCTAATTGAGGCTGCTGATATTTTTTTATTTTTTTTATGAGATAGGGGGCAGCGATTACCGCCGCCCATGGACACCCGCAACACCAGAGGAGTCGCAAATGCGCTGCCGACCTTTTAAGAAGGAATACGCTCGCTTTTTGAAGGTTTGTATGTCGTATCGGTTCGGAAATACCGCTGGTGACAGTTCATTCCATAGTTTTGCCTGTAGTTTGCCATAGTTTAGTTTTGCCTGCAGAACTGCTGATAGCAGAACTGGTGTAACCCCAGACTATTTCATAGAAGATAGTGAGCTTATACCATTCTTACTCTATGGTTTTGCTTTAAAATGCCCCTTGCAAAAACAATGTTTGCTGCGCTATCTTTAAAAGATAGTATGTCACCATTGAATGAAAGAGCATAATGTAACGAATGTATTTTACACCAAAACCGTATCCAACAAAAAATGTGGGTTACTCCACTTTTGCATATGGTTACCTTACTCTTTCTCTCTCTTAGACTGCAAATCTCTGTAGGCAACAAGGTTGTTGTAGAACGTGTGACGTCATACTTAAGTATATTTAATGTTGTAAGGACGCTTACAGTCCACACAACGGTGGATCCTCGCCTGGATTAGCTCCCCGCATTCAGACACCCGTCTCATCCACCCACACAATCTCAATACAGGTTCCTACCAATTTGTACCATTCAACTGTTCTTTAACATTATCAGATGTCAAAAATACTTCTTCAAATAGGTGCGCGCCATTATCTGTTTGTCTCGAATAAAACAACATATCAACCGGTGCCAGATCACAGATAAGACCCACTCGAACCGGACCACGACCCGTGATGGATCTAAGTGTCGACCAGCAGATACCATCGACACACCCGTAATGTTTTTATTAGAACGCACATTATGTAGACGCACCTTATAAATAAAACCTATTCCATAATTACGAAAAAAGAACATAAAATTATAACGGCCAATCAAAGGAGGTCTACACCATTTCGGTTTACGATCAACATTAACGGCCAGTCTCAATGTTTTTATAATCTAGCAAGACAAATCGAACCGATCGCTGTGAAACGGGATACGCTTCGAATATTTTAATATAGAACCATAAAGCTACCGCCGACCCCGAATAACATCTTCACGGACCATAGAGGTAACATAACAACGCCGAGAGTCGTAACCTCAATCAAAACGCCGATAAACTTTGACAAAAATTCCACCTTAAGCCGTCCTTTAATTATCCATATATTACAAAATCCGAGCTCCAAACTACCTGATAGCAATTATACACGCGCTCACCCACGTCAAAAGCGACATTTATGAAAAAAAGAGCAATCGCCGCCTTAAACCTTTTAACAAAACTGGCCGGCGATAATTCAAGCGAAATGTCCAAACGTAGTTGGAAAAAAATTAAATTTCGAACATAGAAAGTGTTAGCGACAATGGAATATTCAAAATCTTGTTAATAAAGAGTCTAGGGTCCGACGCGGATGCCGTGACAATGGGTGGGAGAAAAAAAAGTGGTGTTTGAGAAAAGATATTCCTTTGCCCGGTGTATTTTTTTTTGGGTCTCAGCGTGAGATCGTTTTGGAGGGAGTTTTGAATTCGGAACGGGCGTCATGTGCGGATAGTTTTTTTGGCGCTGCGGCCACATGGGCCAGCGGGCGGCTGACTTTCGCTCGTCAAGATTTTTTTTCCGAAATAATTATTATTCTGATCCCGAGTTATTAGGAATCCGCTAAATGGGCGTTACATTGAGCAGCTTAACATTTTCGAGTGGCCTTTGTTAGATTTATGGGTCGTTGTGTTTGTTTATTTAAATTGACAAAATAGAGCTATAAAGTTGTTACGGTTGATGGCAGCAGTTCGGCCGTTTAAATGCATTGAACGGCTTACGTTTATGGACGGAATCCTTGCTTTTACGACTAGAATCTCATCTGTATTGTGTGATGATGATTCAGACGAGAATTTGTAATACCTTGAGAAAGTATTAACGCTTCATAAGTTTTAAGACTTTTATTACTTACTTCTAAAACATGAATCAACCATTAAAATACTTACTTAATTCAATTTGTAATAATTAATAATAGTGGTATAATAAAAAACAAAACTTAATTTACCTAATCATCTTTTAAACCAATGGCGATCAGCAAACTTGCTTGCTAGGGTTTTGACTTAGTTAGTTGATGCCGGGAAATCTAGATAAGTACCTACTTACGGAAGTTTTAATCTGGGGGTCTTTTAGGTGATAGGTGGCAGACGATCAGATAGCAGACGAGCAGGGTTTGATTCCCGCACCAGCACAAATGCTTGTTGATGAAACAGATATAAACTTGTGTTGGGTCTGGGTGTTTGTGGTTCCTGCGTTGTTTCTGTTATCCTTAACCTTAATGTTTGTTTTTTTTATGTGATAGGTAGCAGGCGAGCAGGTGGACTACCTGATGGTAAGCAATTGCCGCCGCCCATGGACTCTTGCAACACCAGTGGAGTTACAAGTGCGCTGCCAACCTTTTATCCCCTTCCCCCCCGAGTGGGCCTCCGGTACCCTCACTCACTCGGCGAAACACAGCACAGGGGCTGCTTCACGCCGGTTTTCTGTGAGGCAGTGGTATCACTCCGGTCGAGCCGGCCCATTCATGCCGAAGCGTGGCTCTCCCACAGTTAAATGTAATGTAATATAATGTGCTGTTGTCTCAATTTTTTAATTAATTTAATTGGCTTTCTGTGAGGACGTGGTATTACTCCGGTCAAGCCGGGCCTCTTCCACTGTTGAAGCGCAATCAGTGACGTAGACAATCGACGGTGACGTAACAGATCGGTATGCGCGCGCGCTTGAAGGAGACGGATGGCGCGCAGCTGACCTCTGCCCGTGGGAAGTGGTCACGCGCAGGGTTGCATTACGAAGGTTGATCTACCGACGGGAAGCATCAGGGAAAGCCAGAGGAATAGTGTTCAGGCAGGCCTTATTAATGAATATGGAGATTCAGCCCTTCGTAATCGGCAGGATAAATACAAGTGGACTGTTTGACACGATGTGAAAGGATAGGGATTATTCAGGGTGTATTTATTGATCGTGGGCTAATATGGCAGTGCCAACGGATGTGATGCCGTGCCGTCTCGTCCATTGTACTTAACTGCAACTCAGGTCCCGAACATTACAAGATTATCGGCCGGTTTCTGAATTGAGAATTTGAAGTTAATCACTACTTAAGTACAAACTTTGACAATTGAAGTATGGCTCAACTGTCAAAGTTTGTACTTAATTAGTGCTTAACTTCAAATTTTCAATTCAGACACCGGCTGTAAGAGTGATCTTATTACTTTGACTACGCCCCATTGGTCTAGTAGTTTAAGTACCGGGCCGTGATATCGGATATGATCATGATAACTTGATTTCTATGATGGAGGCTTTTGCCCTGCAGTGGAACAGTATGAAGGCTTATACTTTACTTTTATTACTTTGAGCACTCTAGAGGTAGCCCTAACGTTTTGAACACATGCGTGTATCCTCTAACATGCCTTCCCTACGGGGGCTTACCACACAGATCTTAGACTTTCTGGATGTTTGTACCTTTTGGAAATAAGAGACAGAGGTCAAGACACTTTGGCATCCCTGGGTAGCACTAACTTATTAAAACACATGCTGCAGGTTGCCTGCCCAGTGGGGGTCTGCCAACCAGGATCACACATACATAATTAAAATTACGTTCACTTAAGATTACATTTTTAAATTTAAATTATGTGTCAAGAAAGTCTTGAAAACGGACTTTTGGCAAAGGAGTTCTATTTGGTAAAATTATTAAATTTTATTTTTGACCTCGACGGCATATTTGAAATTCAAAATTTCTACATAAATAGCTGTAAAACTACTAATGACAGCGCTGTTAAGGGGCTACACGAATGAAACTAGCGCCGCCAACCTATTTACACTGATTGTGGCGAAAATATGATATTTTGAAGAAAATAAAACATTACAGACTTACATAAGACCCAAAAGCCTTTTAAAAGGCAAAACATTTGAGTTTCTATTTTGTGTCTGCTGTCTGGGCCTTACGACGATAAAATAATGTTTTGATATTGGATGTATGTACACATCAAAGTATACAAAACTGTCAAATTTCTTCAATCAACTTTCATCTTTCTGTCATACACATTAGTTTGAATATCAATTGAGGAAATTTGACAGGTGGTTTTGGTAACCTGATGTATGGCTTCTGTACCTACGGCCAGTCCAGCAATGTGTGTTTCTTACGAAACTTTTATTCGCGTACCTCAATCTATAGGACAGTTTGGTTGAAGCTGTATACCTTGATGTTTATGATGGCTTAGGAACCTTCCAGTGACAAGCAAAGGTTATACGAGATAAAATAGTTTTACTAACGCCCTACGCGTTGCTACAAAGTATATTTTCCATTTAAAACTACAAGATCATAGATAAACTCGACTAGATAATGTCCCACTTTTATTAACATATGTCAGGCGTAATTTTTATGCCCGCTAATTGAATAAATTAACATTTTATAATTTAAATATGGTCGCAGCAAACCATTACAAAGTGTAATTTTAAAAATACATATACGATCAATAGGTATAAGTACAACGTACGTAAACTTGACTTAACCAACTTGCAGCCAAGCGTGCTAAGCGCCGTGCCTACAACCCCACCCGCAGCGGCGCTCGGTTCACCTGCTGCAAATGTGGACGAGTGGTTCACTCATAAGACTTTACAGCGACGAGCGCTGCTGTAAAGTCTCACCGCGTGATGCTGCTTGAAACATCTGCTAAAAATGTGAAGGCCTATAAAGTATCAACCTTTATACTGTCCCACTGCAAGGCAAAGGCCTCCATCATAGAAATCAAGTCATCGCTACTATGATGGGATAAGGCTTAATCACCACGCTTGTCTAATGCGGATTGGTGATCATCACAAACCCGAGCTATGTTCAAAATTCGAAACATACTTTTGCTCGACCCGGGAATCGCACCCGGGTTCTGTGAATGATGCTTATTAGGTAAATCTGCTGCTGATTTACATTAACAAAAGCGGTCCAATGGATGATACCCCATGTTAGTTACCATAGTTGCCAATACAATATTTCTATCTTTCTTTCAAAACTGACATGTCACTATTCTTCCCACTCCCTAATCGGATGTCTGTGTGTTTATGCGTTATTAGCGGGTTGATTTATGAACATAATGAGCACGCAACGAAGCCGCATTATTTATGTAATTGCTCAAAAAAACTGTGAAAGGCTCCGACAGGCAAAACCGCGAGGCACCACACTGTCTCAGCCGCAAGTACCAGGGTTGTCATTGATGAAGTCTGTTTGGCAGAAAAATTACATTGCAACCGAAAATAGACTATGAAAGTGAAATCTACGTACAATAGGCTTATTTAGATAGATAGATAGATAACGTTTATTGGCCACGAAAGCAAAAAACAAAAGAAACAAATTACAGTCTAACATAACATTATTAATAACAGTATTTAAATTATCTACCAAGCAACCTTTGGGTGGCATTAATACTATCACGTCAGACCAATCGTCGACCTGTATCACAAGCCGGTCTTTTCTCACTCCATCTCTTCAACAACACCTAGGACATCCAAACGGGCGCCGCCCACTTGGCTGTCCCATGTATGCTCTTTTCACCACTCGATCTCCCTGCATTCTTTCCAGATCATCAGCCTGTATCTTGATCCCACTGCAGGGTATAGGCCTTCTGTGCTCGCCATTTACAACGGTCCTGTGCCAGCCTCATCCAGGTCTTTTCCACCACTCTGTATATGTCATCAGCCCATCTTGTTAATGGGCGTCCTCTCCTTCTTTTACCTTGACGTGGCCACCAGTGTCTTACAGATTGGCATCAGCACGACGACCCAAGTGCCAGGCCCACAGCCATTTGAGTGACAAGTCGCGTTTCCCAATATCCGGCACCATGGTTCCCAGTCTTCATCAAATACTGCTTACTAATTACAAATGCTATTTGTACTGTCAGCACCTTACCACCTTATGACATTTTTAGATCGATGGACCCATCAAACAACCACGACCGGAACACCAGCCAAACGTCCGACAACCCTACTGTCCACTCAAATTGATGGCTTTATAATCGACATGTCATCCTTCCATAGAGCCACTTTTTACTTTTTTTTCCACTCTATTCTCTCTGGGCTTTCCAGGGCACTCATTCCCGCCATTGTAAAGGGCTTAGTCAAATAATGCACGGGGAATTAATATAATAATTTTCGATATTTTAAATGGTGATTGATTATGGTGACTAGGCGATTCTGCTTTGTGAAACACAACACTTGTCCGTCGCTGTTTTTTTCTTTTTTAAATCCTCCGGCGTCTATGGTGAGGTTTTACTCGTCGATGGATGGCTTTTAAATTTGTGGCCAGTCATAAATGGTTTAGAGGAATATATCTTAAGTGCAACGAACGGGCGCAATCACAGCTTTAAAACATTATCAGTAGGTACTTCCAACAAACGTAGTAACTACGAATACATAACACTGTATGTATAGGTATCTTTCACAAGACTATACATTCCTATATACATGTTTTGTCTAATGTACTGATAATACTGTAATGATGTATTTATCTTATTACCTACATAAAAGATCTGCACTGCCTTACCCCTTGTTAGTTCGCTGCATTATTCCTCCACCCAAAGGTTGTCTGGAAGAGATCGCTATTAGCGATAAGGCCGCCGATATTGTATTTCGAAATGACTATTAGCATTAAGTTCTGTAATGTGTTGAGCAATAAAGAGTATCTATCTATCTATCTAATGTACATATTTGGATAGGCATACAAAAAGTCTAGTGTTTCGATCATCTCTTGATAAGTACCTACACAATTCTAGGTTGAATGCGTTTAAAAAGTCAAGTGAACAGCGCCACAGTAGCTTTAATGTCGTCAGTATATTGGGCTTTCCATCCTAATTAATATTCATGATATTAATAGTAATTGAAATTCTAAAAGAGCCGAAGAAATACCGCTCTTTTGCGAATGAAGCCTTCTGATAGCGAATTTATAGCGACGCTGTATCTATGGTTTATAAATTACTAGTGGCCCGCCCTCACATCGCTTCGCACGTAATTCAGAAATAAAGCAATAGATGGCGCTGTGTCTAATTACATCGCGCAAGCGTTGCGTGTTTTCGGTTTACCTATAAGCGTTGTCGTTGTCTAAAAAAGTTATCTCTTTATAATTAGTATGGATAGAAGATGATCCAAGAAACTAAACCATAACTCCCTTATTAGAAAACGTGGTATGAAGTAGTTTTGGTTTCAAACTGATCATGATGCCGTCACTTTCATTTGTGACTTTTATAAACGTGACAGCATTATTTTAAAACCATGACTTACATTAGTCTTCGTTTTCTACAAAGGAGGTACGACTTTACAAACAGGTATCTAACAATTCGAGTTTTGTAACACCCATCAAATTTATAAATAACCAGTACAGACACAAAATATGTTTATCCATCACACCCTCACTCTCCAACCGCCCATTACAAGTAAAACACACATTAGTTCGAACATGTCAATAGATTGCGTCATTCGTCATTGGCTCGTCGATCCGTCACAACCGTCAGGAGCGTCAAAGCTTGTCGGCCGAACGGTTGGATGTCAACTTAGATTCCATTGTTCGACTTTGATCCGCTCTTAAAACAACACAACATGACAGCGAGTGTTTGATTTTTTTTTGGAACGTCGTAGTTTTGTGATGACGTAATGTTCTGTTCGGCCAGTAACAGTTAGATATTTTTTTTACATTTATAGGTAACTAAGTAATATGTGGCCTATCTTTAAATATAAAGCCTAGAATATAATGTTATATCCTCTGTGCCTAGATAGAGCATGGTAACGTCGTAGTTTTGTGATGACGTAATGTTCTGTTCGTTCGGCCAGTAACAGTTAGAATTATTTTTTTTACATTTTATAGGTAACTAATATGTATCTTTAAATAGAAAGCCTAGAATATAATGTTATATCCTCTGTGCCTAGATAGAACGCGTGAAAAGTGTCGCAACTAATTAAGGCATTTTTACCATGGGAGAGCCACGCTTCGGCATGAATTGGCCGGCTCAACCGGAGTGATACCACGGCCTCACAGAAGACCGGCGTGAAGCAGCGCCTGCGCTGTGTTTCGTCTAGTGAGTGAGGGCACCGGGAGGCCTAATATTACCTCAGGGGGTTAAAGGTTGGCAACGCACTTGTTGCTGGTGACTATGGGCAGCGGCCATCGCTTACCATCAGGTGATCCATCTACTAGTCTGCCAACTTCAAAAAAGCCAAATAAAAAATAAAGACAAAATAGGCCGCTGTTTTTATCGTTGCTATTTACATGAAAATAGTAGAAAAGGGACAAGATCTTTAGTTAGATAACTATAATAGATTTAAATCATAAACAACGAAACGCATCATACTCTTTTGTTATGTTTTTTCAATGTGAATTTGAAGTATTAAATGAAAGCCTTTCTTTTAACGGTAATTTTGCAGGTAATAAAAGGATTCCAGCTAACGGTTTTATTATTTCAACTAGTGGCCCGCCCTCACTTCGCTTCGGGACCATAATTCAGAAATGAACCAATAGATGGCGCTGTGCTAAATTACATCGCGCAAGCGTTTCGTGTTTTCGGTTTACCTATAAGCCTTGTCGTTGTCTATAGAAGTTATCTCTTTATAAATAGTATAGAAGAAGAAGATAGAAGATAGGTATTTTGCTATTTGAGATCCAGGCTTTTAACCGTGGAAGAGCCGCGCTTCGTCATTGAGGCTACTTTTCCACCACAGCTGTTTGAGGTAGCTAAGAGGTGTGCGAGGAAAAAAACACACCAATAGAAACATTTAATTTCTCTCTTTTATTGATGATATTACTATTGGCGGATGTTTTCCTATTTATTTTTTATGGGCCGGCTCGAGCGGACTGACACCACGGCCTTACAGAAACTGCCGGAGCGTAGCTCTTCAAGTCCTTTGCCAATTCAGCGAAATTCCTTGGGCTATTAAAAAAATCTACTCTGTTGTCTATGTTTGTTCCTAAGTACATCCACTTCCTTTAGGAAATGCCACAAAGCCAATAAATATTGTAGACTTAATAAATAGTCCTATTTTACGCCAATTTCTAACCGGACTTAAATGATAAAATCTTCTTAAATAGTGGTGGCAATATGTTGACACCTTTTTCCACCTTTAGTAAGTACAGCCACACATAAAAGTATACAAAACTGTCAAATTTCTTCAATGGACTCTCATCTTACTGTCATGCACATTAGGTTGAATATCAATTGAGGGAATTAGACAGGTTGTGGTAAACTGATGTGTGGTTGACTGTACATATAATACTGGCCATTTTTAGACATTTTAAAAAGCCGAGTAATTCTAAAACATCGTTTAAACTGAATATTTAATTAGTTCGAAAAGGTCAGCGTTTGATCGGCCCGTTTGCTAAAATAAAATAAAGAAGTGACATGAATGGGTTAAGACGGACTCGTCCATTTTACTTCGTGTTGGTATTTTAAAAGACTTGGAATTTAATTCATCGTTTAATGTCATTGCATTTGCCTGCAGTTTTGTTTTTTGTTTCCGTTCTTTACAACATTTATAAGTGCTATTTCTTAATAATATATATTTGAAATGAGCCCACTTTAGAGACAGGAAGCAGATGAAATAGGAGTTTCTTAGTATTTTGCATATCAGGTAATCCGCTTGCTAGTTTGCTACTTAAAGATAAATAGTAAATACACAGGGTTATCCCAGAAACATTGCGCATATGTTTTGTATGCAATCTGATTGCATACCTAGATCTTGCACGAAAAAAATATTTTATTTTGTTTGCTGCTTTTTTAAATATGACTATCCAATCGTTTAAGAATATTTAAGAAACGTCACACACATTCTATGATGTGTTTACAAGTTATTATAGATAAGCGAAAATCTGGAGGATAAAGTGTTAAAATCTAAAAAGTAACAGTTTAATATTTACTTATTTGCGATTTCCCATAAGTCATAGAACAAAATTAATGTTGTTCAGAACGGTGGGTAGAGGACGTGGTTAAAGGGAAGTAATTGTTCGCAGATACACCCTGTACAAACTAATAGAATAAAGATAACTGCGATATCAAAAAAGTTACGGTTAAAAAAACGATTTTTCACAAACAAAGTCGCCTGCAAAACCTAGGTCCTTAAAGACAATACAGTTATTAAGCCAAGTACTTATTACCATGAACTAAGGTTCATTCCCTTATGACATCACTCGTCTTCAGATTGTCCCAGCCGAATCCATCACAACACAATAGCTCATAAACGCTTCTACAATAAAATATATGATATATTCTAAGTCCTGGATATAGTAAATTCGGTTGGATATGGCTGAGCGGGGACCGTGAACAAAAAACGCGATGTTTGCGAGTTATTTGAGTGGGCGGGCCGCGTTAACAGCCGAGTTTATGGCAGGGTAGCCTACTGAGGTAGTCGCTATATTGAAACACTAAACCTATAGCTGTTCGCACGTTACACATAATGTACAGACAGATACATAGCGGTAGAAATTGACTCCAAATCAGCGGTAGATTACATATTTTA
The DNA here is from genome assembly GCA_014851415.1 of Cnaphalocrocis medinalis. Classification (NCBI taxonomy): domain Eukaryota; kingdom Metazoa; phylum Arthropoda; class Insecta; order Lepidoptera; family Crambidae; genus Cnaphalocrocis; species Cnaphalocrocis medinalis. The sequence continues at coordinate 12,007,040 of CM026293.1, read as the reverse complement.
CAAAAGGAATAATCGTGTGCCGAAAGAGGCGCCCGCTCAGCATAATGCCGTGCCGTAACAAATTTGCTACGCCACGACGCTGGTTTTCAGCGGGTGACCCTTGTGTTACGAGTCTGTCTTGAACTTAGACAGAGAAAATAGAAAAATATAACATAGGAACAACAATTTAAGATAAGCTCAAGACAGACCCGCAGCACTGGGGTAGCATACCAATAAACAAAAAATATACGGAGAAGAAACAAAAGAAAAATTAATTAAAATACAAAAACAGTAAAGAAAAAGAAAGAAGATAATATATTATTTGACATCTATCATAAGTATTCTGAGGAGTGTTTTTGTAATCACCAATCCGCATTAGGCAAGCGTGGTGGTTAAGCCTAATCCCATTTGTAGCGATGATTTCTATGATGGAGCCCCTATGGAGGCCTTTGCCCTGCAGCGGGACAGTACCTAATATAAGTATAGGTCACAGACGGATCACCCGATGGTAAGCGATTGCCGCCGCCCATAGACGCCCGCAACATCAGTAGAGTCCCAAGTGCGCTGTCAACTTTTGACCCTTAATCCATCCAATTGGGCCTCCGGCAAGGGCACCGGAGGCCCAGGCGTCGAGTGAGGGCACTCGATTCGAGGTTACTCGACGAAACAAAGTGCAGGCTGGTCTTCTGTGAGGCCGTGGTATCACTCCGCTCGAGAGTGGCGCTTCCACTGTTAAATTTATCTGAATCACATGTGTTGTAAGGTATACTTTTTCACTCTTCCTTTCCAGGTAACATAGTCCCGATTCATTCTAAATTTAAACATTTAGAGCCACGCCCCCTCCAATGAAGCATTAACCCCGCTTTGCTATCGCCCGTCTGCGCAAGAGTTTTTGCGTCGGTTTTTGCGCAAATATTGTGAAGGCTAGGATATTTACGGGCTGTGAGATCCACTCGAGACACGTGTTTCAGCCTGGAATTTCAGATATTCGATATTGAGTTACGTTTCTCAGTTAATCGCTGACGTATGAATGTGGTTTGATAGAAAACTTGTTTTTCGAAATAGCATTTGATGCGAGAATCGATCGATAAACATTGTTGTAGTTTCCTAGGTAATGTTTTTAAATTAATATCTTAGACATGACCATAAAATATTAAAACGGGACTTAACGCGACGTTTATTGTTAAGTACATTGGCACTTACTGCTTGTGACCACGGCTGCTGCAACGTAGCCGAAACGTCAAGCAGTAAGTGCATACAATGTACTTAACAAAAACGTCGCGTTAATTCCTGTTTTAATACTGTATTGTTTTAATGACACGCGAAAATGTAAAAATCTATTAGATATTACCAGTTGGAAGATGACTAAGTAGATACTTACGATTAAGAAAAAGTTTATAGTCTAAGATCCGAACTTAAGTCGACCTTCACCGGGCTGATAATCGAATGAAATATCCTTTATGACAAATTTTATATACTAGAAAATATATTAAAAATAGGTTTGCTAAAAAAATCCTGGACAGACTATTTTTAATTATTTTTTTTTAAATAATAACTAACTAAATTTTGCAACATTAAGATAATAAGAAAGTTTTCATTCTTAAAAGAGCGCTTACATTGGTATAATATTTTTTTTATTATCATTTCAAGTGAAGGTACTGCCATCGACATACCTGTTTATACCTGACAACCGAGTACTCTGTCCAGGTAAATAATAGACAACCCAATGGCGGGCACATTCTATACGTTTTATACTTTAAGTAAGAATGAAAATTTTCTTATTATATCTTAATGTTGCAAAATTTGGCTAAATATTATTTTAAAAAATTAATTAAAAATAGTCTGTCCAGGATTTTTTTAGCAAACCTATTTTTAATATATTTCTAGTATATAAAATTTGTCATAAAGGATATTTCATTCAATTATCAGCCCGGTGAAGGTCGACTTAAGTTCGGATCTTCTACTATTAGTAAAGAGAAGTTAACTTATTTAAGTTAAAATGTAACATTCTTTTGGATATCATCAGCTAAAGGTACAAAGGAAATGATGTGACTGTCGCAGGGATATGATAAAACCCGAGCTTTGATCAATTCACTTGAAATTGATCAAATCACGGAAAAAACAATACGATTTTAGCATTTCCCTAATCAAATCTAGTGAATTGAACAAATTGCCGTTTTTATCATATCCCTGCAACATGACCACTGTTGCTAACTTAGCTACTTTATAGCTAAATGGCCCTCCCTCACTTCGCTTTGGGACCGTAATTCAGAAATGAACCAATAGATGGTGCTGTGCTCAATTACATTGCGCAAGCGTTTCGTGTTTTCGGTTCACCTATAAGCCTTGTCGTTGTCTAAAGAAGTTATCTCTTTATAAATAGTATAGATGTAGCAATTTTTTGATGTTATGCAGCTACATTTTCTTAAAATTTGTAGCTAAACTTTAGCTACTTTTCTAGCAACTTTTGCTTGATAACACCATTTAAATAAATCTCCGAAGAATCTCCGATGAAGAATATTTTAACCCCTTTATTAATACCTACGGATAAAAATTGATCGAATGGTAGTGACAGTTAAAAGTGTATTGTCTGTAAAGAGCTACTTAATGTTAAACAAAAAGAAATAACTTAAGTTTAACGACGCATTGTTACAACTCAACTATTCGTCACCAGCTTTTAATTAAGTCATATCTATATCTTCTATACTATTTATAAAGAGATAACTTCTATAGACAACGACAAGGCTTATAGGTAAACCGAAAACACGAAACGCTAGCGCGATGTTATTTAGCACAGCGCCATCTATTGGTTCATTTCTGAATTACGGTCCCGAAGCGAAGTGAGGGCGGGCCACTAGTAAATAATAATTTACATGCTTTTAATGATATTAACTTAACCTGTGTTTCTAAGCCTTTGAATAGGTAGGTACAGCTAAGTTTTTCTTGCTTTAGCTAAAACAACTGACTTCAAAATCAGCTAAAAACAATGACCTAGCCAGTTTTGTGTCAGGAACTAGCTTTCAATATCATACATTCTATTTATTATTTAAGACAACCACAAGGCTTATATGTAACCCGAAAATCCGAAACTCTTGCGCGATGCAATGGACATCCAGCGCCATCTATTGCCAAATATTGGAACCAATAGTAAAAGTAAGTCCCGAAACGAAGTGAGGGCGGGACACTTGTTTAACGTCTTAAGACCCAAAAGTCCTTTAAAGGGCAAAAACAATATATTTTCAATTGTGTCTGCTGTCTGGGCTTTACGAGGTTAAAATGAATATACTTACTCAAGTGAAATTGTTAACTGAATATTATTAAGTTAACAATGTCACGTAAGTCAGTATTCAAGTTCCATTATATAGTTAAACTCCTGGCGTTTAGAAAATTACCACTTCTTAGCCGCCTAACTTAACTTCATTTTTCAGTTTTCATGTACTAGCTATTAAATCCAGGTCCAATTTCAGGTATAAAAACGCCTGCTTTCAATAGGCGAATGTAATTGCGCTGGTTTAATTACGGTGGCGTGGTTTAGCACTGGCGTGACGGTTTAGCCGTGGCGTGACGGTTTAGGCGTGGCGTGACGGTTCAGGCAAGGAGTGACGGTATAGCAGGTGGTCGCTGAAACGCCCCTGAATGTGGTAGGCGCTTCAGGGCGAGACGTGATGTTTTATTTACTACGTAGAGTTTAGGGCTAAGCAGTTTTTTTCTCTACCAGCTGAATTGTTCCCTGAGCGCTATGAGCTTTAAAGAGAAGACCAAGTAGTTTGTTGCCAGACGGCATCCTTTGCATTCGGCTACATCATCACTAACCATCAGGTGAGATTGCAGCTTGGGGGCAATTCGTCCCAGAATTACAAAATAATAAATAAATAAATAAATTGAGACAACATCACATACATTGTCCTGGTCCCAAACTAAGGTTTTCCTTTGTACTATGGAAACCAGAAACAACGAAGGAACCACATACACCCAGATCCAACACAAATATCTGTTTCATCAACAGACCATAACCATAACACCAAGCGAAACCATCGAATCGAAAACCATAGCACCAAGCGGGTCGTCAATAAATATATTTTGCAGGTTACTGTCCTAGTCCTAGCCCAACGTAACTATTTTTTTTTGTTTTGTATAATTTATAAATACTCGTATTATCATGACAAAAATATTGGTTAGGTTACAACAGTGACCAGCAAAAATCTTTGGCGACGAGTTTTTTGGGACGAATTGCCCCCTAACCTGAGATTACGGCCAAATGTATGCCTATACAAAAAAAAAACACTGCTGTTTTAACTGTTTACGTTTCTGTGGACAGTTTTTTAAGTATACTTCCTAGATAATCACTGCAAGTAATTTACAACCTATTTAGCTGATGCTTTGGCCACGTAAACGGCTGTCCTTAAGCCACCAATCGCCCGGGATCGTAATCCCCTAACACCGGGATCCGCGGGATGAGCCCGCGCGGGATCACAAAAAAACGGTAATTATGAGCGCTCGCGCAGCTTTCCGCGTGGGCATTAGTTATGTTAAGATTTCGACGGGCGCGGATAACACGGAGGCGGCTTTTGGATTTAAATCTGTGGAATTACCATGACTTTGAAATACTACCCTCGCTATCCAAAACTATTGCTCTGTCTCTTTCAAAAGCATCACAATGAAAGAGACAAAGCGAAAGTTTTCGATAGCGAGGATAGTATTTCAAACTCATGGTAAGGCTAATATTAATTTGCCCTGCGACAAGATGGGATGATGACATTCGAAGGCTGGCTGGTGTGGGCTGGATGAGAGTGGCCGAAAATGGGGAGCAGTGGCGTGCGTTAGGGGAGACCTGATGATGATGATTGATTTGACCATGGGAGAGCCACGCTTCGGTATGAATGGACCGGGTCGACCATGCTTCCACCTCCTCGGATCGTGATCCCCTTTTGAAATTATCTTTTCTTTAACCACATTGCTACACAGTGCTACCATGACCTAGAAAACCGAAGTGATGTTCCTACGCTGTTTGTTTTGGGGAAAAGAGGAAATCGTTGGTAGTCTTTCTCAAATTTGATTTAATTTCTATGAGGCCTTTGCCCTGCAGTGGGACATCTATATCCGGACTTTACTTTACTTTTTCTCAAATGTAATTTTCGTAGCAGTCTTCAAACTCACATATCTCCGAAATTGTGATCAGAATCTTAAATCAATATAAATTGAGACAACAAACATCACATAAATTGTCTTGGCCCAATCTAAGGTCCATTCTAAGGTTTTCTTATGCTATGGAGACCAGAAACAACCACAAACACAAAACCAACACAAATCTGTTTCATCAACAAACATTCGAGTTGATGCGGGAATCCTTTACAATATCTCAGAGGGCAGGGGAGTAGCTGAAAACCAGCGTTGCCCGGGATCACTTCCTCGTGGCAACATCAGCTGAGCTCCTTCCCTTTGTCTCGCATAATATCTAACTACCTGTATTTTTTACTTTTCTCCTGTTTTATAATTATGTTCTAAAGAGACAATGAATATATTCTTATTCCCTTGCGTCTCAACCGGCGCTCAAACCACTGCGCTAACGGGTCTCATTTTATTGAAAGTCCACTCCATATTGCCGAGCTCTTCACCGCCACATGTCAGACATATGGGGCACAGGGCCCGGCTTAAATTTCTAACATCGACACCAAAGGGAGAGCTCTACGTAGCGTCCTTACTTCTTTTTAAGAACGTTACCATTTTTTTTAGATTTGGAGTTATCTGTGAATATTCTGGTTAAAATACAGAACTTAATTAATCTATATACATATAATAAAAATGTAAAAAAGCTGTGTCTGTACATTGGAGATATTTATCTCAAAATAATAATTAATAAATTAAAGAAATGTAAAGATATTCCTTATATCTTTACATTTCTTTAATGGTACAGCTCACACAGTTCTGTCAGTCAGTTGTGCCATCATTCATCAATGGTAACACAACGCGAAAAATTTTGAGGTTATACACTTATATAGGATGTGAATTTTTTTTTATTAAACTACCTATAGACCAACGCTTGACCACAATCGCACCTGATGGAAAGTGATGATGAGGTCTAGGATGACACGCGTTTGCCTAGAAGATGCCTTCTACTAGAGTAGAAGGCATCTTCTAGTATCATTGCAGTAGACTGCAATGATGATGCGATTCTAAATATTATTTGATACGAGTATACTCTTATGTTAAAGTTAGCATAAAACAATGGCCGGTCAAAATAAAGGAGTGTTCATATCTCCTAATGTTAGTTCATCAGTGGGCTGGCTGTATGTACAATTGTACTGCGGTACACCTGCAACGAAATTGTCTCAACTCTAATTACCACGCCATAAGGCTCATCTTCCAATGATGATAAGTGTCTACTATTAGTTTGCTGATGTCACTCCTGCGCAAACAATTATTTCAACTACACTGCAGTGTAAATATTGATACTTACGTAAAACCCAGTTGCACATGGTCACATTGTTAATTACCTACGAGTACAGTCCAGCACATATGTTACTATGATAATATAATAGTATACATCGTTATATTACTTAGTATAATCACGAAGATATCATAATAATAGGTAAATATCGGGAAATACACGCTAAGATGAGCGAGAGATAATATTCACGGAAATAGGTACTTAAAAATACTAATCTTTAATAGTTGTTGTAATACACTTGTTTTATAAATTTCATTATAAGCTATTATCAAAACAATTAAATCCAAACTTCCTACCTCTAACTCTGTCTGTCTGTCTGTTATTCGTTCACACCAAAACTACTACTACTACGACATTTAGTTTACAGAATATGGTCTAGACCCTGAGGAAGGACATAGGCTACTTTTTATTGCGAAAATGGGGTCGTAAGATGATAAAATGGGCGGTGAAAATTATTAAATAATTAAAAATGCTACCCAAAGATTCCACGCGGACGAAGCCACGGGTAACAGCTAGTAAATAATAAATGTAACATCCTATCACATTATGGTTTTGCAATATTATAAACGATTTCAAGTATTGAGTAAGTACCTAATGTATTTATTTACCCATGTGAGGTTGATTGTACAAGATTACGTAATGGTTTTACTCGAACATCAAATTCAATACCGTTATATAATTACTTAAAACCAATATATACTTTACTTATAAGTATCTTTCTGACATTATGTAGGTGTTCGTAGGTTAATTAAATTAATAATAGACTTTAAATATTAACTAACCCGAACCTTCAAACGAGGCTGTACTCAACAGGAAAGGACATATAATATTTATTTTACCATCAGGTGTTTCGTATGCTCACTTGTCAACTCAACCATAAAAAAATCTCCGTAGGAGAACCAGGCTGGCTATGGCATGAATGGGCCAGCTAAACCGGAGTGATACCACGGTATGTAGCCCAATCCGAGGGTAGGGGATATAAAAGGTAGATAGCGCAGATTTTTTATTTTTTTTGTCTATAGGTAGGTATGTACTAAAACTTACTCTATCATATTTGGGTGGAATTCCCGGTTGCGTCCAAGGTTGTCGCATTAGAGCCCGGGGTACGCTAAGACCATGATTCAGGATTTGAGGAGTCTGGTAATTACAATGAAGCGACTGCCGTCTGACCGTCGCAACCCTTTAACAGGGGAACCAGGCCAACTGAATCATGGTTACACGTTTCAGTAACGTAACTATCCGAAACGTGCAGGTTCCCTCACGATGGTTTCCCTCACCACCGAGCGATTGGTAGAAAAACGCATACATAGATTTGAAAAATCCAGAGGTGCTCAGATTTGAACCTCGACTCCTAAGTAACTATCCTAAGTAACGGTAGGTACTAAAATTCTAAAACAGGAAATTTATTAACAATTAGCTACTCGTATTATTTTCCAATTAACCTTACTTGATACAATGTTAAAATTACACGCGCAATCATTTCAAAACTATACCGCGTAAGTTTCATAAGTTTAGTTCCGCCGCTCGACAACAGATGGCGCTAGTAGTATCAAACCTGGCGTAAGTTGCTACGTACGAACTTTGAGTTACAGCGCGACGGAGTGTAAACTTATTCTTTGTTGTAAAGTTGAATTTTAGTTTCATTTAATTATTTATTACAGTTAAATTGCGTAGAAATATTGTATATGACTATTATTGGATTAACTAGAAGAAAATAAAGTAGCGTTCCAATCTTAAGTAGGTATTTCGCACTTCTTTAATATTGTTTCTGTTCCATATTCGTGAAAAATATACTGACTGTTGTATTTTCTCCTATTAAATTAGACAATACCGTATTAAAAAGATAATTAAAAACTGATGTTAATGGTTACTTACACCTCGCACGGCTGTGACAAGCGCATTATATTTTAATTATTACTAAAAAAATTGGAATCCGTCTATAACTGACGGAGATATCGGACGTCGTAAGGCCCAGACAGCAGACACAATAGAAAATGAATTGTTTTTGCCTCATATGAGGGGCTTACGACGTTAAAATACATAAAAACGAATTGAGAACCTCCTCCCTTTTTTGAAGTCAGTTAATAATAAGTAAGTATTTGTCGATGTAAAGCGAAACAAAAGACGCCAAAATCAGGCTTTCGCTTCTACTAACATTAACATTCACAATTAGTTCAGTCCGTCTCAAATTCAGTTGCAGTTTAGCGATATCTTAAATATTATAACTGGTCTAACACAAGGTAAGTGAGCCAGTTAAGTTACTATTATGAAGTGCTCAAATATCAAGTTTCTGCTTCATATTGGCTGATCCGATTTATGTAAAGGATTTAATTAGATTACTATACACCGATACCACAAGATAACTTTATATCTAAACTGTTTTCAATATACTTACTTACTGCCGGGAGTAAATACTTTCAGTTGAGTAAATAATTCACAGAAATAAATAATATCGATGTTCTTGTCTTATTATAATAACGTAATAATTTCATAAATCGGAAAGAACAGTTGAAAAAAATCTAGTATGTTTTTTTTGTGATAGACGAGCAGTAGCGCTACCATGAGTTGACATCTAAAACTGACATAACGTAAACTATTGCTCCGTCTCTTTCAAATGCATCACAATGAAAGAGACAAACAATAGTTTTCGATAGCAAGGACAGTATTTCAAACTCATGGTAAGGCTACAGAAGGGTGGCCTGAAGGTTAGCGATTGCCACTGCCTGCTAACTAAATAAAACTAACGAGGAAGGAATTTGTCGTATGAGTTAAATAAAGCATTTTAAGTTTTAATAAAAATTTAATTAGTAATCAATGATAGTAATAAAAGGAATATAATTTATATTTATATACGACCGATGCTAAAAATGAATTTATCACATCTTATCATGAATGAAATAAAGTTCAATCAAAATGAATTAAACTTGTGGTTTCAAATTCGTAAAATAAATTTCACTATGGAAAGCATCAATAAGCAGAAAAAAAACAAAACGCCAAAAGTGAAGAAAAAGCAAATAGGTATTTTAAGAGTTCTATTTTCAAATATTTTCACATGTTAATATTTAAAACTCATAAAAAATATGAAAGTTTAAAAGCACCACTCTACAATGTGCCCTTACAAAATGAATAAATAAAGTAAGGCTGTTGTTTTAAACGAGGTAATATTATATTTATAAGTTACATTATGTAGGTACCCCATTTTCTCATCAGACCACTCAGTTACCTCAAACGTTCCAAAATTAAATACTTTTTATTACCAATTACAGCCGCTTCCGTCTGCACGAACTAGCCATAAAGTAGTGCAGTTTAGTCTATGGTGGTGACACAGAGCAAAAACCCTCAGTACAACAACCTTTTTAGATTATAAATCTGTTTCTACAGACTGCGCTTCCTTGTCATCGATCGAAGCCACATTTACTTAACTAAGTAATTCCTGGTTTTTGAAGTACTTTTAATTTTAAGAACCATTTATTAAGTAGGTACACGATTGCAATTCAGGATCATGGATCATGGATCTCCATCGAACATGAATATTTGTGAAAAGTTTAGAACAATAAAATATAAAGGTTTTAGATTTATGTTTTTTTTTTGATAAAAATTGCGGACGACCATTCATTTTTTTTTACCGTTTTGTTCTTACTAATACAAAGATAGAGATTTAGGTTAGGTATATTCGAAATAGATAGGTTAAGCTAGTTTGAAATGTCGGTCTAGTTACCTAAAAGTCAAACTTTATTGAATTTTCAACTGGACTCAGGATTACAAAAATGGTACTTATGTAGTAAGCGCAATATCTAGATACCTTTATTAATACATTTATCAATCAATGTTCCACTCTGGATTAGTAAACAACTGATATACATAAGTACTTATTTAGTGTGTGGTTATGGTGTTTTTCCACTGCGGAGATCTAATTACTCGTACACGGTGGTCGGGTGGCACAAAACCTTTCCACATCATGCCCTAGGCTAGCGCAATGTCTAGGTACCAACTTTGTTTGTAGCGCAATATCTAGGTACCAACTTTGATTTATAGCGCAATATTTAGGTACCTACCTCTTTTGATAGCTAGCGCGAAGTCTAGCTACCCTTTTTGATCGGTAGCGCGATATCTAGACACATCGTTTGACGGCTTGATCTTTTAAATGATCATCTAAGCGTGTGAATAAAAAAAAAGTTAAAGCGTGAAAGGTTCCAGGTTCGATTCCCGGCCAATTCAGTTTAGGAAACTATATTTTCTAAGTTATAAATTATTAAAACGGGAATTAACGCGACGTTTATTTTTAAGTACATTGTATGTACTTACTGCTTGACTGAGTTCGCTTGTGACCACGGCTGCTGCAACGTAGCCGAAACGTCAAGCAGTAAGTACATACAATGTAATTAAAAATAAACGTCGCGTTAATTCCCGTTTTAATAATTTATAGTTATAATGCAACGCGAAAATCTAAAAAACTATTTTCTAAGTTGTCTTGGGTCTGGGTGTTCTGGGTTGACGCCCCCAGTTAATCATCGTCACCTGGTACTCATAGTACCGGGGTTGCCCTAGTTTGAGACCAGGTTGTTTGATGTGCGCATTGATTTATTTTATAATTCCCCGTTGCGTCCAAATCTGTCGCTCTGGAGCGCGGGGTAGATCTTTGAATATACTATCAATGTGTTACACTGTGCAGTACAGTATATTTAGTGTATGGTGGTGTTTTTTTCCACCGCGGAGGTCTAATTACTGGTGCACGGTGCTTGCATGTCGGGTGGGATCTGGGCGTTTCCACACCATGCCGGCCCCGCCTGGCTGTTTAAGTACTAGCTCTTAATGGACTTTCCTATGGTGGCTTTTAACAGGATCCTGATTTCTTTAGGCTTTCGACTTTATTAGTTGATGCCGGGAAATAGGAACGAAGTTTTCATTTGGGAGTTGTATGTGATTTGGTTTGTAAGTGCGAAGAGGGAAATTGTTTGTTAGGTTTGGATAATAAGATTTTAAGCAATGATCGTAAGTTCGAATCCAAGTAGCCACCTCTGGTTTTTTTTAATCTATTTTTGCCTTTAATAGGGCATAAGTCAAAGACAAAAATCATTGGTTTTCGCTTTTATGTAATGATAGATAAAGTTCAAAATCAGATGGGATCTCGTTCTATGCACACCAACCTTATATAATAATTAAAGAGGATAATATCCTATCTATATCTTTCTATTTAGTAGGTTAGGTATCTACTTGTAGTCTTCATAAAGCAAACAGTCGCTATGATATCTTCTTCTGATTGGCTACCGTAAGATAACAATTAAAATGGCTGCCACACTGAAACAATACCGAGATCTAAACAATAAATCTTTATCGGAGATGGTGTTACCAGATGAAAACTAAAAATCCTAAGGAAAAACCTTTTTGAAAGTTTAAATTTAAAATTTCTAACCATGTATTTTCTTGTTAAATAGTTGTCCAGATGTTATAGATAAATAAATACCTAAATAAATTCACACAATGTCTCAAACATTAACCTAACTCCGTACTAAGTAGCTTAAGCACTTGTGTTACAAATATCAGACAACAGAGGAAGGAAACACAAATATAATACTTAAATACCCTATAATATTACACCCACACACTGAATTAATACAAGTGTTCATCACAAGAAAGTTTGTCCAAGGTGGGAATCGAACCGACAACCTTTGGCGTATGAGACAGGGTCACTACCAAATGCGCCAACCGGTCAGTCAATAAATAATAGGTTTCATCCATCCAATAGAATTGAACAGTATTGTCAACGCAAAGAGGTTATTTCTTGAATAATTCAAAATTCGGCCACTAGTCTAAAATTCTTAAATTTCAGGAAAAACCCTGAGTCATGGCAACACCCGATGAAGCGTAAGATAGCACTCTGAAAGCAGTGATTGTTCATTTGTGTAAGCATGCCACGTTCTGCGCAAGATTACAATATACATGTAGTTAGATGAATTGTAGTTAGATATTTACATAATATCTTCCAACCGATATTCGGCTTAACTTATTCGGAACTTAACGAAAGGGATATAGGACTTATTAAAGTTCTCAAACACAGGAGCACTCTCCATTTCTCCCTCTTAATTACATGGGACACCAGTTTGACACGACCGAAGAGAGATCGGTAGCAGGCACCACCAGCACCAACAGCCTAACGTGTTTTCCGTGGCACGGGGGTAACAAGACTGCCAACATCCAGACTTCTGGCTGACACAGAATTTCTGAACAGAAAAATTACATCAATTTTTTTTTGGGTCGACCCGGGGTTCGAACCCAGGACCCCTAGCGCAGGCGCCGGTTTAAAGTGCGACCTGCTAACTTCTGCGCCACCGAGGCAGTAAATAATAGAATGTTTAACAAATCCAACAAGCCACAAGAACGACACAAAACGCAACCTTTGTTGTTAAATTCGCAATAGTTACAAGGTTCAATACATATCTTTATTTACTTCTCTAAAGATCAAAAACCTACGAAATCAACAAATCACTTACGAATAAAACAAATCACTTAGAAAAATACAAATAAAAAACATTTTTTAACTCTCATTAAAGAAAAGTAGATTTCTTTTTACGCGAATTTCCAATCGTCTTAGAACAAATATTGTGTTCAGAATGCTTGGTAAAAGACGTGGTAAAGTGATCCAAATGTTCACAGATACACCCTGTATATCATTCAGCTGTTCCAAATAAATTACTGTCAGCTTATTCATAACATATTTGACTAACCAACTGTAATCACGCGTCATTTTATTGTTTCCAAAATTGTTCGTCGCACTTCGGCGGAGAAGAAAATCTTACACTCCTTTTAACTACCCTAATCAAATGGCCCGAGAGTAATAAAATTTTAATGTTTACATTACTGCTTTGTAATCGCTATGTGGCCTCTTTTATATTCTTTAAAATATTAAAATACATTTTACAACCAAGATTTTACGAGACAATGTCATAAAGTCATGACAAGTTTGTATACGGCACTAAATAATGTTTAATTAATTTTAAAATTGGCTCATCAGAGCCTGCTGTAGTGTAATTAGAATTATCTAAAAACGAAAATTTATTAATTAGCTGTTTTACGATACTTTTATCGAATACCTGTTGCAAATTAAAAGGTAGGAATTCTTCGCGCCATTTTGAAACTAAAAAATATTTTTATTGCTTTCATATTTCAAAATAGTGTCGGTATTAAAGTTTATTTTGAGTTTTACAACCATAATATCGAAAGAAACGATTCCTGTTTAATTCGAATGTTTTATGTACAACCTGTTTCGAGTTTTCTTTTATTAAAATGTGAGTAATAAAACGTATTCTAACCATGTAGTGTCTGTTTGATGATCTTTTTTTTTAATTATCTGTGATAGAAGACTCAAAATGAACATCCTTTTTAGACAGTTATTGTATTGTTGAAAGGCAAATGCTTAGCCACAATTATTGCACCTGATGGAAAGCATCAATGAGGATGTTTATTTTATTTAATTTGGTAAACCAACAGCTGCCTTATTAGTTAATTACTTAGTAGCCTTAGTTCTTACAATGAGTACCTATCTTAAAGCTAAAAATGGATCTTCACTGATAGATGTTACGCGTTTTGTTTTCTTTTTGAAAAGCCAGATATCTGGCCGAATCTTCATCTGATGGTAAGTGATGAAACGAGAGTGAAGCATATCTGTCTTGTAGTAGCCTATTCACTTTCTTGAAAACCCAAATCATAGTACAGGGAATACTTCAGCTAGTAGAGTTCCACTCCTTGGACGTACGCAATTGAATTGTACTTTCGAACCGTTTGTGTTTGCTTAGAAGATGCCTATTCATTCCTACCTTAAAGATATTCTGGCTATGTTTATGCTACTCTAAGGGACCTTCTATGGGTCTTCAAGAGATAGGTACAAAATGAGCGTAATCAATGCGGTGAGCAATGCTTCTGATTAGGTCCGGTGTTGATCACTTACTATTAGGTTATCCGCTTGTTCGATGCTCGCTTTTACCATAAAAAATTAAAAGATCATCTTTTAATTTCACTAGTGTGACCCACTCTATCTTCGTTTCGTTCCTTAACATTAGTTCCACCACTTACCAATAGATGGCGCTAGGCGTCGAAAGCATTTTGCTAATGTTTCGCTTTCTCGATTAGTACATAACGTTTGTCGATATCTGTAAATGTTACCTTTTTATAAATAGTATTAAAGATAATATCTCTGGTTTCTCTTTATTTTCTTTTCTTTTTCTTAAATGTATTCAAATTTTGAAGTAACTTTCCATCAATTTTGTACAAAGTTTTTCAAATGAGTATAAGGTTGAAGGGATATGAGCATTTAACTACACCCGGTATAATGCAACTATTGCAGCCCGCATTAGCTAGCGCCGCCGCCCGTATCTGCCCGTCATTGAAGTATGAGCTGTCAGCTAAGTAGGCCTAGTTTGTCATCGTCATGGCATTTACAGTTTTCAGTCATTTGTTGGTATTGTTAAGATTGTTTTTAGGTCGAGATTTTTACTCTTCAAAATGTGACATTTCAAATGTCAAACACACAATTTGACATTGAAATTCACCGCTGATTCGGAATGACGATTTCTACCAAGAATCGGCAAGAAACTCAGTAACTACCCAGTTAATTAGTTACTCTCTACAAATAAAATAATCATTAAAATTTTACTATCCTTTCAGAAATTATCAGTGAGTAAGGGTACCGGAGGCCTAATTGGAGAAGAAAGGGGGTTGAAGGTTGGCAACGCCCTTGTGAGTCCTCTATTGTTGCAGGTGTCTATGGGCGGCGGCAATCGTTTACCATCAGGTGATCTGTGTGCTCGTATGCTTCCTATCACATAAAAAAAGAAATAGATTCAGTGACAATAGGATATACAATACAGGGTAGTTCAGTTACGTCTAGCAGTTATTAGTAGTGTCGACTACAGGCTGGTTAGAAAGCCACTTTTTAAGAAGAAAACTGTGTGTACGTTTTTGGTTTTGTTGACAGCTGTCAAGTAAGTGTAGCGGTGGTTTGTTGATTTTCTATTATATTTTGTTATTTATCTTTAAATAATATTTTTATTAATACAGACAGTCCATACCCACAAGTAGTTTTAACCAGAGATGTGAATTATTTGAAATACAAATATTTCAAATGCAAATACAAAATGCAAAATACCTATTTTTATTTTATATTTGAAATACTTTTTTTCTAAATGTATTTTGTATTTTATTTGAAATACTCTATGTGAATATTTAGTATTTATAAAATACAAAATAGTTTCGTTGCATTTTTAATTCATTTTTACAATTTTTCATTCTTAAATCCATGATTTCCTTATTTATGAACGCACTGACCGTGATCGTAGTGTTGTCATTGTCATTTGTCAACTAGAACAATAATGCCTCAGATTAAAAAAGTACATTGTACTTCATTGATCAAAGAATAATGCCAACATTATATATTATGTTTGTTGAGGACTCTGATTCTTCAGCAGCCAGTGATAATGTTAATACAACCACAATAGATCTGGAAACACTACAATATTTAAAAGATGAAGACAATGCCTTAGAATCCTTGAACAGGTATCCTACTGTAAAAAAACTCTTCCTTAAATATAATACCTGCTTACCGAGTTCTGCCCCTGTAGAACGACTATTTTCATTTGGTGGAATGATTATGAGGCCCCATAGGCGAAACATGAAAGATGAACTCTTTGAACAAATACTAGTTTTAAAATCAGTTCAATAAATAAAAGGTTATGCTTAACAATGTATTTTATTTTCAAAACCTATTTTAAAAATACGTATTTTGCATTTTGTATTTAAATACTTTTATTCAAAACTATTTTGTATTTCTATTTGAAATAGTGCTAGCAACTATGCATTTGCATTTTGTATTTAAATACTTTTACTAAATTATTTTTCACATCTCTAGTTTTAACACGTGCACGCTGTATTTAAGGTATCTTATTAAATAATGTTATTAGTTATGTATTAATCTGATTTGTTTGTATTAAGACTATGATTGCGCACCTAATGTTAATTTATTCGCTTTGGATATTATGTGTTAAAGCTTTGAAGAGACTTGTTCAATAAATAAATAAAATGTACCCTAACAAAAATAAAACCACTGATCGGGCTGTCCAACGGATTCAAATTACACCCTCGAGAGTTTGATGCAAAATTACAAAATACAACTCCAATATTGGATTGTAAATTTAGATATGAACATACTTTTGAAAATTATGGACATAGGTTGGTTTTGTCCATTTATTGAAGTTCAAAATGACGAAGTTATTTTACCGATGATGTGGCTAACCAGTTAGCGGTATCAGGGATGTTAGGGAGCTTTGTAACCGTAACTGAAATTATCGGATATTCGATATAAAATATATCCGTAACTACTTATAACCGAACGCGAAACTAAAAATTCGGATAATACCGGATTGAGGCGGAGCCTAATAGAGACACGTTATAACTAATTGACTTATCGTAACTCAATACAGCGCTGCCAATTTCAAAGTTCAAATACAAATGCAATTCACTTTTGAATTACTTTAAAAAAAATTGCTACAGTCATACTTACCAATTAACTTGATATAGTACCTATCTCTATGTAGGTATTTACTCATACACATTTCAATTCGAGCATGCGTCTATGGATTTTTCAAATCTATGTGCCACGGACTTGTCTTTTTTGGTTGCTTAAATGTTATTCTCAGGTCTATAAGTAAGTAAGTATCAGCCTATATTCTGTCCCACTGCAGGGCAAAGGCCTCCATCATAGAAATCAAGTTATCGCTACTATGATGGGATTAGGCTTAATCACCACGCTTGCCTAATGCGGATTGGTGATCACAAACCCGAGCTATGTTCGAAAAATTCAGGTCTAAGTTCATATAAAAATCTTAAGCTACCTACAGTATTTTCTAAATTTATAAGTTAAGTTAACTTAAGAATATGTATTAGTACTACCTACTTTCAAAAACGCAATAAAAATAAGATAAGCAATTAATCTTAGGCAAAATATTTAGCAGAAATTATGTGTGACTTAGTATGTTTATTTTGAAAGCTGAGTCTTTCGAGAAGATTGAATTTATGGACGCTGTTTAAAAGTGGAGCACTAACATTTTAAATTTAAATTAAAGTTTATTATTTTACAATCCTTTATTCACTCTAGTGAACAAAGAACGTTCTAAGATTTTAACAGTTAAGGTACTAAAGAATTATATTTTTAAACGGGCAACGAAATATTTTAAAGATACTACTTATGTGTGTTCTACTTTGGGATACAAACCTAATTTACTAAACTTGTATAAAGCAATGTTTAGAATATATTTTCAATAGTATTTAGTTTTCTGTATATACATATAGCTAAAATATTCTACCATTAACCTAAATGTTAAGAGAATCCAAACAATTTTTTTAATCAAAGATATTCATAGTAACTTGAATTCCTATCAGTAAGGGGTACCAAGTAGGTAAGGGTTCCTATTAAATTACAAGTTTAACTTATATGGAATCAGAAATAGTACTATCTGAAACCTAAATATTAATAGTAAAAACGAACTCTAACGTTGATAGAGTTTTAAGCCCATATAAAACATTTTAATATACATTTATAATCTTCATTGACGAAATTTAGCATCGTATTAGTATTATTTATATTAGATCGTTACCTATTTATCCATTTTATTTATATATAAATTTCAATTCATAGCGTCAAAGCAATAGGCTCTCCATAAAGAGAGGGCATTTCCTATGAAACCAGTGTTGTTTATTACAATTGCTGTGAACTTTGGTTATTACCCTCAGAGGTGTAACGTGTGACCGTAAAAGCTCTACAATTTTACTCCAGGAAATTACGTGCCAGTAATCCAAGTCTGGCTATAATAATATAAAATAGTGTTATTAATGAAATAACAATTGATGTTTTAGTCACAAATTATACTTTCATTGATAAAACACATTTGGTATTTTCACGTTAAGCTTTGGTAGAGTCAATACTTAGCTAGCTGTTGTAGAAGAAAACTTGAAATTTCCTTTATAGCTATTAACTATGATATAGGTATCCAATTTAAGTCGGTGTAGAGTTCATGCAATAGCGATTAAAGGCCTACAGTTTGATTAAAGATGTTTTGATTCGATAAACATACTAATTAGATCCTGCCCGTGGGTTCTGCACTGTGTGATTTTCTAATGATTGCCTTAATAATATACTGTTATTAGTGAGATTACGTGGTTTGCGTGTGTTATTAGCCGCCATTTGGATAAGGAAAGACTACCAAAAACTTTGGATCATTTTCTAGTTATTTCTATTTGCTAATTTAAATTATTTATTTTTTTATCTACGTCGATGATGTATGTACTGTATGTACCTGCCAAAATATTATTTAATATAACTTTGTTTAAACAGTTGCATAGTACTTAAATGTGTTCAAAATTTACTTCAGACGTATCATCAACTCTTTTTGAATGACTCTACACTCGCTCTCGATTTTCCGGTGGCGATTTAATTGTCATCGTCTGATTCGTAATTCCGGGTGAATATGGAGATTGAATCTAAATTATGAATACTGGCGGTCACTCGCGCAGTCACAAAGTTTTCACATCAAACACTTTTATCTACGAGCTCTACAATGGAGAGGTGACGCATGCGCGCTGAAGAGATCTCAACACTTGTTTTCTAGGCAAAAAATATTCATCTCTAATAAAGATGTCTCTTTTAATAAAAAAGTAACCGTAATACGAGTAAGACAAAGATCTGCCACTGTAGAAAAATAAAAAAAAAACATCCAACATCCGTCATCCCATAGCGGTACAGCGTACACGAGTCAGCATAGCGCGGCGTCCGCGTTCCGTCCGAGAGGAACTCAGCAATTTTGATTAGGTACAGAAAATCCGAACAGAGGAAAACTCTCATGTAATTGCCGGAGGAGCGTTGAAAAAACGCGCACGACCGATTGTGGCGAGCGCGCGCGCGGTGTGGCGGCGGGCGGACGCGGGCGGCGGGCGGAGCGCGCGCCATTGGCCGCCGGGCGGAGGCGGCGCCACGCCCCGGGCGCCGCGCGCGCTCCGCCGCGCCAGTGTCCGCCAGACTGCCGAGCGCGCCGGGCCTCCCGCTTCCCCGCGCCTCGCTCGGCCACGCCGCGTCAAACCAAACCTAGTTCGTAGTATAACCCTCGCGAGTGCACTATGACACTAGTGAGCTAGCGGGCCGCTGTGACGGTGTCAAATCTATGTGTATGTGATCACGTGCTTGTGTGTTGTGTTAGGTTGGGCCCGTGACGAAAAACGTTCGTGGTGGCCAGCGGAGCCTTGCACCCGGGCTCGGGCCGAGCTTACATGGCTCAGCCTAGGGTACGTACCTTCTGTGTAACTCTACAGTGACACCCGATATGTTAGGCGATGTAGAGACGATAGCCTAGGCGATAAATCTCAATTAGTCGATAGTGGCGTCATGCTGATAATCACCAAAACACGATCTCAGTGATAAATGTGTCAAAATAATACAACGTTGTAGAGTCGTAATCTATGAAATCAAACTGTGACTTAATAGGGAAAGATAGTTTGTTATTTACGATGACGGATGTAGAGCAAGCGGTGACATTCAAAAAGTGCAAGTTATTATGACAATAGTAAATCAAAATTGAGACATGTCCGTAAACAGAGGCGACATATTAACCGTGTCTTAACCCAGGTAGTTGTTCTAACAAGCCGGACGCGCCGGGAATACGTAATGACGCGGTAGAGCGCGTAGAGTCACCACCGACACATTACCGGCGATAATGAAAACGAAATGAATGCATTATAATCATAAAAACTGACACTAACAAGTGATTGCCATTCTCATAACTATATGCGAAGCTTCAACAACGTTGGTAGAGTCAGTGCAAAGTTTTGAGAGTGAAATATTGGCAAGGTATTCGTTCCTAGGTGGCATTTGACACAGACATGGTAATGTCATAGAATAAATTGTACTCGACCGGTGAATAAATGAATGAGTCTCCATATATTGGACACCTGACGGAATATAACTTTGTTGGAACGGCGCGACAATAAATGGGATAAAATGGCATCCAGTGGGGCGCCATTGTGCGGCGCAGGGCTGCTCTTACGGCACATAGAGCAACAAGCGGCTTTGAACGCACGGTTGGGCACAAAAGACCAACTCGCAAACCGACAATAAAATTCAATTGACAATGAGGACGAAAAAAGTTTTTTTGTACCTCGGAGATGCTAACGGAATCCGGGGACGACTTTCTAAAGACTTAGGGGACCAATTGTTTTTGCTTAGGGTATGTTATTTTAATCCTCCTTTTGTTGAAAGCTAAACGAGAAACACTAACTTGTAAAATAACACAATCCGTGCCAGTCATAAATAAGATAATGTCATCTTGATAGATTTTATGATGTGATAAAATCATTACTGTACATTAATTTTGATTATAAATCATATAACTGCACATTTTTAAATGCGATATCGTTAAGTAAATTACAGATCCAATAAATAACAAGTGGTTAATTTAGTTAATTTATTATAAAATGTGTAGATTGGCAGTTGAAGAAAACCCCAAGCTAAGTTGAGAATGGGTGCATTTCCTGCAAAATAATATTAATTAGGTATAATGGTTAAAGATAATTTTGACATGACAATCATAATGAAACCAGCAGTGTGTTTGTGTGTTACCCACATATATCAATCAAATATCCGAATAGATAAAACAAATGACACGAAATGTAATGTAACAAATATTATAAAGATAACGCTGTGGATCACGGCGTAAGCCATCGGTAATTATTAGGTATTTTGGAATAACTTCATAAAATACTGCAACTGATAAGGTTTAAAGCCAATCTTTAAAACTACTGAATTATCCAGGTTAGATATAAACATTTTATCGACATCAAGTTTAATCCTATTACATTTTATATTTAGGTATAATTTTTTTAACAAGAACAAAAATTTGTTATTCGAGACGGCAAGTGAGTTTATTTATTGAAGGTAGGTACTAATAGATAAAGGTGATAATCAAAAAACCCAAATTCACTATTGATTAAAACCTACATCAAGTTATGGGAGTTAGTGTTTCTAGTAGAAAGAAATTAAATTATTATGAACAAAGTAATAATAAGTAAAATTTTACTGTTACATGATTACTTCCGGATAATAGTGTTAAAAGATATAAAAAAAACATTAAAATTGAAATAATATTAATACCTAATAAATATTATACGGACAAACATCTACCTACTAAATTTTAATGTGAATACATCAATGATAAATGCTGCTTCATTTTAAGAGAACAATAAAACGAGCGGTTTTAATTGAAATCAAGTTTAAATCAAAATTAATAATTAAAATAACTCTGTGTGCATCAAATTATATAACCAAACGAAACTAATTGCATAACGACGAATGCAACAAACAACAAACAGCAGAATTAGCATAAATTTTAATATAAATCGCCGTGGTTGCCGGTCAAACCGAATATGGCAGAATTATGAAAACGAAAACGTGTGTTGGGCACTTATTATAGATATATGCGTCTATTTAAAAACACTTTGACCTAGTTTATATATGCCATGCTTAATTCCTTTTGCCTCAACTGAGAAATCCGTGCAAAACGTTTTATATTTAAAATGTAGAGTCAAAATGGTTGCGGCATTAGCATATTGTAATGGATTTTTATGACATTAACAAGCGATAAAACAAGTCTAAAGACAATCTGTAAAATATATTATGGCCGTACCTGCATTTTTATACAAACAAAAAGCAAAACAACGATTAAATTTTATTTGAAAATTCCTCTATGTCTACCTCTGATCCAACGAATTATAAAATTTACCGCCGTCGCTTCTATGTAGTTAGATATAAAGTTAATTTTATTTGCTAAAGTAAATCTTCTTCAAGAGATCTATCAACACTTTATCTGCATATTAAATACCTACGCCGTAAATTCATCTTAAACAATAACAACAATGTATTGTACGGTAGTAAATTATTTTATAGCAGCAATACAACTGATAAAGTTGCTTTATTTCATGATTTTCCTTTTGTAAAAAATAAATTGATGACTAAAATGACAAAGTTAATATTACAACTAATTTAAAAAGTCTATATCTTTTTAAACAATGTGTAGTGCTTAATTTCGGTAGAGGATTTTAAACTTCTAATAATAACAAACATTTTAAAACCTTAACATTAAAAAAAAAATTAGTTTAGAAAGTAGGTTTACAATTTAAATGTGCTAATATCTTTTTTTTTTAATTTAAAGCAGCATTGCATAGATAATACTAAGACGCTTATTTTAAATTAGTGCCTTCTTATTCTAGATTATAACGAATAAGCAGTTTCCTAGATAATAAAAATAATTACAATTCAACACAAGAGTCAATTTCCGTTCCGGCTGATAATTCCAAATTAGCTCCTAAATTGCTCTACAAAATTATATTTGCACAAGACTTGTCCGAGCATTGTAAGCGAGAGCTATCGTAAAGTTTATGATGCCTGTGATAACGATATCAATTTGTCTGCTAATAGCCAGTCGTAATCTGTGATAATGCCAGTTTGGCAGTGGCCCACTAAATGAGACCTGATAACGATGCATGGAATATTAAAACGTGTTATGAGGAAATTGAAAAAAAAAATCTTTTAGGTATCCCTTTTGGTCCATTCAAAAAATAAAAGTCATTAGAAATGAATGTCTCAAAAATCCGACGCCGTAAGATATTTAAACTTAACAATAGTATAAACTTAATTAATTTATTAAATGTTATAACAAAGATATCATAATAAGCAGACTCTTTATACAATTGCAAGTGTTTTAGAATAAAATGCTAGTCTAAAAGTAAATTTTCTTAATGTACCTAGTCAGTGAATATGCCGCAATTATTTCATATAAATAAAATAAACTCTATGTACTGAAAAACAAAATAAATGAAGAACATATTTTGTTAATATTTTTAACAATTAATATTTTTAATTGCATTATGATAAATAGGACCTTTTTATATTTGAGAATTAAACTGTTTAGAGAAAACTAAAATCTACATAAGCAAAAGTTTAAAAAAGTATGCTTCCATGAAATGGATGTAGATAATCGCTCAAATCTTGTTTTTGAAATAATTGTAATGTAATAACTAAGTAATCATAAAAAGGTAGGCTTTAGATAAGAAAGGATTATTACGGGTATTATCGTTTATTAATTTCCAAGTACATACGTTAAAAATATGTAAGTGAGTATGCAAGTAGCATATTTTATTAGTATCTGAATCTGTAAAACATATGTACAAAATCTGAAACCTTATATCATATCACTTCAACATTTTTATTACTGTAACAGAAATAATTTAATTCGGTTCCGTATGGAATAAAATCTTCATATCGCCAAGTTATTAGATTTTAAGTCCATTTCCACGCTTTATCTTTAAAACGTCGTAAAAAGACCGTATGCGGATTTAACATTTTCTCTTTATGCATTTTAAATGCGACCCGAACGGAGCGTAAACTCAGGCGAAGTTATCAGGTCACAATAATGTTGCGGCGAGTAAAATATACCCCGCTCTACATAAAGGAGAGTAAGTTTTGATCTCTTTTTACGTTCGATAAAAGTTTTCTTAAGTGATATTAAAAAATCGCGAATTAAACCGTTTTACTGCCACTTATTTTGAATCGTAAACACCGAAGACACTGTTACGTAATTTACGAGGTTATTTTATCTGTTACAAACAGCCGTGAGTGCTTAAAACTGTTATAAAAATAACTTCTCAAAATTGCTCTTCAATTTAAATATGTTGTTTCAATTGGAAAACTTTTCAACTAATGGCACAATATTTAAAATTCAAAATATCATCTGCTGATAAAAAGTACATGCAAGTAATTTATTTATTTATTTTGGTAGTTAAATACGTTTATTTGATAGCTTTCCCATTAAAAGTTGAATTACAGATACAATTTTATCTAGGCTGCCAATTTAAATAAAATATGCGGACGCAAAGTGTACTAATTTGAATTAATTCTAGTCCTAACTGAAACGGAATATTATTTAATCCCGCCGCCATTAAAGTTTGACATTTATTTTTTTCTAAGACCGCGGGTGTCTGCGGGCGCCGACCGCACTGAACTTATTATAGCCTCTTACTCCAACAGTAAAGATAATACCGGTATTGTATAGGCAATTCTGTTCACATTTCGCGATAAAACGGCTCGATTTTAATGTTTTAAGTGTTGAAAAATGCGCGGCCATTAGTATTGTCGGTAGAGCCGAGGTAGAGATAACGGTGACATTAGCGTGTGTTTTTAATTTTTAGCGATGGCAACACTTGCGCAAGGTACGCGCTAAGTTGCGCGGATAAGGATGTTATGCCGATAGTTAAAATAATGAAGACTTGTTAGCCAGGCTTGGGGAGTACTCTATGTTTTTTGTAATTGTCAACACCATTTAGCGACAAACTGAGCTCACGGAACGTAAAAGCGGAGCTAACCTGAATATAATTGACATTTTAAATTGACATTAAATATTATATGAATAAAGTATATTTGAAATATATTTTATAAAAGATGAAACACAAAACAATACAAAAACAATTCCGTAATAATATAACGCAGCATCTAATTATGTAGAGTCACTGATAAATAGACTCATTTACAATATCCGAATATTTTTACATATCAATAGATTTCATTAACGAAGGCATGTTTATAAACATAAACCTTTTTGATCAAATGAATAGATTTTAATTAAAATCTTTATATGACACCAACCATTTGAATTCCTCGCCAAAATTAATAGAGTAATTTCTTATTCTATTTCACACATTAATCAAAAATGTTGAAATAATGTCATCTTATTTCAAAATGTTATATAAACATAACCATTAAAACTGTTATGTCGCGTCATGGCCATATAAAATGAACCATATTTCTAATTTAATCACAGAATTTTATTCAAAAAAGGCAATAAACGATTTGACGACGGCAGCCATAATAATTCCAAAAGTTTTGATTCTGATAAACGAAACACGACTTAATCTAGTAAAAAACCGATTATCATCGAAAATGGCGGAGAGTTTGAAAAAAAAACACATTAAAATTTATGTGGTCAGATATATGGAAACAAAAATTAATTAGTTATAGCCGGAAACATTACGAGCGCCATCTTGCGGCGGCTGTGACGTCACCAGATAAATGTCACTTAAAACGGTCATCGGCTCCGGTGACCAGATAAATTAGGCTTGATGTATTATATAACAGTGTATATGACAAAATGATATATTAATATAATAAAATACAACCGGCTCCACCGGTTGGTCCTCGTTTAATGCGATATGGTGATCAGAAGTGGCTATTTTTCAAGGCGGATTACGCCTAGAAGACGCTGGCTTCGGTACGTCACCGGGTTATTTAAATCTTTTTTTTACTGTGGGTGTAGATTAGCGCTGGGATTGGAAGCGTACTTTAGCATTAATGGTTTGGAGTGATTAACCAGAATACTTAGTTGTAGGTGTAGCCGAGGTAGGATTGGAAATGCCACAAAAATAAGTGCTATTAGGATTTTAGAGTTGGGTAAATGCAATGTAGAGCCAAAATATTATTCAATTAAAATCAATAAATCCTATATGCTGCTATAAAAAGCATAATCAAAATGTTTCTTTGTAATGTTATTCTTTTCTTTGCAAACTAAGACAGGTAGGAAGTTTTATTATGGATTTTATATGAATTTTATTACATACTTAAAGTGAGATTTATTGAGATACGGAATAGTTATGATATTATAACATTGGTTATCTACTAATTTTGAATTTATAACTTTATACGGAATTTATTTATGTAGGTAATTGTATTTAGCATGCATATCGTTGTTAAATTAAATTAAATAAACGTTTATATCGGCCGTCGTAAACAAAAATCGCTTAGAATGACTGTTAATATTGTTATTACACTAGTACGCCGTAATAGCATATTATTTTGTGGAACCCTCGTATAAACAATAGTTTGGATTTTATAGTAAGCAGTAAAACTTGAGCGTAAGAAACAAAACTTCACATAAAATTTTAAGAAAACACACAAATTCTTTTACGGCCGCAATTGAAATCATGTTACATAGATTATAACAAATTCCGTCTGAAGTTGTAATTCAATTTTATCCTGTGAATCAAAATTACAGCTTGTCATTTTTAGAACTGAGGTATGTTTATAACTTTATATTATTATATGATTCACATTAGGCACCATTAGAACTAGATACCATGAATATTCGACCTATTCGGCAAAATATTGAAAACCTATACGAATTAATGAAAAAATCTCATAACGAAAACTTGAGCCATTGAAATTGGTCAGTGGTTTGATGAATGAATCCATTTTTTATTGTTTATGAAAATAGGGTAAAATATACTTTCTGTTAAAAATATTATGTAATCCGTTAGTTAATATATCTAATGGGGCAGAAGATTCTACCCAAACGGCCAACAAATTAGCACAATATTCTGTATTCGCCAAAATCGCCATTGTGTGGCAACTCAACTTTAAACTTTAAAGACTTGGCAACGTACGGATCACGGACAAAGCGTAGGTAGGTTTATTTACTTCAAATAATTACGGCCTTATATTGCGGGTGGGTTCGACATTAACGGAAATATCTCTGTATCTTAATTGAATGTACATGCTATTAATATTGGAGATAATAAATTTGATATATCTGCTAGGGCAGTGAACCGCACTAGTCAGCGCGACTCTTAACACAATCCCATCGGAATCAATTCGAGTCTCTGATGGGCGACGCGCTTTATAAACGAACCCACTAATTTGTTATTTAAATTCGCTGTTTCATTCCATTTTTGAATTTGGATTCGCGCCGCCGCGGCCGCTCTGGATCGTCCTGCATACCGACTACCCGAGGGCAGGCACCGGCTCCTCATTGTTTTATTCGAACCGCGTTCCTTTTTCAATTTGAATATCGCTGTTCATTTTCGAATTGGCTCTTTGTAGACGCTCTTAATTGCGCACTTTAGATTCAACGCTAATTCACGCGGCCGCTAATTTGAGGGTTTATTGTGTTACATCCTTTTAGCGCGCTCCCACCGAATCCTTGATAGGCTGTAAGCTCGTCAAAATATTGCCGCTACCTTGAAACGAGACGATAAATCAACGTAATCTTTTGTTCTGACAGCTATGTGGACAGACATATCGGAATGTTTCGTACTTCATGTCACGCCATCTCGCCGTTTATCGACATAGGCGTCTCCTGAAAGTGTAATGCATCGGTATTAAGTAGTATTAATTGAGCTGGGATGATTCAGCGGTAATGAAGGGTTGAGATCGGGAGAAACAAAATGGCGCGTACAAGAACACACGGAGTGGGAAAGTTCTATTTTTAAAATGTTCCAATTTTCTTTTTCAAATATCGGTTCGTTTTTTAAAAGCGCGCGTTTTTCGGCCAGTTTTCTTTTTCTGGTGTAGAGTTTTTTAGAAGCGATAACGAGGTTTGAAATTGGAATCACGATGGTCCGTTAGTGCGGTGTTTGGCTCTGGGCGACATTTTTGAGCCGAGATGAATAGTAACTCGTTACGGGCAATTAGAGTTTTATCTGTTAGATTAGCGCTGGTCTGCTTTTGAATTAATCGATCGGTTGTTGTTGGTTAGAGGATAGAGCGACGGTCAGTGGTCTCGGGCCGTTGATTCGATTACAATCTGATCGTAGAGTCGTATTTTTAAATATAATTAGGTTAAGACGTCGAAAAAATGCTCTTCGTATAATTGACTAGTATTTATTAGTAAATGCTATGTGTATTCGTGATGCTAAAAACATGTTATTTTTCTTCGAATTCCTGCCAATAAAATGAACGCTCTCAACGGATGGTAGAGTCGCTCAAAAAAGTCAAATTAACATTGTAGAGTCATCCTTCAGAATACTTCCACTTCAATTCAAAGATATGTGATAATTAGGCTCAAATAGTGGATTGGCGAGGCGTGGCTGCGGCTGAGTGAGGCCGCGGTCTCTCTCGCACGCGGCTCTATCGCGCTATGGCCAATCTGAGGAACATGGCCATATAAAATTATTGTCTGTAATTTTGCAGTGTAAATGGGGTATGGGTGGAAAAGTTAATCATTTGTACATAATATGAACGGTAGGAAATGATTACAAGTAGCTAAGCAAGTACGTAGTAGAGGTCGAATCGGTTGGTAGGCGAAAACTATGTTTTATATTTACATACAGAAAGGGTATCAAAAGTAGAGTCCGGAGAAATGGATTCACTGAAATAAGTAGTAATATAGCTAGGACTACTGCAAATTAGATAAACTTTTTTAAAACAATGTTTGAAAATGTGACTCTACATGTTTTAGCATAAATTTATTACTTTAAAATAAAAATATGTATTCAGCGAATATTCTACGCAAGATGTAATCCATATCCCATGGCAGCATGCTTGAATGGTTGGTAGAGTCAAAGTAAGTCCTATGATAAATCGTCCAGAAGATCCGAGTGCATCCTCTGGCGCGTTTATTTACAAAGAATGCAATAAGTAAAAGAGTCAAATGCCTATCCCACAAAAGCTTTTGAGTCAAACGCTGTGTGGCTTACTCTACCTCGATACAATAGAGGTAACGAACAGACACGCGGACTGCGGCCTGCCACTATTAGGCGAAGAGGGGAAACTACATCACTTATTTTATTTTAATACATTTATATAAATTATGTAGAGTTTTTATCTATTATATAAAAATAGATTGAAAACTACTGTGTAAAACTTGGTGCAATAGGTGAATTTAATTCAAAAAAGGCTCTAAAAGACCAATTTTGGTCGAGAAGAATGGAACATGATGAAATTAAATTAATGACTGAAGAAAAAAAAAACAAAATAACATGGATTAAGTTATATTGAGTTTTTAAATATTATACAAAAAAATGCTATGTACACAGCAATTCTAGGAGCGAAAAGCAATCACTGAA
Source organism: Cnaphalocrocis medinalis (assembly GCA_014851415.1). NCBI lineage: Eukaryota > Metazoa > Arthropoda > Insecta > Lepidoptera > Crambidae > Cnaphalocrocis > Cnaphalocrocis medinalis. Next base: position 11,977,690 of record CM026293.1, on the reverse strand, counting down.
TTATTATGATGTTACTGTCAAAAACGTAGATATGTAATCTTACATGTATGTAGAGACTAAGATTGCAGAGACAAAAATATATTTTCAAGATTTATTGCAAGACATGTGAAAAATAGGTATGAGTAACTATACAAAAACAATGTACAATGTTATGTGGATGTGTTATCGCTACGCGATCTCTAAAGCATTCAGGTAGAGTCTGTCATTGGACGACAAACACAATTACAAAATTTATTGTCACAAGTCAAATCAGGTTCTCTACATGAAGGGGATGAAGAGGGTTGGGAACCAGTTTGAGGTTGGTCTATATTCTATACAAATGCACAATTGAATGTGACTCTACCATCGTTTTGTCACGTATTCTTTTGATATTATTAACACATAGGTACAGACGCTATTTATTTATTAAAATACACAGCTGAAACTAAATACATACGTAATTAAAGCCAGTAACAAAAATGTATTGGGAAATATTCAAAGCAAAAAAAGGTTATAGAATAAAAAAAGTCCAGTTTAGAGTATGTAAAACTCAGTGATATGGAAGTTTTGTTTTAGTTTACCGCTACTTGAAAGGATTTTATTTATTGTTAAAAGCACATTTCATACTTGGATAATAAAGAATAGTGACTTTTTGAAACTTTGTACCTCTATATCTATGTTTTCTTTTAATAATATACCACATAGGTGGGTGTAAGACAAGTATTATTTATTACTTCCACTAATATATTGAATTGAAGCTAAATCTAATACTTGTACATTTTTTATAATGACAAATAATGTGGAAAGATTTGTGATTTTTAATTCACAAGCAGTTAATTTGGAGAGTAAAGAAATAAAGTGCACGAATGTTTGCGGACACCCTTGTATATAAGTCCTACTTGGCTATTTCAGATTTTCCGTAGTCAAAGTATCGGTTGAGAATATAATTTATTATTATTCAGTATCAATATGAAGGTCAAGCGCATCCCAAAAGTAAAAAAGTCCAAACTTAGAGTATAACAAACACAAAGCGAGTAGAGTCACGTGGCTAAATAGTCAATCACGGTGTGGCTAATCCCGGACAATGCCGGTAACGAACGGACGGACGGTAATACAGATGTAGAGATGGGACTCTACATGAAGAACCGATTCTTATTTTATCGATTATATTTTATTTACTCATCGATGATTGGAATAAATGTTACTGGGTCCTTTTTGTATAATTGAAATTTTTGGACAACTAAGATTAAAATTGCGTTTAATATAACCATGTTCTTACAACGACTGTTAAATAATACTTAAAAAATGCAAAAATCAAGACAAAAAGTACGAAACGTGTAACAAGTACATAGCACGACGATAAAGCGATAGGTAGAGTTTATTACAAATACAGGCTACAAAATGATAGTGTTTAGAATAAGGCATTCTTATTGCAAAATTAAGTTCCAGAAAAAAAAATGAAGGATTCTTATTGTTAGTTTTTATTTTTAATTCTTATCATATTATTTTTGCAGTGAAAATAAACGTGTCCTAAAATAATCGGTATTTTTCACAACTCTAACCGTCGGGCGGTAATAAGGCGCGTGGGCGGCGCTCTGTCAACGTTATTTATGATGAGACACCTTTTTCCCGCTTTTTGCTGGCAACACTGGAATGTAGATTCGGAATTTGAAATTTTAGAAAGTTGTTAGGCGAACTCTTTTTAGGGAGCCTAATTTTAGGTTCCTAATTCGAAAATGATGGAAGATTATTTAATTGCCAGATTTTTATGATTTCATACGTAGTAATATAGATTTAAAAGGATTATTTTCAATGTCATGTTAAATCAGGAAATGTCACTGTGATGCTTCTTTGTCTGTTATATCACTTAGCTTTATGCACTATTATTTTAAGACAACAGCTCTTAAAATGAGAAATATTTCATAAATTTTCCATTTGTTATACCTATCTAGGTAGTAAAAATATTTAGTAGGTATGAGAAGAAATCAACTCTCTGCCCTGCTTTTACCATTTTACTATCCTTTGGGTAACAAGAAATGTTCTAGATTTAAATAAGTTTCGTGTCGCTATTTAATACAAAGCAAACTAGAAAAACTATTATTTGACACAATATACTTTAAACCTGGCAGCTTTTAAAAACTCTGCAGCCGTTTTTTTTTTGGTTCCGTGTCGCCGTTATTTATGATCAAAATCTCTTTCGTGTTCTTTGTTATTGATGAGATTGAATTTTAAATTTGGAAGTGTATTGAACTTTTTCTTAAAATTTCTCGTCGCCTGTATCTTAAAGTACATAATAAGAACATGTTTAACTTTAACTATGAAGATAGTGATCCAAATTGAAAATTGTACCATTCGATATTAAGATATCAAATCTACTCGAAATCGCCCCGTGTTTAAAAGATACTTACAGATAAAAAAGGTACAGAGAGATAATTTAATATCACCGTTTTTATTAGTGACACGAAAAATCCTTTAAGTAGTGAGGTACTTTGATGCATTTAATAAAAGGAAAAAGATACGGCGTCCGTCGCCAAAGGAAATCGTTATCTAAACGACCGCATATTTACGTGAAATCTGAGAGAGTCTGGAACTGTCCCTTGGAGTGCACCAGACGATAAGAGGGCCCCACTATCGCGCGGTCATGGGCCAGCTATTGCCCTCACTGTTTACACACGAGACAAATATAATACCTTATTACGCAGAAATTTAGATAACACCCATAGACAATTTGTAAACTCAATCGTAGGTCTTAGGTTAATGGTTACTTAAAATTAATTTTAAGACTTTATTATCAATCACAAAGTGACCCGAAACGGAGTCAGCTGAGCGGGTGGCGCTGTTATCGCTATATTTTTGTAAACAGTTCAAATTAAAAATGGAATGGCAGCTAAAACTTTCAACCGCGGCCTTAAAACAAGTGTTAACGCTTCCTCCCGATACTTTCCGAGCAATAAATCTGCCCGCGAATCGACCGAATCCGTACGCCGAACATCGCTCACGCGTTCTATTTTTAAAAAGCACGAAGAAAAACACTCTAGCCCGCGCAAGATGGATATTGAAATACGTAACGGCTTCAAAGCGGCTGCATCTGGCCAGCTCGAAAATTTCGAATTTAGAACGGGCCCTACGGGATTCGAATTCGAATATAGAACGGCGAAGAGTTGGCGGTAATTAAGGTAGGTGGCGGCGCGGGCGATCGGTTTATTGACACGTGGAGCGCGCTGTCCCCATGCGGATGAGCCAATGGGATAATGGCCGTCTGCGCCCGCATCCGCCGCGGGACTCGGATACAACTCTTGCAACGCTTGGATACAATTTTTCAATTAAATCGACCAGACAGAAGATCCGTAATAGGTGTCGTTAAGAAGTCGTGTGCCCGATTTTCGAACTGTCCCCGTAACGAGGCCGTTTTATTAGTATTTATGGTCGTGAAACAAACGCACGGAGCATTCTTTGGGCTCTTACGCTCGAGTATCATGAATGAAACGGGATTTATGACTAGCGCGCCATAATGCCGCGCCTGCGTCGGAGTCGCCGCCGCTCGCTCCTCGGCCACTACACACTCACATGTAGAGATTTTTCTAAGTTTTACGGTCGTATTACGTGTGGGCAAGCGCAGTAAAATTCGATACGAGAGTCGCAAACACCTAACGATCCTTGATTTACCATCAATTTAAAGATGTACAAAAACACACCTGAACGATCGCTAGCTACTCCACTTTAATGTACCACGTTATTGTGCCAATACCATCCCGGCGATATAGCATTGTACTGGTGTTATTATTATTAGGTACTATGAACTATTCACATACATTATTCACTGTTACGAATCGCTTCTGGTGGCCCCACAGACATGTGAATGCGTTGCCAGATGACAGAGAGCGAGACGGCGCGATGGGTGCGAGCTGGGTGCGAACGGGACGGCCGCTAAGGGTGGTCGGTCCCACCCTGCGTCGCGCACAAGTGACGCGCTGTCTTCCCCAACCGTCTGCGTACGAACTCGTCCCATTTTAGCTTTTTCTTCAACATCAGAACAACACTGGCCGCGTGAGACCGACAGCTCGTCACCGCATCCTTTTTGCTTCTCGGAATCGAGCTAAGCTAATCTCGAAACCGCAAGTCGTAAAAAACGATGACCCAGGGCGTATTTCAAGCAAAATTTAAATAACTGAAGCGATTAATATCCACGGGCCTTAATTAGCGCAACAGGGCCCAGAACTCATCAGCGTTTGACGGCATGACGTATGTCTAACGACGGCGACAATGCCCAGCCAACGAGCGCGCGCAAAAACCGCCCGTTCGAAAACAACTTATTACTCCGCGAAGATTCCCATCCACAAAAAACCACAAGAATGTCATTTAAAAAAATTAAAACGTAAGATGCTTATTTTTTCTTTATGGCAACACAAATGGACTAAAGGTTATCTCGGGGAAAAAGGCGGGACGGAGCGATTCCATTTTTAAAACGTATCATTTTAATTTTGGAACCGGCTTTCAAAACGTCAAAGGTAGTCATTACATATTTTGTGGCCAGTGTAAGCGCGCCCATAGATTATATCAACTGTTTACGACTTTAGGGCTGCTACCCTGGAATGGCGAGATGACATCATTTTCACTAGTTTTTGCGTGTGAAGCTATGCGTTTACTAATTGCATCGGGTACCGGTTTTATAATTGCGGGCGAGGTGTCAATGCGATCGTTATAGAATTTTAATTACCCCCATCCCTTCATACGTGACGGAATGTGTAGCGAGTTGACCTAAAAATTTATGGGAAAATATTTTTTAGTCGTACAAGCTCCGCATAACAAGTGTGGACTTAATTTTGTTGTAGTATGGGCTATAATTCTGTGGGATAGTGGGTGCACATGTACAGCTGGGTGACGTCACAGCGAACTGTGTCATGGAGGCCACTCCACATTTGATTGATCGTGACGTCTCCAAAACAGTGAGCGTTTTTATTCTGTTATGAAACGAAACGCGCAGTATTTTGGGAGAGTTTTACTTTTTATCAGCATTATGCCATTGCGGGCGAGTTATAACGTTTTCCTTTTTCGAAAATGGAACGGGACTTTTGTTTTTTAACTTTAGAAAGAATTTTACTTTACTAACTGCCACATTCTTTATTTGAATTATTTTTTTTAAGTTCGAATTGTGTTATGGAAAATTACCGCTAATTTGGGATGGACCACATAATCCTAACGCTAAGAAACCTCTTGTCAAATATTATTAAATCTAACGATTACAACTGATTGTATCGTAGCAATTTGAACCATGATTGCCTATTTATCTTACGTTGATGACAAAGTAATGAAGTCTGATCAGGAAAAATAAGATTGACGTCACGGACGTCGGAAAAAAATATGAAAAGCCTCGTTAATTGCCAAGGTTGTAATGGCTGTATTTTCGTTCTAATTCCGTGGTATTCGTATTACGGCCCGGGCTATCACCCCCAAACATTCGTAAGGAGTAGTTCCGCCGCTATCAGCGGGATCAATCGCGTGAGTGCCACTATTACTTGCCGAAGTCAAACGAATGCGCGCCGTTTTTCCAGCCGCCATTTTTCCAAAATGGCCGTTTAATTTTAGGCGCCATCATAGATTCGGTGTTGTCACAAAAATGTTTTTTGTACGGTAACGGATGCTTTTTGATTTAAAATAAATTCGCATGTCCATTTGTCGCGTGGAAATGTAAAAGGGCGTATTATTGTTATTTATTTCGCATAAAACGAATTTAGTAGTTTCAAACGATGTTATATTTCAATTCGAGTTGTAATTTGGCGATATTTATGTTACGCATTGGAAATGTGAAACTATTTTCTTTTAATAAGCTCTTTATACCGCATCTGAGTATAATACAATTGATTATATTTAAAGTATTTCATAACACATTTATTTCTTATCGTTTAAAATTACAATTTAAACAGTAGGTTGTTTGGATAAAGTGTCAGGTTTTATAGCTATACGCGCAGGCGCACAAGGCTGTATTGTTTCTCTCGATACAAAAATATGAGATCTAGGTTCGCTTTCCAATGGCTGAACTTCAACAATAGCTTCACCGAATTGTAGACTCTACATGTATAGAAATAGATTTTAAAAATAATAAAATGGGTAGAGTGATTGTTATTTATAAATTTTGATTTTGTTTTTATATTTTTGTCTAATTAGACCACTTATTAATGAGTCCATTAAATAGTTAGAGAATGTAAAGCAATGTAAAATTAGGTTTATAAACTGAAATTGTAATAAATCCGTACTAAACCAACTTTTAGGTAAGTAACTATGTTGTTATTAGAAAAATGGAATTTGAAATACATGTAACCAAAAAACTTAAACGACAGAAGTTTAAAATGAAAACCTAGGTTAATCACCGATTCTTCCAGTTCTTATTCGCTTGGGATAAGGTTGCGATTCGCTTGTGATCGGTTTGATAGCTTAACAAGTAATTATGATTTAAACCGACATTTACGAGTCTCGGTGCTGTAATAATCGGGATTTTGAAGCTAATACTGTTTGTTGCGCTGGTTATTAATTAAGGAGCTGGTAGCGATTGCACGCTCGATTCTCTACACTGGTAGAGTGCTTGGAGAAGTGATGGTAGCTCTGAATAAGAATGCGCCTTCCATACAATAGGCGAACTTAATGCCAGACATTCTCTACCAGTCAACATTTGGGTCAAGCAGAAAGTACAAAGGTGCGGCGAAAGGAGGACTTTAAGTTTTAATGCAATCCACAGATTAATTAAAGAAATGGTTATGTACTACTTATAATAATTTAATTTAAATAATTCCATACGGAAGACCGTATGTTCTAATCCTAGACCTGGAGGCCAATTCTCGGTTTTCGCCGTCTATGTCGAGTCAACTTCATGGAACGCACAACCAATAGGAGAACACAGATTACAGTCGACATTCCTTGTCTTGTTCTCCTATTGGTCTATGCGTTCTATGAAGTCGACTCGACATAGAAGGCGAAAACCGAGAATTGGCCTCCTGGGCCGTGATCTTCGGGGTCCCGGGTCCGATTCCGAACGAACATAGAGCTCAGATTTGTGATCACCAATCCGCATTAGGCAAGCGTGGCGATTAAGGCTACTCCCATCATAGGAGCGATGACTTGATTTCTATGATGGAGGCCTGTACCCTGCAGTGGGACAGTATAGGCCTGATACTTTACTAAGGATTAGCCTTAAAAAACTACTAATGACATCTCTATTGGGATCACTTTTTATAATGTTATTATTTATACATACGTCAATCTGATATATATAACAATATGTATGTAGTTGAGTCCTAGATAATGTGCTTACATTGCATTGACTTGTTTCGCGATAAGCTACTTATTTCTATAGATAAGATAGAACATGTAATTGATATACGTTTTGTTTGGCTGTATTAGCTCTTATTATTGTATTAAAGTTTCTATTATTAGACGTTTATACAGGGTTATATATTCTGAATCTCTACATCCCTTAAATTGACCTGATTTCATACTATACTTAGCATTTGTGTTACATATATCAGACAGCAGAGGAATTACAAATGTAATTCATAAACGTAATATTAATTACATATAATTATACGCTATAAAGTAAAATATCAGCCTACATACTGTTCCACTGCTGGAAAAAGGCCTCCATCATAAAAAATCAAGTCATCGTTAGATTACGCTGTGATCACAAAATTCGGAAATGTTTTGAAGTAGAATCTTTAGTGAGTAGTAAGTAAATATACCTACTACTTACATCTTTCATTTTATCTATTTCTTGGATTACGTTACGGTAACAAAAAAAAAACACTTGTGCCAAAAACTTACGATTGCAAAGACGAAGACAGATCTAGGTTTTTTGACAAATTGGCAACACGATAAGATTCCGTACAGTAGTCAACCACGTCAATAAGGATTAGTATGATGAAGTTAAATGACAGTGTGCGATACTGTATCTGCGATTGATAAGAACACTGTTGTGACAAAGTTTCATGAAAATGAATCAAATTTTATAAAAGTGTGTTACGAAATAGTGACCTAATTTTTTAGTTCTCATACCTAAAGGGTGCTGAGTTGAGCGCAGTATGCGCACGCGCATAAGGACATAGTTATGCACACTAGAACCAACCCACAAAAAGTTGCTATCGAGATCATTAAACTTCTTTGTTTTCATCCGAAATGAGGGTTGGTTCTTGTTTGCAAAACTATATTTTTTTATAGTATAGCGTCGTAAGGCTTTTGGCCTTTTAAAAGGCATAAAACAATTGATTTTCACTGGCCGGATGGCGCATCTGGTAGTGACCCTGCCTCATACGCCAAAGGTCGTGAGCTCGATCCCCACCCTGGACAAACATTCGTGTGATGAACACTTAAGTATTATATTTGTGTTTCCTCTGTTGTCTGACATCTGTAACACAAGTACTCAACCTACTTAGTACGGAGTCAGGTCAATGTATGAGATGTTATAAGAATTTAATATTATTTTAATTATGATGTGACGTGAACCGTCACATTTATATAACTAAGAAATTACTAATATAATCCGTTGTAAAATGCAATTACCTGTAAAGATATAAAGATTATATAGGTTTAATAGTAATTATAAGATAGGTATATGCCACATTATGAGATATCGTCATAACTGATTAGGTAAGGCAGGGATATATTTAGCCTCAAAAAATAAAACAGTATAGGTATTAATCAAAGTAGGTATCTATATTTTTTATTATGATTCATTTTGTCTAATCCCATCATAGTAGCGATGACTTGATTTCTATGATGGAGGTCCTTTGCTCTGCAGTAGGACAGTATATAGGCTGATACTGTACTGTACTGATTGGTTTGTCTCAATTTTACAAATGTCCCACCTTATGTCGTTTCGGAACATTAGTTCCACTCTCAACCAATAGATGGCGTTGGGTGTCGATTGCATCGTGCTAGTGTTTCGATTTTTCGGTTTGTATAGATTGAATTTACCTCTTTATAAATGGTTTAGTTATTTATTTATTATCAAAGTCAACTAAACTGACCTGCCAATTTTTTTTGTTAAGTTGCCAAATAAGACATTAAATTCCAGTTATACGTTATAATAACGTTAGGGCTAAATTAATAACTAAGACCCCTCATTAACTTTAATGTAAGTTCACTTATTCTAATATAAGCGCATATCTTTTACTTAAATTGCGACTTTTTCTACATTTTCAACCAATAAGAAGTTCCACGTACAAATATCAACGGTTAATGTTTTTTATACAAAAATGCTAATAACTTATTTATATAAATGCATCTAACGTTGGAAATGAGTCGGAACGAAGCGCGCGGTAATTTAGCCATTATCATTGTATCGATCACCGCGGCTGTGCGCTCGCGCAGCTCGTCGGGTAATTAGAGGATTATTAAACAAGTGACAAGTAGTGGTAATTAATATCATATTTTAGATGGACATAGATGGAGGTTGATGTGAAGGAAAAATATAAGAAAATCCGTCGGCTCGTCTGCCAACTGTATCATAAAAAAAAATTGAAAATTAATATAGTAAAAACGCTTCAGCATAAATGGGCGTAAAAAAAAAGCGAGCGTATTCCTTCTTAAAGGGTCGGCAGCGCATTTGCGACTCCTCTGGTGTTGCGGGTGTCCATGGGCGGCGGTAGTCACTTACCATCAGGTGAACCGTCTGTTCGTCTGCCCCCTATCTCATAAAAAAAAAAAAAAAAAATGGGCCAGCTCGACCGGATTGATACCACGGCCTCACAGAAGAAGCATAACCTGCGCTGTGTTTCGTCGACTGAATGAAGGTACAGAAGGCCTGGGGGGAATAGGGTTGGTTGCGCTTGCGCACTTGTGACTCTCCTGGTGTTGCAGGTGTCTATGAATCGCTTACCATCAGGTCGTGTGCTCGTCTGCCACCTACCACATCATTTTTTTATCTTTAGATGAGGGTTGATAAAAAGCATAAAATAAAGAAAATAAATTGGAAACCCAAATAGAAAAAAAAATGCTAGAAATACTAACATTTCTTTTGATGCAATTATTCTACTTCTGTATTGAAATATCATCAATACAACAACCCTGCTCTACATAAACATAATTTTTCTAACACATTGAATTACTTGGGTATTATTAAACTTATAGAGACATATTTATCGACTCCCATATTTGCGCAAATGTATGCGCCGTTGAAAAACTTTAATGGGACTCTACTATGTTGTAGAGAATATATTAATATTTATGTGTCAATTAAATATACTGCCAATGAGTCGAGTTAAATGTAAAGGTAAATGTTTAAATAATAATATTACTAACAAGCCATATAGAGAGTTATGCAATAAGAAAATCATGGTAAATTTATTTGAATAAATTAAATATTTCTTTCTTTATCTGCTAACTATCTAGATATATAGATACTATTTTTGCACAAAAAATTACAGAACTTAATGCTATGGTCATATACAATCGGTCCTATCGCTAAAAGCGATCTCTTCCAGCCAACCTTGGGGTAGAGAAAAAATACAACGAATTAAAAACCAATTAATGTGTTACTAAAAAAAATCGTATAAAAATTGTTTCTGTTTGAATGAAGAATCGGCTCTACAATTCGTGAAAAAACGTTTTAAAGACATAAATACACAGCATGATGGCGTCGCTTCGTCCAGAGCCTATAATTTAGCCATAGCGGCAATATTCTAGGGCAAACGGTAGAGCACCTAGATTGCTAGGCTCTCCCCCCGGGTCTCCCTTTTAATGTCGTACATTTATAACGAGGAATTGGTAGAGAATTAATTATACTGCCCGGTACGTCGGATATGTCATTAGAGTTTTATTACAGTGTCTCTACATTGTATATTACTCTACATGGCCGGAGGAACATATCTATCTAGCTTCTGTTATTCTTTTAGTCTTCGATTTGGTCTATGTAAAGCGATGCCTATTTAGTGGGCGGGTAGAGCAACATTATTACCCTAATAATAGAGTTATGGGTGTGGATTTTAACCTTGAAACTTGCATGGGACTACCCATGCATAATATTGTCCAGCTTTTAAGTTTAAACAAAGCATTTTTTACTTGTCTATTTACAAGTAGGTATGTAAGAAAGTTCTTTACCTGTAACTGTTATTTAATATTTAAATTTTTAGTTTGTGTGCTGTGTAAAGTTTTAATATGTCCTAGTAGATAGTGGAATAAAAAAGTAAAAATTCAGCTCTACATTGTTAGTAATACTATACATTTTTCCAACCCATTTACCGTACCATAGTTGGAGCTATCGATATAATAGGCTCAGTATATCGGGCGACTCTACCGCAAACCGGGTTACAGTATCAGCCCGTATGCATGTGTAGAGCTGAAGACTCCCACGTATGCGCGCGCAAAAACACCTCCGACGCGACTCTTGCGCAACCAAATATGCATATTGTGGCAATTCCACTTTTCCTAAAATTGTCCCCGAGAAAAAATTAACTAGACCTTTAGAAAGGTCATATATAGAGTTCTCACACAAAATAACACTTAATTATGTTTAAAGCAAAAATGTTAAAATCCACAATTGCCGAATTTGAAAAGTGCATTAAAAAGTGATCCATTTAGCATTTAGTGGTAAGAGATGTAGAGTTTGATTTAAAAAAACTATATCATTAGAAAATAAAAGTCATTTGAATATTTTTTGTCCTCTAGTCGAATGAAAAATTCAAACAGATATTTGAATAAAAAAAATGTAGAGTCGTATTAAAAAGCGGGCGTAAACGTTTTTGTCATAGGAAAGCATAAATGATTGTCACTCTAGCTAGAGCAAAACCTTTGCTTAGCACTAATGAAGCCATAATCAAGGCTCTCTTTTTACGCGCTCTACGTACGGGCGTCGAATCTGCGATAGCAGTTTGACGTCTGTAAAACGCAGCGTTTCCGCGTACAAACCGCCGACACAGTTAAGGGTAGAGCAGTGAAGTCAAGTTACATAAAACAAACAAAAATCTTTGGCCATATCCTTACAGGGCCCATGTTTATGTTAGTAATTATTGTAGTACTTATAAAGTGCAATAAAATAAGTAACTTTTTATTGTTAGTGTCAACTCTTTGGTGAGGAAAACGATACAAGGAGAATGCTCAAACTTAAAAACTACCTATACAAGAGGATAGGTTCATTTGACCTATCTAAATTAGTGTTTTCGGTTTACCTTAAATCCAGCGGCCAACACAAGTTTACAAATTTATTGTAGGTATGTATAGATTTACATTTGGAGTGATTTCAAGTCACTGTAAAAACGTATAGCTCTAAGAAAAAGACAGAAATTATTTTTTTTTCAGTTTCATGTAGATATCGAAGCGTTCTTTTGGGACGTTTTAGACGATCCACCTTTGACGTCAAGGGTTGGTACGATGGTAGATTTGTGAGTTGCCTCACTGTCCTCGGCACTGTGGCACGTTTCCGCGTGTTGTAGAGGTGCGTACAATCGTGGCAGCCGTACATTGCGATGCACTAATACAGTGACTTCAATGCCTCATAAATGTTTTGCGATTGCGCATGTACGGTCCACAGATTAGATTAGATTAGAAAATAAATTATAGGAGAAAGAGTAAGAAAACATTTATTGACCCCAATACATAGACAAAAAGACAAAATAAAGAAAACATAGAAGTTTCGGCCAACAAGGATCAGCCTCAGCATGATGCTGCAGCCGCCGCGAGCAGCTGCTGCAGCGCTGGATTTCAGGCTGGACCTTGGGTGACGCCTTAAAATAATAATTATAATCAACTCCGTAACAAATCAACTCACCCTCACTGCGTTTTGAAATTTCGCTCAGCGCTAACTGTGTTAGTTCCGAATAGTACCAATAGATGACGCACGGCGTCTATTACATCGCGCAAGTGTTGCCTTGATTTTGAATTGGATTCGTACATTGGTTCGAATATTTATTGCTGTTTCGTGCAGCTAAGAAATATAACTCTTTGCTGGCTAGAGTGTTCTAATCTTATTAAAAGGATTCCTTATCACTATCTTCAAATCAATGTACCTACATACAGCGTTCGAAATACTATTCTTATGTTTAAGAGTAATCCAAAGATTTACTAATCAGATTTGTTTTTTCTAACCGTACAACGTATTGTTTACATAGTGCATAGAACGAATCCGGTAACGAGAGCTTGTATGCGATACACTTACATACAGACATACTAACATAAATGTAGAAGTGTAGAAAAATATACATTAGGGTTAGGAGAAATTATAAATATAGCAATTACCATATTTGATGTAGATGTGGTACTAATTTAAATGAAGTATATTTAATTTAAACTTAGTGATGGCTTAAATATATCTCGATTTATATTATCATATCCCAGTTATCCAGTAAACAAATCCGCCATGTTTGTCAATGGAACAGGAAAAATGGCGTTCCAAATTCACCGGTTACATTTTAAAAATTAAAAAGCATCCAAACTTTTTACATGCTGGCTGGAAAAAACTCGCGCATATTTCAGGTGCGGTAATGACAGGGCTGGACTATCGATCGGGCGAAATGCATAGTCACTGTATTTGATGGCAGGCAGGCCCTGGGGCGCGCATACCAGCCATAGGGTTGACGACTGCTGGATTATTTGTTCAACAAGTGAGCAAAGTTATTTTTTTTAGAAAAGTAAAAGTATCAGCCTATATACTGTCCCACGGCAGAGCAAAGGCCTCCATCATAGAAATCAAGTCATCGCTACTATGATGGGATTACGCTTAATCAGCAATCTTGCCTGATGCGGATTGGTGATCACAAGCACGAGCTTTGTTCGAAAAATTTAAAACATACTTTTTGCTCAACTCGGGAATCGAAAGACCTCGAGATCATGGTTTGGTACTTAACCCACTAGACCAACGAACAACTATTATTAGATTACACTTCATTGAATAAGTGTAAAAATTGTGTTTATTTTTTTACCCCAAATTATTTGTCTACATTAGATCTCTATAACCATTGTATAAAGTTCTGCAATTTTTTATGCAAAAAAGATAGCCGTTCTATGAATTTAGATTAAATAACTTAAAACTTTTTGTTGCAATAAAAGTTCATTCTTCTAAAAGAGTTGATAGAGTCGTATTTGTCAGCCCTAGAGCAGGCATGTTCGGGTAGAGACCTTTGTGCCTCTATGTACTTGCTCTACATGACTGGTATCCTATAGCTGCAAATGTGTATGCTAAGTGCCCAAATAGGCTGGGTTTTGGGACTTTATGTAGAGTTTTGAAAGATAAAAAAAATATTACTTAATGGAAAATATTTTTTTTATCAAACGTTTTTAGCACACCTGTCTAATAGTAGTCGTAAGTGATGATATCAGGCGACCTGCCAGCTTTTTTTTCTTCACTAGCAAAAAAGTAGAAAAGGAACCAGAAAAGTTTAACTTTGAAATATTCTAAAAGACATGCTAATCCCTTTTTTACTCAGATTTAATACAAAAATAATATAAATTAGTTCTTTGGATCTAAAATTAATAAATTAATTCCCACAACATCTCATACATACCTGACTCCGTACTAAGTAGCTTATGCACTTGTGTTACAGATGTGTATCAGACACAATAAATAAATAAATACATACATATATTACACCCAGACACTGAACAAACAGAAGGGCTCATCACACAAATGTTAGTCCAGGGTGCAGGATCGAGCTCGACCTTTGGCCTTAGAATGCCTCTAGGCTTAAGTTTCTTTTGCAATTTTAGTTAAATAATTCTGTTTGCAGTATCACATTACTTCGATAGCGAATCCAAGGAGGTTAGGTTACGTTTACATAAAAAGATAATATTAAGTTGCATTTACGTGGTTTGAATATCGTTACATATAATTGGCTCTTTATTGCATAACTGGTACATCTTGAACCAGTAGTGATACAAGTTGGAAACAGCTAAATAGGTATATAAGGTATACCTACAGGATTGCCTCGGAGACTGCGCATTTTTTTAGAATCTGTAGGTAATTTTAAATAAATGAGTCTATTTTTTTTTGTTTCATATATTTTAATGAAACCTGTATCGTTAAGAGGAGTTAATAATTGCATACAAATACAGCACTGTGTCCGAAATAACCCTGTATATTTTTGTGTTTTAACTGCATTATTTACTTAAGAATTGCAATAAGTTGCTATTATATACCAAATATAAAAAAAAACATATCATCATCTTAACATGTCATAATCAGCTGCGTGTTTAAGATCTTTCAAATATCGGCGTTAAATATCGTTAATAAATATACAAAAGTAATAAGTTCACGAAAAAACGACAAACACAAAATTTGATTTTATTCATAGAAATGCAAATATCGTCTCCACGCAAGTTAAAATGTACATCTAATACAGACGTCGTGCGCATGATGAATTTACATTATGCTTTTTAAAATATCCATTGTTTTCCCAAACACAACTGCAGACGAGTTTCAACCTTGTTACCTTGTAATAGACTCGTCTGACAATCCTATGAGTGGCAAAGGTCACAAGAGATGTCATATGGATTTTACGTAGGATATTTTTGAGAAAATGAATCTACAGTATTATTTTAACTAGTAGCTTAACACTCGGTTTTGCTCGGGAGTGTGATCACCAATCCGCATTGGGCAAGCGTGGTGATTAGAATAGAATAGAACATATTTATTTGGAGCAAATAACAACAGAAACTTAAAAAAAATAAATTAAACTTATGCTACCAAAATGGTTGCCACTCAGCATTATGTCACTGCTTAGCAATGACGATGGTATTCGGTGACATTAAGTCTAACCTCATCATAGTAGCGATTACTTGATTTCTATGATCAAACGCGTTTGTTTCATACAATTAGTCGGATGTGACTTGTGTCTCTGCGGCGGCAATCGCTTACTATCAGGTGACCCGTCTGCTTGTTTGCCACCTATCACATAAAAAAGTCCCTCAGGTGTGTCGGCAGTCGGCAGGGCTGTCACCGCCTCATTAAATGAACGAAACGAAATGTCAGACTCACTATTTTGGTTTTCGTTAAAGCGTGTCATATTTCTGGGTATCCCGTATACTGTGGCAAAACTTAGTAAAATATAGGTAAATTGTCTATTGTTTCAATACATAAGGATACTTGTATTAATTGTCTGCTGTTATTGTTTTGTTATCCATCATTAAAATTAACGTGCATTCATTATGTTTTACAATTATTTTATTACTTATGTATGCCATATTTTATTTGAAACAACTTAACAAACGTTTCTGCGAAATTACAAGAAAACAAGATGTTTTCTAACAATTTTAATCAACTTATTCACAAAAAGTAAACGTAAAGTAGCTGTTTACTCTTTAAATAAAGAAATTAATTAATAACACAACAGTGAGAAACTAATTTTAAATTCAGAATACTAAATGGCAAATAATATTTTCGCACATGAGTGCTTACGAGTATTCATAAGTTTAGTATGACTGTGACCCCCAACTTTGTCAGACGCTACACAACATTTGACATTTGCAATACAACATTAACGGATGCATAATTAAAACGCAACACAATGGATGCATGCTCATGTTGTGTACAAAAAACATCATATTTAGAATCGCAGCTTATTAAAAATATTGATTTAAAAGACTACGAAAACGGCACATGGACTTAACAACAATTTATCTACGTTGTGGGGGTTTTTCAAACAATTTTTTGATGTATTGTGGATATTTACTCAATAAATAGTACGTTAAGTAACTAAGGTGCGATTCAACCAATCTTTATTAACAGTAAATCTATGGTATACGGCTGTCATTGCCATACAAATCGCAACGATACCATAGAATTAGATTTATCCTAGGATGAAGATTGGTGGAGATACCATATTACATCATCATAACTTAATGAACTCCATTGCGCATACAATATTTAAATTTCGAAAACAAAAGAGGTTTCAAACGAGCTGTCAAATTTCTTTTTAATTTTTAAATCTTAAAAGCAAAGGTGTACGTTTTAAAAGGGCTATAATTGACGGGTGATGCGATCTCAAGATGACTTTACTGTTTAATGAATTCTTGACTCAACAAGTTTAAGTATAAGGTTAAAAGTTTAGACCGTTTTATTTATTGAAACTCTTCCGAGTGAAATAACATTTATAAAAGCAATTACGGATACTTGTACCTACGGTGTAGATGATTTAAATAAATTAGCATTGTTTGTCGACCATTTATATGGGTAAATGGTTAGTTTTGGTATAAATAGTTGTTCCATCAAAGAAGTGGGGCGATTAACAAGTATCGTGGGATTTATCGTTAGGTTCACTGTCACTGTTACGACTGTTATTATTACGTTTGTGTTATCTGTAACACAAGGACTTGTACATAAGTAAGTACCAACTTTTAAATAAAATAAATATCGGGTGTCACTACTTTGTTTTAAGTTTCTTGTTTTTTATTAAGGTAAGTTATTTAGTAACTTTTCATAAAGAGTACCTACAGTACTGCTTTTATTATTACCAGAGGGGCAACGTGCGGGGGGAGAAGTACGATTTACCACACGGAAGTATTCCGTTTTGATCACCCGGACATAGTTAAAGATACTTTTGTTTGATTATGATGTGGATCATATTTTAATAAGTTAACGAACACTTAATCGTTAATTTAAAAACATATTAAGGTACTATTAACGACCAAAAAAGTAAATTGTTAATACAAAAACCAATTGGGACTCGATAGTACCAAAAAAGTAAATTGTTAATACAAAAACCAATTAGGGACTCAATAGTAAATAAAATTGACCGATAAATTATAGGTGATCAAACCGGAATACTTATGGATGATAATTCTTTTACCCAATATTTACACGCAGTGTTCCCCCGTGCTACTAGAAGTTTTACAGATTTGATCTGAGCATTTTACTATTCCATTTCTTTTTCTTATTTTCTTTTTATCTCCCCTCAGTACGACGAGAGCCTTCACGGCGGAGGATACATGGAGGGCGGCGCGATGTACCACGAGCACCGGCTGACGCACCCCCACCTCCCGCCCGTGCACTACCCCCCGCCCGCGGCGCCGGCGCACGCGCTGCCCGGCGAGCCGCTCGTGCACAAGCGCGACAAGGACGCCATATACGGGTGAGTGGTAACGTAACATCATTGGTGGAGCTAAGTGGAATAGGTGATCTTTGGAGAATCTGTGTGATTTGATAAGGATGGTGTAATGTTGACCTTAATATAAGTGCATAAGCGCGATGAGGACTCCATATACGTGTGAGTGGTAACGTAAATCATTGGTGGAGCTAAGTGGAATGGGTGATCAATTGAGAATCTGTGTGATTTGATAAAAATGGTGTAATTTTGACCTTAATACACGTGCATTGAGGACGCTATGTACGGGTGAATGATAACATAACATTACCATTAGTGGAGCTAAGTGGAATAGGCTGATCTTTGGAGAATCTGTGTGATTTGAGATTGGTGGTGTGATTTTGAAGCACATAAGAGCGACAAGGACGCCATTAACACGGCGTGAGTAGTAACATTAACTTACCATTGGTGGAGCTAAGTGGAAAATACTATGATTGGAGAATGAAGAGTGGTTTTTAGAACCTGTAAGTGTGATAGTGCGATTTGAGAGTAGAATATGATGATGGGGTAACAGGGTGAAATACTGATAGAGAAGCAATAGCGTTATTAAAGAATGAGATATTATTTTAAAGCCTTACTTATTGTAAAAGCACAGCGACGCCATGTCTAATAAAACAGTGGCAAATGTAAAGACAGCTCCACATCAATGTAAACAAGTCTGTCAATTTTTTTCAATCGATTCTCACCTTAATGTCAATAACGTTAGGTTCAAAATCGCTTGACGAAATTAGGACCTGATGTGTGGCTGTCAGTACATCTTTGTCGGTTACAAAAGAAACATAATTAACACTTATACATTCACCGAGTATAATGACTTTTTCTCAAGGTTAGTGCCAGGCAAAGATAAGAACTTTTCAAATAAAACCACAAGTCTTAACTAGTTATTTGAAATGCCAACTCAAATAGTCAATTAAAAATACCACATAAAGAAATGCTCCATAAGTTTTAATTGAAAATCGACGTGGCTTGATGAACAACAGAAGCTGGATCAAAAAAGCAATGTTGTTATCTATGCTTTCTCTACTGGAACCACGCACCATAATGTTTAACTCGGGTTTTTAAATGACCGCCAGTTCATGTACTTGGCGTCCAGGTTTTTAATCTATAAAGGTTTCCATGAGAACTGAGTATTATCAGCTGAATAAAATTACGATTAAGGAAGTAATGCACTTAGCTTTTATAAAACAAACAATGTATTTGAGTTGTGTTTTGAACTGTGTTTCGTCGAATGGGTGAGGGGGAGACCCAATTGGGGGGAAAGGCCTTTAACCCAAAGGTTGGTAACGCACTTGTGACTCTACTAGTATTGCAGATGTATATGGGCGTCGGTAATCATTTACCATCAGAGATCCGTCTGGTCGTCCGCCACTGATCACTTAAACACAAACAAAGAGTTTATTTGTGATGTTGACTTACGTTACAGTCGCGTCAAGTTGAGATACCTCCGCACCAAAAATAGCACTTTCAACTGGTATTCTTTTAAGGTGGCAGACGAGCAGAAGGATCACCTGATAGTAGGCGACTGTCAACCTTATCCTCAGTGGCCCAATCACTGAGATTAGGCCACCGGTACCCCTCACTCACTCGGCGAAACACAGCGAATATCAGACAAGGAATTACAAATGTAATACTTAAGAACATTGCTTACTTAGAGGGTGGTCTCAGTCAATCTCCGATATTGCACAAAAAACATTAAGTATGTAAACATTAAGTATGTAGAGCTGTGGCTACATGGTAATGTAGAGCGCAATAAAACACGCACTCCTGCGCACCGTTCGGTGTATGAAGAAAGTAATGACGATATACTTCAATGGATTCGCCAATCTTGGTAGATGGACGATAACGCCTCGCCAAACGTGGTATTAGAACATTATGCCTCTTTAGACAAACGATCAAGATGAGTGTGTTTAGTGACTGGGTGTTGAGTATTAATATTTATAGTACCTTCATTCATTATGTATGACACTTGCTGGATTTAACTATTTATTATCTATGTAAGGGTGTCTATGGCATTTTTGGAATTTAAAACCAATAACTATGGGCTAGGGTCGATAATAAAATATCTACTTACTAATTATTGTTTTATTTGTTTGGTCAAGTCAATTTAGTAAACTACATTTTCAAAATTTTTCTCGAGTCTGGGTATTCTGGTTGACGCCCCTATTTAATTTATCGTCACCTGGTACTCATAGTACAGGGGTTTCCATAGTTAGAGACCAGGTTGACTGGTGTTGTCTGGCATATTTATATAAAAAAAACTTACTACTACAACTTTTCTTACTTATGAACTTTTTTATGTCTCTAATAGATTCAATAGCAGATATTAATATTTTTCCAGCCACCTCGAGTATTTATCATTTGAGTGGTATAATCCACCATAGAGATCAGATAGAGCATGCACAATAGAGCGCGTTTGGCACTTAAGCCTCCATTCAGCTATCTGATCAAAACTTGTCAAGAAACTTGAGGCGGCTTCTGGGGAAGGTAGAGTCCCACTGGCAGCGGGGATAATGTACATTATACATGTATATAAAATTAGTATAAATAAAATAGGTACCTACAATTATTTGTCTAATAGTTAACTGTGAAATGAAATTAAAATAGTTTATTCAATTTATTTATGATTGGCCGGTTGGCGCAATGGTAATGACCCTGCCTCATACGCCAAAGGTCGTGGGTTCGATCCCCACCCTGGACAAACATTCGTGTGATGAACACTTGTGTTTGTTCAGTGTCTGGGTGTTATATATGTATTTAAGTAGGTATATATTTGTGATCCTCTGTTGTCTGATATCTGTAACACAAGTGCATAAGCTACTTAGTACGGAGTCAGGTCAATGTATGAGATATGTTGTGTGAATTTATTATTTATTTAGGTCCATACAGAACACTTATGAATGTCAATTGTTTCTTTACCACTGTTAGTAGTAAATATAATATTTTCTGTAACTCCCACACTAGGCAAAGCCTGTCCTGTGGGAATTATTGTTACATCTTTTAATGCCGAAACCCGAAGGTATCATGAATATATTCCCTTTAGCATGTTGAAGTTCCTTTACCTAAAGGTTGCCTAGAACACATTGCTCATATTGATAAAGCCACCAATGTTGTGCCTGCAATACAACAGTTACGTCTTAAGTTAGTATACCTTTGTTTGTGTGCAATAAAAGTAATTTGCAATAAAATATGTGAAATCTGCATTCAATTTGAATTATTGAAAAAGTTAATTATGAAAATATACCTATACTCTACTTTTTAATTAAAAATATCATGTTTTCTCATAACTGTAATCATAAATGAAGTATAAAACAGCAAATTTAAAAAGAAAACGATCCTCAACAAAATGCAGAGCTCGATTAATATTCCACGGCCGCACTCTACAATCGCGTGAACCTCTCAACTCTATGTTTACCAACATTTCTTCGTAAAGGTCGCTGCTCTTTTTCTGCTCTACACCGCTTTGCGAAACTTATCGCAATTAAAAAGTAATTTATATGTCTATAATTCCAAGCTCTGTTCCTGAGCCCATACATCCATGACAGCGTATTTTTTGCTCTACACGCCACGGGCTCTATCACTAATAAATAATATTACGCCGTCACGGCGAGTGACCAAGGGGACAGACTTATTACTCGACACTTCGATTTGAATAAAGGTACTGTTACACATGTTTCCAACGTTCGGTTCCAATTCCCGGGCCGAGCAAAAAGTATGTTTCGAATTTTTCGAACATAGCTCAGGTTTGTGATCACCAATCCGCATTAGGCAAGCGTGGTGGTTAAGCCTAATCCCATCATTGGAGCGGTGACTTGATTTCTATGATGGAGGTCTTTACCTTGCAGTGGGACAGTATTTAAGGCTGAAACTTTACACATGTTCAAATCTAGCATGCTAAACAAACATGCTAGGTTTGTGCATGCTTATGAACTGTGTAGCATTTTAAATTCAATTGTTATGTATTGCAATCATGTCGTACATTATAGATCTTAATTTACATACTAATTTAGTTTAAACATGAACCCTGATCCCAGAATATTACAATAAATAAGTTATTATTATAAAATTAAATAACATTACGTATTAGACATTAATAACATAAATATAGATATAAATTTTATTACATTTATTTAATTTCATTGTCACTCAAAAACTCTGAAAGCGTGCAGAATGCCTTTTCAATTAGGAAAGCTTTTAATATAAATAAATAAATTCACATAACACATATTTTGACCTGACTTCGTACCAAGTAGCTTAAGCACTTATTTGTGTTACAGATATCAGACAACAAAGGAAATACAAATATGAAATACTTACATACATATTTCTGATCACATCATATTAGCGATCATTCGTCATTTTTTGTACATGCTCATAATAGGGTATTTTACCGTCGATAAAATATCGACATCTGATACCTAGACTCGATAATTTACTGTATAACTGTACGATTACTGAAGAAACATTTTTAAAAAGTTTAAATACAAGAAAATTATAGAGCAACAAACTTTTGATATACCTGTCTCTTTCTTAAACAAAATTTTGTACGGCGCTTGTAGGAAGCACTAGCCTAGTGACGTCATTAATAGCGTATCGCTCTCCTTTTCTGATTGGGAACTTTGCAACTCTATATCTTCGGAACTAATGATGATAGATAAAAAATAAAAAGGGAGCTGTCATTTATACTTCAAAAACTTTACAATAAATAAATAAAAAAAAATCGTAAAATACCCTATTAGCTGATGCTCATAAATGACTAATGTGTTGATACACATGTTGATAAGTATTGATGATGTAGCTCGATTAATGCACAAGACCCAAAAGCCTTTTAAAAGGCATAAAACAATTGATTTTCTATTGTCTGCGGTCTGTGCCTTACGACGTTTGCTCAAAATCAGCATCTATAATGTAACAGTACCTTAATGTTAATTAGAAAAAGTTTAATTTCGAGTCTGTTTGTTTTTAATCATTACAGCCAAGCAAGAGTGGTTTTACAACTGCTGTTTTAGTGTTATAGTGGAGCATGTAGAGCCGATGTAGAGCTTATAAAACTCACAGCGTGACGTGTTAATGAATACGATACAAGTGCGTGGCTCTGACGGTTGTAGAGTACTGGGTTCGGCTCTGATTTTATCTCTACAATTTACTTGTTAAAACATCTTTGTTAGTGTTTCAAAAATGTTAGGTGGATTTGATCAGTTATTATGGTGCATATAAATCCATGTTGTGGGTAAGGTAGTAAATAAACAGCCTCATATCAGTTTATTACAATCTGTGAAATTTCCTGTCGCCGTATGGATGTCTGACACAAAGAAAGTATTAAGCGAGTTTTCAAGTCCTAGAACAAATGTAAGTCCTAGAAACGAGCGTACTCCCTTCTTAAAAGGCCTTCAACGTCATCAAGCGCATCTCTGATCATCCGCAGATGTCATGGCAGCGGTTGATCTTAACAGCAGTGACCCCGCTTGCTCGTTTTGCCGCTCTAGTATAAAAAATTGTAGAATAGTGGTTTAAGGGATGTATGTTCACACTTCACAGAGTAAATTAAATAAGAAATGCGCCATAAAATCACACCAATTATCTGGTCTCAAACTAGGGCAACCCCTGTACTATGAATACCAGATGACGAATTAACTGGGAGCGTCAACCCAGAACACCCAACCCAAGAAAAGTTAGAAAAAGTAGTTTTCTAAATTGACTTGACCTTTTGCGTTTCGAGCGGACAGCTTTAGCCACTGCTTCCATCGAGGCCCGTCAACACCCTGTATACTGTACCACTATAAAAGATTACTCCAACTGAGATCTTTTATAGATTAAGGTAACCTGATCCGCTAAGACTGAGCCCCGTCCCCACCGCGAGATGGCATCGGTGTCACGTCGGAGATGCCATCTAATCTGCCATCTGGACACAGAGGTCGCGAGGCCGCGAGTGCCTCTCGCCGAGATATCCGCTTAATCGCCTTTATTGACTGTTTAAGGGTTCTTTTGGGGCCAATTATAACACCTTAGGCTTTTTAAAGTTTAAAATAATAGGGAGAAGTTATTTTTTTGTTGTGTGTTTTTTATGGTTATTTATTTACTTTTCTATTGTTATTTGAATGAATGAAGTTCAAAGCAATAAAAGGTTAAATTTGATGGATCTTTTAGAGAATTTTTGGTCTTATAGTAAACTTTTGGATTATTATTATTACTAAAAGCGTGTCTTACTGTAGCATTAAGACACTACATTTTACAATTTTGGGCGATATTTGTCGGGTTTGCAGAATTTCAATAATACGCCTAGTGGTGTTCTAGGCGATCTATTTGGTCCGGCTAACAGTAAATATTCAGACTGATCAAGAACTGCCTATTTGTATCCAATGTCCATATGTGTCCAATGTCAACATACCTATGTCCAATGTACACATGTGTCCAATGTCCACATGTGTCCAATGTCTACATGTGTCCAATGTACACATGTGTCCAATGTCCACATGTGTCCAATGTCCACATGTGTCCAATGTCCACATGTGTCCAATGTCCACATGTGTCCAATGTACACATGTGTCCAATGTTCACATGTGTCCAATGTCCATACGTATCATAATAACGTGTGTGTTCCGTAGGCATCCGCTGTTCCCCCTGCTGGCTCTGATCTTCGAGAAGTGCGAGCTGGCGACCTGCACGCCGCGGGACCCCGGCGTGGCGGGGGGCGACGTCTGCTCCTCAGAGTCCTTCAATGAGGACATCGCAGTCTTCAGCAAACAGGTAAATACTTCATACTTTACTGTACTATACTTACGCGCCAGAAGGCGCCACCCGTGAAGTGACGTCAGCGGTCCCAGAAGGCGGAGAATCGCTAGGACAAGGAATAAGAGTGAATAACTTGTAGGGAGTCAAGAATTGTGGCGCGGTGGAGTTACTGCACTGCTGTACGAACATAATGTATGGCCAAATCTAACAGGTGTGGTGGAAATTAAAAGTACGACTTTGTATAAAGAGGAGTTGAGGTATAGCTGGAGGCACGAAAGTAGATGACCGTTATTTTGCGCACTTGTAAAAAATAAGACTTTCTATCAAAATTGGTTTCTGCGCACTCAAGGTCATAACTACACTTTCTTGCCTCGGACTATAACTGAACGATGAAGTTTATGACAGTTTTCTAAATTAGGCATAGAAATTAATGATTTTATTGCTTTTTTTAACGAAACAGTGAATTCATTTGCCGTATCAAAATTCGGTAAACCGTTTTTGTTTTTTGTTTCCAAAGGCCGACGAAACACTCGCGTGTTCCCGACGAAAATCACATTCAAATCGATCCAAACAACCAGACATAACGCATAAAAATCTATACCGTCCAATCCGAACGTACACAAAATCCATTCAGAGTACGAAATTACGCCAAAGAGAAAACATCGGCTGAATAACTTGAACGCACCTGCCCGCGGGCAGAATTAAAAAGTAAAAAAGCGCGCGAACGCATTCGAATATTAAAATGTCGCGCAACATGGCGGATCGTAAATCAGAAGCGGCAATTTCTTCCATAATGCTTTAATAACTATAAAGCGTAATTAGTAACGGGAATTCTACGTGGATTGGAAGCATTAATGATTGTTTACGCCTTTTTTCGTATCGCCATTCGGCATGCGTTACGGAATCAATCGGAACGAGATTGATTGTTCGGAGGCAAATTTTGATCGCGTAAATTGAACTTTTGTATCGATTGTAATCGATTCGTTTCGATTTTTTTTAATTCAATAAAGGCCGTGATAAGAGTGGCTGGTCCGAGCGGCCAGTGTGACTCCAATATTTGCTTTTTTCTGACAATTTAAAAAACAAAAGAGGGTTTATTAGAATAGAAACTTTCGAATAGAGAGATTTATGTGTCAGTGTTGAAACAATAATGGGTCCTTTCAATATTAATCTCAAGGATGAAACAAAAAAAACAGTGTCCCTACAGAAGACCCTTCGTGGAAGGCTCTTAAGGAACGGTCATAAAACACAAACAAAGTATACCCAAAACGAAAGCTGCACCAAACGGGGCATTTAACCAATATTCCATTACGAGGCCGGTAATAACATGACGAGTCAAATCGACATAGTAACACCTATTATTTGAGCGACAAAAAAGACCTCAAATGGAGTCATTTTATAACAATCCGACTCCGTAAAACAGGTAATCTGGACACAAACCAACAATCAAGGGCCGTGTAATTTATTTTACAAATTTATGATACCGCAATTTCTTTTGTGGGTTTCCTTTTTTCGAGTAACAGGCACAATAGGCGTTGACATGTTGCGGTGATGTGTAATTTAAAAAGTTTGACGTCTTCAACACTTGGCGGGAAAATACGTTGCGCCTCCGGAAGTGACTTTGTATCGACGTCCAATATTAAATTTCACTTTCGAACTGTCACAAAGCTGTTATTGATTCGTTATCAGTCAAAGACTTCATCGCATGGTAATTATTGAAATTAAACCGTATTTATAGTCGCGATATTATGAACAGCTCTGACCTCAGGACCTGTCGTGATAACTGAAACAGATAACTTGACAGTGTCATGGAACTGACCACTCTCTATTATTTATGTGGTCGGTGTTGACTTGCGCTTCGACGTAAGACAGGCGACTCGTTTATAACTAAATTTATAGTATAAATTAAAAATCAGTACTGAGTGGCAGGTACCGATAGCGCCATAAAAGTAATCGCTTGCAGATTGCGTAGTAAAATGTCACATTTATCATGTGTTTAGCCATGTAAAGCGTACAAACGCTAATCGGTTGTTTTAATTACTCCAATAAAATGTTTATCGGCAGCAGTGGCACGTGAAATCGCGACAAAAAAAGATAAAAATTAGGACCTCTCGCTCTAACACGTTAATAAGTGACGTCCATAATTCATCGGCACACGAAATAAATCATAAACGGTAAAGTGTTTATTTTCGACGTACTTAATATGTTATAAATTTATTTAAGTGGCACGCGGTACGATTGTGTTGCTGGTGATTGATATAGTGCTCTCCGGCGAACGATCGGTTTAGTTGTGATACTGTCGCGGCTGTCGTAGTGATGCGCCGAGTGACCGCGCGCGTCCACTCGAGTGCGTTGACTCGATGAATTAGTCCGCTCTTTTTGTCGTCATTAATGATCTTCGAGCGGTGTCGTTTTTTGCGCCGAATATTTTTGCCCAAAGTCCTCGCAGACTTTTTCGACACGAGTCAATCGAATGCGCATGTTAAAGCCTTTTAATTACTATTATAATGTGTTTACGTACATTTGAATAAGTTAATTTTAATTAACCAATCATACAATTAGAGAGAAATGTTAGATTGCATAAATTTATCCAAAGGTAATTAAAGCCCAAAGCATCGAATGAAGAAAAAGTAATTACTGAAGAAGTGTAATTATAACAATTTAATAGAGATCGTTGGGGGAATAGCGTTATCGATCCATCATTGAATTGCAGGCAGTTATTCTCTTGCGATAATTATGCGAAACATTAATATGTAGTATTGTAGGCACGCATACTATACATACTAATGTGATACGTTTTTGTGAGGTGACAATCAGGGTTACGGATACACCTGATGAGTTTATGTTGTCTAAGACCGCTTCCTAAACTTAGTTTATGCTTACCCTCAAAGATATTACGCCAATATTTCTGCTTTTAGCTGCTTAAACCTTTCTTTCAAATCCGTTATTGCTCACAGTGTTATAGCATACCTAACAGATTAATAATAAATAAATAAATTGAGACAACATCACATACATTGTCCTGGTCCGTTAGCACAACGAAGGAACCACAAAAACCCAGAATCAACACAAATATCTGTTTCATCAACATTAGTTTTGGTGCGGGAGTTGAACCCGTCACAACCGTTCAAACTACTGAACTAAACGGGTCGTCAATTTATATTCACTTAACCTGTTCTACTCGTCCTAATTGGAGCATTTCTTTAACACAATATTCAACTAACGAACCTTTCTAGAATTTTAATAGCATTATTTTCCTATTATATCGTTGTCGCTGAATATCGCGTGATATAACCCATGAGTGTATTAGGTATTATTCCTCTTTTTACACGTTTTTCAGATCGGTTCTCATAAAATACATTCTCACCGTCATTAAGAATAGGCGCTTTAATCTGTACTCAATAGCAATCGCAGATACTAGTATCAGTTCTTTTAGCTTGGAATAAATAGCATGGTACGTCGATTGTGGAAGCTCTACAGGGTGATACAGAGAACATTCACATCCCTTTAACCACGTTTTCTACCGACCATTCTGATCAACATTTGTTTTTCGACTTTTAGAAATTAGTCGATTTTTTTTTTCGACTGTCCATACAGAATGAACCAGTCATGGGACTGATTTTGTATGAAAAGTTGACTATTTTTAATGCTTATTTCCAAAAGTCATAGAATAAGTTGTAATAGAATAGTTGGTAGAAGACACGGTTAAAAGGAAGTAAATGTCCACAGATAGGTACATCCTGTATTTAAATCAATCGATGGAAGAAACCTGCTTGTTAATAAATAAAAACTGCATTATTCAGTGATAGATAAAGTCAAGAATGCGTATGTTAAGAAATCATAAAAGTGAAGTGAAGATACCGATCGGGAGCTATAAAACAGTTTTTGTGCGACATCTAAATGAGTACGGTGATTGTAAAATTCAAATGAATGCAAGCGTTATTAATCACGAATTTCTTTTCTAACAATCGCCATTAACATCGCGCTAAGTAGTATCATTGAAGCATAATCGTCGGCTGGCGGTTTTAATGTCAGATTAAAACGCGATAAATAAATAGGCTTGAGGGGCATCCATACTGCGTTAGCGATTGTAATTGCACGTAGCAAGTAGCGCCGGGAAAAAACCTAGTGGGTGTGCGCACGCACAGACCGAACGGATCTCGCCTACGGCCGCGATTCACGACTCGCCATGGATACGTTTTCAAATCTTTTGTGCACATATGCTGCGGCTGATCCGTGTAATTTCAACCGCAAACCGCGTCTTTTTTACTCGCGAAACGTCACAAGCTGACAAGCTGACATTGAGACTGCTCTTTTCCCATTACGCGCCGGCGCATCGTTTTGACATTGTTGTATTTGTTTACATCTGTCCGCGTTCCGTTTAACGCGGCGATTGTCAATTGTCATGGGATTTGGACGCGCAATTAAACCTCTTTGTCACCATGATCCAATTCAACGTTCGCGCCGAAATAAAATAAATATAATGGCGGATCGATCCGCGGACGTTTCGAGCAGCTGCGCCAGCGCACTGCACAATATTCATTAGCCGCGCGCGCTAGAGTGGAACCGCGATACGATACGTTTTTTGTCTCTCGCTCGCACGCAGCACTTGCATTTTTTTTTCGACAACGCATCGGCGATTTCGTTTTATCGTCCCCGTCGAGTGGTTTTTGCCGTTTGGAATTCCTTACGTATCTTGTTTCGGGTTCGTTTGTGGATGAAATCGTACCGAGATACTTTCAATTTCAGCTAGACCGTGTGGGAAACGAAATGCGATACGTTTCAATATTAATTTGAGACTGTTCCCAGTTCGAAAATACGCTGTTGATTGCTTTACAATGGCTTCGGCTGGTAAAAGTTGCATCGTCTCTGTCGATCGTAATAAAAATGGAAACTGAAGGTAAAAAGGTTTGAAATGCATTTTACCCAGCCTTGCGCTAAAAAGGTTAATGCAATCTTGTCATGATAACTAGCGCTGGTTTGTATTCAGCTGACACTACCTCCAGCTAATTACTGGCAATATTGTTGCTAACCGTATTACGTCTACAATGTAAACCTTTTTTGACAATACAAAAACTGAATTAGAAACAACACATGTAAAATTGAAACGCAACGCTGCTTATGTCATTCGTAGAGTTAATGATTAGTTGCAGCGGTAATAGAGAGGTTGTCACAATTTGTGTCATTGGACCAGTCAGATTGCTTGCAGAAATAAAGAGCAGTGTGTTATTAGAGGGAATTTGCTCTAACCTTTGCGTACTGATTGAGGCCTGCACCATGCGATAGCGTGCGCCACTCAATTAGTGGCTGACACGCGGTCGTCCGCTTGCGTCGCGTTTTTATCCGTTTAGAACGGCATTAATATGCCGATGAACCGATGTTATGCTCTTTCATCACTGAGGTGACGTCAGGGCGTATTTAATAATTCATTAAAACAAACCCCGTTACAAGGACAAGTCGTTCAGATTTTTTTTTGAAATTGGAACTCCTTACTAGTTAATTAAAAAAAGATTGCGGCTGCCAGTGAAATTCAAATGCACTTTAAATAGCTTGATTTGAAAATGGAACACACATGGAATTAGATTTGAAATTCCAATTTTTCTTTTTAAATTGTTTACGCCTCCTCCTAAAGATAATTGAGCAAAACAGCGTCACATTTTTTGACGCACCCGTCCCGTTGTACGCATCCAACGTTCCGTTCTAAGCGTTGATTTGTATTTCGGCGTGCGTTCCGTTTTTGGCGTCGCAGACCCGCTGCAAAAAGCGGTTGCTCGCCGCGGCAGCTCGCCGCGTTTTTACCGTCTGAGATGCGATAAAAATGGACGCCAAATGAGTATTAATTCGCGCCGGTTAATAATGACATAAATACGCTAGGTGCTCTACAGGCTGATTGTGTTGTCAGTGTTGCCGATATGACAAGTCGCACGTTTTTCAATGATAAGGCGCCGGGCGCTAATGAATTTTGTTCTCACTTAAGATGTCAGATTTTAGTGCCATTATGAGGTATGCTTACCATTAACGGTATCATGTACTTGTTAGTGCATGATACATGTTTTCTTAAGAGCTAGTGCACACTGAGGCATCTGGCAGCGAGTAACGCGACTACTAGTGGCTTAGTTGCTGCTACTAGTGGCTTAGTTGCTGCTAATAGTGGCTTAGTTGCTGCTAATAGTGGCTTAGTTGCTGCTAATAGGGCTTAGTTGCTGCTAATAGTAGCTCATTTGCTGCCACTAGTGGCTCAATTGTGATTGAGTGGCTCATTCGATCTAGTGGCTGGTGGTTGTAACGTCAGTGGCTCAGTGGCTGCTACTAGAGGTTCAGTCGCTGCCACTAGTGGTGGCTCTGGTGACTAGTGGCGTCAGTGCCACATAGTGACGGTCGCTGCCACTTGTGGCTAACTTACTGTCACTAGTTCGTCAGTTGCCATCACTAGTTGTACGGTCGCTGCCACTTGTGGTTCGTACTGTCCTTAGTGTCAGCTGCTATACTAGTTTTATTTACCACATTAGTGGCATGCACAATAAACATTAACACTCACTTCCGCTACAACATACAAAGTATGGCAGCGATTGCTACTACTTGTAATGTATATAGCAGATCGATCCTGCCACCTGTAGTCGCGTTTTCTGGATGCAACTGGCAGTGCAATGTACGATTGACCTTAGATACATAAAGATGCCGTTTATCATGATATGTCAGTTCATCTATAGGGGTTTTTCTAGCACCTTACATGTAGAATACAAAACTTTTTACAAGCTCTTAATTAACGTTTCGATGTTATCTTAGAATAGACTGAAGAAACTGGTACAGATAGAAAATGTTTAGTTACTTCAATCTGTTGCATTTCTTTGATTGATACTATCTCTACTTAAGTTATACCATGTTTATACTAATGAAGTAAATATGAACCTTCTTAACCTTTTTATAGCAAAACCTGGTCTATAGTTATTCCAGATTTTGTATTATGTTATGTTACGTATTTAAATTGTGTTATTATTTTGTGTCGAAATAAATGTTATATTCATTCATTCATTCATAAACTTAGTTTAGGTTTAAAACTGATTGTGTCACTTTTATTTGTCAATATTATAAAAGCGACAGCCATATCTTTTAAACTATGTTTAACTTTAGTCTCCATTTTATAGATAGATAGATAGATATTGCACAAAATATTACAAAACTTGATAATATGGTAATTTACAAATATTTGTATTGGTGAGTTCTTAATAAAATCCTTTTATTCTTCTATACAGCATTCACTATACTACGGCAGTATAAAACAGCACCCTGTATAGCGGTGGTATAATTACTGATGACTCTCGCGCATTCTCGGCGACACGTCTTGCCGCTGTCCCGATTCTGGCCAACTAGTGATGTCCATTCGTCCCTACTTTGCTGTCCCAGTCCCAAAACAATCTTTGCTAATGATTTTGATAGGGTTTTTAAGGTAGCTGTTTTTTATGTGATAGGTGGCAGACGAGCTGACGGATTACCTTAAATGGAAACAGCAGTAAATTTCCAAGTGCGCTGCCAATCTTTAAACCCTTACCCACTTCCCGTAATGTGTGGGCAAAGGTTGGCAGCGCACTGTGTGTGGTGTTCTGGACTCTACTGGTGTTGCGGTTGAGTAGACGGATCACCTGATGGTAAGCGATTGCCGCCGCCCATATACACCTAGTAGAGTCACAAGTGCGCTGCCAACCTTTAACCGCCTTCCCCTCAATTGGGCCTCCGGTACCCTCACTCACTCGGCGAAAACACAGCGCCGACGCTGATTCACGCCGGTCTTCTGTGAGGCCGTGGTATTACTCGGTCGAGCCGCCCATTCATGCCGAAGCGTGGCTCTCCCACAGCTTATGTTTGTTGTTATGTATGTTGTTGTTTGTTATGTTTAAAACGTTTCTTCCCCGGGACGTGTGTGTCGTCGCGCGCGGCACTCCTGCGCAGCCTCCGTCCCGCTTATTGTACCGGTCGAGTTGAACTTCGCCATGTTTGTTGGACTCGTCTTTTTGTCAAAATTTACATTTACAATGTTGTTGTGATGGCGGGAATTGTATTTTGATCGTGACTTAACTCTTCTACTTTAAGTTGATGTGAATTATTTGTATAGTAAGCGTAGTATTGTGAAACTAAGGCTTTGATCTTATATAACGTCTCATACATTGACCTGATTCCGTACTAAGTAACTACTAAAAAGATGCTAAATCCGTAATGCGTGATATATTTCTGCATTTTTGGTATTGTCTGG
Source organism: Cnaphalocrocis medinalis (assembly GCA_014851415.1). Classification (NCBI taxonomy): domain Eukaryota; kingdom Metazoa; phylum Arthropoda; class Insecta; order Lepidoptera; family Crambidae; genus Cnaphalocrocis; species Cnaphalocrocis medinalis. The sequence goes on along the minus strand of CM026293.1, from coordinate 11,944,678 downwards.
GTCTGTTAGAGTAGTGTGAATTCCAGTTTGTATTAGAAAAACTTGAGCTTATTGAGAAAATCGAGAAAAAAAAACGTGATTTTGGTAGTTTTTATACTATTTGCTCTCCAGAGCTAGCAAAACATGTTATGTGAACAATGTTCTCTACATTTATAAACTGTATCAAATAAGTACCTACTTAGTCATAGCTAACGTCCAAACGCCTAAGCATGTATCTTTTCATTAAATTAAAAAAGTATTGTCACCACAAACAGGGTAGGTCGGAAACAGTCGCACCCTCAGCTACAAAACAAAAAAGCCCACACAAAAACGCGCTATATCGCTACTTAATTAATTACCTACTTACAGTGCGAAAATACGCTAAACCATTAAAATCCACGGGCTTCGATCGCTTAAACGTACACGTACAAATGCTTAAAAAACTCTCATTATGTGTTTGACAGGAGGGCTGCCGCCCTTATAATAACGACCAGAAAACTGTAGACCCGCCACTCCTCCCCGTCCGAGAAAAACAGCGAGGCTTAGTAACACGTCCGAACCACTGCGTAGCTCATCGTAGACTGGACGTTTGTTGACAATGTCCAGTTTAAGTTGAGCTCTCGTGTCGAGTATTTTGTTCAGGGGTGGGGGTCTGAGGGGTTTTGGGTGTAAATAAGCGCTGTTAGGGTCGCACCGGGGGGTGGGGGGAAGTCAGACCCAGCTGACGGGGATTAGAGGCAGTTTTTACCTACAAACATGGGGTGGAACGTAGGTACCAAGCGGTACCTACTCGTTTATTGTTATTGATATCAATGGGTACTAATGACGGTATGGAATACGAGAAGTATGTGGTTCATAAAGATATGACAATTTACAGTTACTGCTTATAAAAATAGTCAAACCGAAAAACTTCAGTTTCTCTAGTGATCTAATCCTAATGCACTGGACGACCTAATCTTTATCATCGTCCCTTTCACATGCTCTTTTATTAGAATGCGACAGGTGAGCTAGATTAGTTCGTATAGTTAGGGAAGATTTCCGCACCCTGGGCACTCTGGGCAGCTACCACATCTACCCGGAAGATTTAAGGCTATCGCTCCCAAGGCTATCACACGGTTCATGACTACGGCCTGGGAGACGATCTCTAGAGGGAGCGGAGGACACAAGAGATCAAATTGGTCGCAGTGTCCAATCGGAAACGAAGGCTTCCCAGACTTGCAATATACCTAAAACATAACGATAAAATTATGCCTATTACTTTTAACACTTCTTATAACATCCGTTTATAAGCCATTTGTATCTAACTAGCAAATAAACAGTGTCTTATTAAAATATTATTTGCTGTATAATGTTAACAGGTACTTTACGTCTCATATGTAACATAATAATATTATTACTGTCACTCATATTTTTATCAATGCGTAATAACATGAGGCATGAATTGAAAGTCTCATTTATTTAAATTAATGTAACATCAATGACTCGGCGTTTTCCGGTGACAAACACAACTATCTGACTAGTGATGTGACGGGAATCGAGTCGGTGGGGGCTATCGCGTGTGGTAAATCCGCTAGATGGCGTACTGTAGGACTGGGGTCCATCTACACGGTGATTGGTTATTTTTGACGTGGTATGTCAAAATATCACTAAACAACCAATGGCTTTGAAGTTGGTCCTCAGTCTAACTACGCTATCTAGCGGATTTTTCACTCGCAATGACCCCCGCAGGATAGACTATGTCTAGTGCCAGATCCACTGTCTATATTTATCCTATTTTTGGTATGCATGTGTTTACTTAAGTTATTTCGGCCTGTATTAATGTAAAACACTCCAGTGATGATTAAAAGCACAAGTATTTTTTTTTATTCCCGAGGTCACACATGTAGACTTCAATCTCGAGACAAAAGTTTTACTCGACTAAAACTCAATAAAATTGGATACAATTCACATCTCTACTATCCATAGACATGTAGAGGTGTAGCGGACTATTTTTAATCTGCGGCCGTGAGGGCGGGAAAGGAAAGAAAATGGCGTCGAATTACCCAAGTGATTAGTTTTAGCTAATTAACTAACGTGTGGTTCGCTCGCTTTTTTGAGCAGAATGATTGGATGGAGGTTTTAGACCTTTTTATGTTGTGGCGATTAGTAGATAACATTAGGCCGAGGAAATTAAGTTAAATCAAATGGCTTTTGTTAATGAATTAAGATTGATATTGGATTAAGATTGATATTAAATTAAGATTGCTTTGATTACATTAATGGGTCGTAGGATGATAAAGACCTAGTGAATCAGTATAGCATTCCTGGGTTCATCAGATTTAAGGTGAGCATTCTATTGAATGAATGGAAATTACAATACCAAAAGAAATTATTGTTTCAGAAGGTAAAAATATTAAGCATATCGTCAAAATAAATAGTAATAGGTAGTAGGTTATTATAACGATATTGTAGAAGGAATACATGAAATAAGTTCAACATACTGTTTGTAGAGTAAAATGTATGCAAATAAAAATAAGTCCTGCATGCAATTTTAAGTAAATAGGTTTATTTTTAAAAATTGCAAACTGACAGCAAAAAGTTAACTGAAGTTTGCATAATTATTATTTAAGCACCTCCATGGCGACATTGTCCTATTCAAATTTATTAGACAGCTGCTTTGGGGTAGGAAAAACAATATTCGTGTTTTTATTAAAAAAAGTTATAAAGGCAATATAATTTTCTATGAACAACGAATTTCCAAAATCATAATTTACTTTCATGTAGGAAGTAAAAAAAAATTAGGTAATTTCATTCGATGTCGTTTAAATTTAAATCTTAAAAATATACCAATTTAAATCTTAACAAAAAAACCTACCTTAAAAAATATTTTATTTTAAGAAGGAGGAGCAAGTTTATGTTTTTTACAGTCCAGATGCTAACCAAAAAGGATATTCCCAAAGTATTTAATCCGGCCTATGAATTTTAATAAAGTAAACATTATTGTAATTTTTATAATCCGTCCGTGAACCGGCATGGATGTAACAAGCATTTTTTTAGTGTAAGTAGTTTTATAAAGGCTATAAGGTATTATTTGGAAGTTTCGTCTTAAATGCTTCATTGTGATATTTATAACGGAGATTAAAACGGGCATCTGCCATCTTTCAACACAAGCTTAGTTTTTCTATAGCGATTAAAATTATACAACAAGCAGGCACAAGTCTCAAAGAAATCTATTTTGTAATAATGTGTAAAATGTATTAGGTGATGAATAAAACCTATTCCAGCTATCTGGTTGATTATCATTAATGACTTGTTAATCGTCGTATGTAGTTTTACTTCGTACAAAATAATACCTATTAAGTCCTTAATACAAAACCAGTTTTAAGTTTTTTCCGTTATTTATTACTAATACCTTGCTCTTGCGACTTGGTCTGCATTAGTTTACATAATTGTATTTAGATTCCATATTTAATAAAATGTTGTGTGGATGTCTATGGGCCGCTGCAATTGCTTACCATCAGGTTATCCGTCTGCTCGTCTGCCACCTACCACATAATAAAAGTTATTTTTGGTTCCAAAAAAAAAACCGGCGTGAAGCAGTCTTTAAGCTGTCTGAATAAGAGAGGGTACCGAAAGGCCCAATCCGGAAAAGGGTTGGCAACAGCTGTTTAGTTAACTCCTACTTTTCAAGGTACCTAATAGTACCTAACATAAAAGTAGGTATCCTATACTTTACCACCCCTCTAGCCAAAACCTCTGCATTATAAATGAACTTGCATCGAATTTCCCATCATTAGAACACTACAAAAGTATTAACCCTTACAAATTCAATACTAAAACGTTTAACATTCAACTGGCTACGTGTGGTCCTAAAGACCCGGTAGGGAAATTTTCCTTCATACATAATTCGAGTCAAACGACAATCGAACTACCAGCAGCAACCCTCCACCGCCGGCGGCGCGCTGAATATTTCAGCACCACCTTTACCAGTTACTCGCTGCGATCAAGACCTGCCGTTTACCACCCCTGTAATTTACCTAGGTAATTTGCGTATATCGGATCCCCCTTAGGTATTGAAATGATAGCCTGGGGTATCAGTTAAGTCTAAGTAGTTATTATTTCGCTATACGTTGATTACTGGCTATAAATTTATTCTTGTACTTCTCGGTTGTTATTAAGTGAAACCGTCCGCTGTCATTCCTGATGAATATTTTGCGTTTAAAAGAATTTGCTGGTCTAAATTATTTGCCATTAAGACGTTTCTATAATTGTGATTAATGAAGTCCATTTGGTTATGCTTTGGACTAGAATTACAATGTATTTTTGTAATAGATATTTCTTATTTAAAACAAAAAGGATACAGTTTACACTGTATCTTTATAATGTAACTTTAATCTACAGTTTCATATTTTACACAGATGTCTTGCAATATTGTATTGAACATGCATTTTCTGAATTTGATAGTCCAACATTAATGGTAGATGGTTACATATAAATCAATACAATGAAGTAAATGCTAATAGATACCCATTAAGACAATATTGATTTATATAAGCAGTAAAATCTTGTATTATTAAAAAACAAACAAAATATTTTGACATCTCATGTTTTCAAGTACTTGTACTTAAGTATGTGTCTCCAATTCCTCCAATAACAATATTCGTGTTTATGTTAAAGCCGATCAATTTTGCAGATTGGTACTAAGAAAACAACATAACACTATAGGCATTCGCAACGTGAAAAGTGCAATCAACCCTCCACGCTCGCGACACAAGCCAAACAAAGAAAACATCGGGGGTCAATTCGTCACGCGGAACCGTTATTTGTAGCAGATCAATCAAGATTATACCCGGTAATGCGCTAACCCTTCGGTCTCCGAGGCCCCGGGAGGCCTGTGATTGTTTCGTCAATGTGCCGATGATTAGGGGTTGGAGTAGAAAGCAATGTTCTGCCCTCAAATTAGTTTCCGTGGATGTAATTTTCTTTGCAACGTGCATTAGAGTTGATTAAGTATGATCGAGTTATAATGAGCTTTTGTAGTTACACGATTGAGATATGTGTAGAAAAGTATTATTTTTAAATTTTATTTGTCGCTTTATCTATTTATTACCGATTGCTTTTATTAAACAAAAGTTATATCAATTCATGTAATTGCAAAAGTATAAACTCATTTTAGTCCTTTAATATTCGTTACAAATGCAAAAGAAGAACTTACTGTGTACATACTTGAAACCCAAGACCTACTTGAAGACCAAGATAACGAGTCTCGATTTATTTATTTAATAATATTTATTTACAACCAAAGGCGTTAAACTAACACCCCGACAATGCATAGTCAAGTGCTCTCACGCAGCCTTCCATCACAAAAGGCGCAGCGCGCTTCAAAAACAAACCCTTGCATCGATTTTCGCGACCCTCCAAAATTAACTTAAAAAATTACATTAACAAAAGCCAAAACACATCGCTACCCGCAGATAAGTTATTAAACATTGCACCATTACACTTTAATTTCTGGCCTGCTGGGATTTGGGAGGGGACTCGTTGAAATTAAAAAAGGCAAAATAGGGGTGCAGAATATGCTTACATATTCATAATGCGCCACGCACTAGTCGCGTTTATTTCTGTTCAAACACGGGTCGGTCCGACCGGGTGCGCAAGCGCGGGTTGGATCCACTATTATTCCATTATGCCCACGTTTTGTGAGCCAAAAGCCCGCACCTATTTGTTTAGTTCAACTTTTGCGTTGTTTAAAATTTGTTTTTTCTGTTGAAAAACACTTTTTGGTTTGTTTATTTTCAAATGGTGCGTGTGTGAGTGCACTCGTGGTTTATAAACAACCTCTTGTTTGTTTGCGGGTGCGCTTGCGCAGGGGTTAATAAACTATCTTAATACTTTGGTTTTGATCCGAATACGTGTTGGGATATGGAAAGCTAAACACTATAAAAGTTTTAGTAATCATCACACAGTGAAGGGCTAGTTGTTAAAAACATGCCAAAATTATAATTTATGGAAAAAGAAATCACAACTTACGGCTTTATTCATATAAGTAAATAAAAATAAGCGTAAGTATAAAAATCTTATGTTAGGGAACGGCTACAAAGCTGGACTAATTCTAATGATGTCTTTTACCTACCTAATTATGATTATTACATAATTTTTATTAAAAAAAGTTCAGAAAAATAAAAAATGCAAACGAAACAATAACTATGACACACTATGAGTAATGAATTTTGATAACTGGAGTCACCGATCCTCAAACCCAACTTAGAAAAGTAGGTTTCCTAAACTGACCCCGCTCCGTTTTTTCGAACCGGCCGAACCTTACTATTCATACACCATTGTATTGACAGTAGTATATCTACATAACAGAACTCTATCGATTCCAAAAAATATACGAAGCTTAAAATATTTATTTCCTGTTAACCCTCAAAAGACTGCCGACATTTTTTTGCAAAAATGCCATAGAATTTATTCAAATAAATAGCATCTTTTTAAAATTACAGCTATTCATTTATACAACTCTGTCTGACTTTTTATAGACAATCTTTTTTTTTAAGCCAGCTGTCTTTAACACTCTGGGGTCATCGGCAAAACGTTTCTTTATAAAATATGGCCCACAATGGATATAAAAAACGCTTAATACGGCCATTTAAATTCATGAGTGCATTTCTTATTTTATAACTTTTTGCTCGAGTAAAACGTCCCATAGTGTGAACCTCACGTACTATTATTAACTATGATTGTAAATGTTGAACTTAAAAAAATATAATCATGTTTGTTTCCCTCATGAATTAAGGTAGATAGTGTTAAAATGTCTGTTTAGTTTATTTTAAAAAACGTAGCTTATTACTTTACTAATAAAAAAGCATTTCCTTAATTATCTATTTAGTACGGAGTCAGGTCAATGTATGAGATGTTGTGTAAATCTATTTTATTTATTTTTTCATGCATTGTCAGATTCAGATTAAAGCGAAGGAGCAATACCTCCTATCTCCAACTAGGGAATATCCAAATAGAACTCCTCTAAATCATTTAGAAATTACGGTCAACAACCAATTACGTCTGTCTTAGTTTTTTTTTTGGTTTTGAAATTATATCTATTGTTTAATTTGGGGTCCAAATTGAACTTTATGCGAGATAGCAGATTTTGCTTCATATCATTGATAACTAAACAATGCACAGAAATGCAATGCTGTATTTACTAGTATTTTACGATAGTTAAACATGAAATAAAATTCAACATCTGAGAATCCAACGTCATAACTAAACATGACACATTATAAGCAAATGTTTACCTAAAATGGTTTTACCTACAAAAGCCGTGTATCGGATGAATAATAAAATAAACTTTATAGCTGTTGATGACGAAAGATGCCTTATTACAAACCTCATCATAACTACAACATTACTATTACATTAGTAATCTATATGCTAAATTTAAGATACTCCTACTGAGAAAACATTTTGTAAAACCTCAAGACAAATATGTACTTTGACGCTCCAGTCTTAGAGTCCTAGTTCCTTTGGCAAAGGGCTTAGTGCTTAATTTTTACGATCCAGATGTCCTAGGCATCTCGTATTGATAAAGTCCTTAAGATAAAGTTAAGTTAAGATTAAGTTGGGATAATAAATGTTCACTTGTTGCGAACTTAATTATAAGAATAAGCAAATAAATATGACGGTTATCTGATATATTATTATTGGTAAGATGACTATCTTAGTAATGTTCTGGAAAGTTCCTGTGAGATTTTATTTAAATTTCTAGTTTCTATCGCGCTGAGTCCTTCACAGTTAAGGATTATAAAATTAATTTGAACAAAAGTACTATATAATCTATTAATTATAGTATTGTACCACATTTATGTGTTTTTTAGAATTGAATGATGACGTAATATAGTTATACCTAAAATTAATTATCCACTTAATTTATAACAAAATGGTTAGTCTGTGTTTGTTTTAGTTCAATAACTTATTTAGTATTATAATAGCTAATAGACTGGCGGACTTAATCGATTGAGATAATTAAGATACCGCTGATTAGTATGTTAATTATAATTAATATTGTTTAAGCGGAAATGCCTGCTTATATTAAAATTAGGTTCAGTTAAGTCGTTCCAATCTTAGTTCCAAAAATACATAAAACAAATGAATTTGTCTTATTTATGACGACCTCGATGGCGCAGTGGCTAAGGTCCGAAGCACGAATGGTCCCGGGTTCGATTGTCGGTCAAGTCCATTAAGAAAACTACGTTTTCTAAGTTTTCTTTGGTCTGGGTGTTCTGGGTTGACGCCCCCAGTTAATTATCGTCATCTGGTACTCATAGTACAGGGGTTGCCCTAGTTTGAGACCAGGTTGTTTGTTGTGATTGTCTGGCGCATTTATTTATTTATTTAAATTTTCTGCGTGTAAAATTTGGTCAGAAAGGTCCTTCTTTTGTCTACTTTCGCTTTGACTGTAACTAAATATATTAGTAAGTAATTAATCATTTATTTGGCAAAATAAAGATACAAGCCTAACATGCAGAAAAAAAAGGAACATCGGTTAAATACAGTACAATAGAGTACGAGATATGAAGCTTATAACTATTTACTGCCAAATAGGCGGCCGCTCAGCATATTGCCTTGTAGGCCTAACATGCGCACCGCGACAAAATTTTGTCGACTCTCGTTCGCGCGAGCGCATCATTCTATCCCGCTCATCGCTCAGTCAGGTGAGCGAGACGCAACTTGCGCCGACAAAATACGAGTGTCGACAAATTATCTCGTGGCGCGCATGTTAGCCCGGCTGGTCTTCCTGATCAGACCGGCCAGTAGGCCTAACATGCGCACCGTCCAGGTAGTGAACAGCACTTGCGCCGACACAATACATTGTCGACAAAATTATGTCGCGCGCGCATGTTAGCCCGGCTGGTCTTCCTGATCTGGCCGGCCAGTGCTCTGTTTTTCAGCGGGACCCGCAAATTAGCAGTATGCGGTATGCTCATTGCTCACCTCATATTTATCCTCGCCTCAAATAGCAATGTTAACCTCATCTTAAACTTTATCCACCACATTTGAACAACAGGTTCGTAGGCAGTTACCCGACAGCCCCGGAGTGAGTCATTATGCCCCGGTTTTATCACCTCTCTAATTCGCCCTAACCCCCTGATCGCGTTAATGGCCGAAAAACTGACCTTCCGGGTCCAAATGACCCGCTTGGGACCGGTTAAGTAGGTAACTATCGTGTCTACGTTACTTCTACGTGTGATTTAGACGATGGTGAGAATGTGAGGGCTGAGGCGGGAGTTTTGATATGTTTCCTATAAAAAAAAAGAAATGCATTATTTTTATAATAACAAGAAAAAACTAAATGTCAATAAACGAACTTACGACATATTATATATTTCTGGTTTGGACTGTGGTCCATAATATTTTTCAAGGGCAAAAATTGTTATTTTTTGCCCATACATATTTGTAAACAAAAAGTTTTTTCCTATATTTGAAGTGACATAATAAAAAAAACATTATTGCACGCGCAAAAACTTAATATTACTAAAATATACGTTTTCTACATTCTATGCGTTAACTAGTAATTAGCGTATAAGTGAAAAGAAGTGCTTTTGCTAACAAGAATCTGCTTGTAAACATATAACAGTAAAAACAAGCGTGAACCAAAACGCTCTACAAACAAATGACGTTGTCATAAATCTCGCTGCGCACGCGTCACTGTCAATTCACAAACGCCAAAAAGTGACGCGCGATTATTTAAGACAAAGATACGTCACACAACTGTCAGCCATCACGCCTCCCGGAGGTAAATTAATAAATCAAACATGGACTCCGGTTAGTGACAAAACTCACATCAGAAATTACAGGTCACAAATCGTCACACACCGAGCCCATAAATCAAGCTGAATTCTTTGTGCTATAAAAAAGAAACTAAGCAAATATCCCGGGTCCCGTCCTCGTCTACCTGCCCTCGTATCTTTTGAATACTTTTCTTGTATTAAAATAAAATTTTTGAAGCCACGGATTTCGGGACAAAAAACGCACGAAAAACGCTCCTTTCATTCCTTCTCTCTCTTTCCGACTCGTTGTAACCCGTCCCGCTCTAATGGGGATGATGCCCCGCTAGCCAAAACTGAAGCGTCATTTAAACATTTTTGGCTCAGTATTGAGGCGTTTTATTTTTCGATTCTCACATTTGTCTCAAAATAGAGACGTTTTAATTTAAACCTTTGTTGTGGAAACGGACTAGAGGTGAAACGCGGAATATTTTTCAGAGGCAACTAAAACAAACACTGAACGCGAACGCTCAAAATTCCAGTTAGTTATGAATTATTTTCGATCATTTACATAATATTTACGACGGGGACGAGTTGTACGCAAACAAAGGCGTCCCACGTCCGAAGTTCTTTTAATTCCTGCATAGAACCCAAACAAAAGTTAAACAACCAAACCTCATTTTATAGACCTTCGTTTATGACCACAATATTCAGTAGGAGCCATTTTGTTAAGAATATTTATGGCATTTTTTGTGCGCCCAAGGAGAAATGACTGATATTTGACGTTTACAAGTGTACCATAAAGACATTTGTTCATTACGTCTCTTTATGGTGGGCAGTAAACGAGAGGGATAAATATATTCGCACGTCGTTGCGCTCCAACAGGTGATTAGGCGGTGGCGGTCTTGACCGCGACGGCGACCGCGACCGCGCACGCGCAAGCTATAAATAAAAATTTCGTAACAGGAACACACCGTATTAAAACACTATAATTTTAAATTCCGAACTACTTCAGTAGCGTCCACCGGCCAGCTTTTAGATTTAAAAACACGAAAAAATATCCACCTGCGCTCCGTCGACTAAAAAGTTATTAAATAGGAGGCGACTTTACTAAATTACTAAACTGAACCTCGACGCATCATAGAATAATTTACCATTAAAAGCGAGTGCAGTGCGCGTGCGATTCTAAATCATATGTTTAAGTTTGACAAGCGTCAAAATGCCTTGAAAAGGCTGATTTATTAAAACCCTGACGAGATCGATCGCCGGCATCTTAGGTAGCGTTTTGGTGCTTTATTTTATCTTATAAATAGATTTTTTATTACAAATTACAGGGTACCACGTTTGGTAGCGATTTTGATGCCGGCTTTTGTCCGCCACTTGTGGTAATAACCACCGTTTAAGATGTTATTTTATTATGCACTTTAATTTGTCCTTAATAAAGCTTAATCTTCATTGGGGCATGCGGACATAATTTGATCGTCATTGGAACTCAGTATAATGAGTTGGTAGCATTTTTCCAACACCATATTTATAGCAAGTTTCAACTCGGGCGATAGGCACTCTCGACTTAAGATGATCGGGAACAGAGTCAATTGATTGTTTATCTGAAGAATAATTTTGTGGCGTTCGTGTCTCCACATGCGTCCTTAGGGTCGCACAAAGCCGTATACACGGCATTTATTCAATTATACAAACAATACACTATTTCGCCTGAAAGTGCACAAAGGACGAACAATAGAAGCTCAGGTAAACGCCATGAATAGAGAAAACGACAATTGTCGTTGGACAAAGATTTTTGGGACGAGTCAAAAGTTACAACACGGTTTGTTTATTTTTACGAGACGTTCAGGAAATAAAGGTTTTATCCTGCACTCTTTTGAGTTAAATTGATAGAGCAGGGCCAGCCGGGCGGCGGCCGCGCGCAAAAACTGGATGCCATAACTGCGATGCATAAAGCGAAATTTTGAGTTCGCATCGACACCTAACATCGGCGCTGCAATGCAGTTTTTTTGTCTCCATCCGAACATTATGGCGGCACTAAACGTGCCAAAGGCATACTGAATTAATTGCTACGTAATTCACTGAGAAATATTTATGATCGACGCGGACAGAACGTCTGAGTAGAAATCAAATATAAAGCGGTAATTCCGAGCATGCTTTTTGCTAACAATGCGATAAAACAAGGGCTATTAAATTGTGCCACCAGGGGACAGCCATAAAGTCAAGTTTAGTAATTAAAGTTTTGTTTTATCGATGAACTTATCGATGAGAATTTTTAATCTGTAGAAACACCTGCCTGTAAAAAAGGGTCTACTTTTTGTCAAAAAAAAAAAACTATTTAAACTTCAAACCGTTATACTTCGATATAGATACATACTTTACATCTTTTGAACCACTGTTTAAACAAAGCTATGTCTCTTGAAATCTTATTCCTGAATAACTTAAGCTTCATCACATTCCATTAATTTTTAATTTAAAAAACTTGCAAAAGTCAAAATATTCTCAATAAAGGGTACGAAGCAAGATACTAAAAAGATGTAACGATACAGATAACTCGAAGAATAGAGTGTTACATTTTGACCAGACAATTAACAATCAGACCAATGGGCCTCACAAATCACGTACAAACTGGCAATCCGGACTTTCCTCTAAACTTATAAACCATTACCATACAATCGTAACTTCTTTTAAATTGGTCAATCCATCATGCAGTACCATTCGCCGTTAACAAAATCTCACAGTCTTACAAGAATTGGTCGTTGTGTGGTATCGGCCGATCGCATAGCTTATTAGCATTTAATTCGTAGTGTCCAAAAGTGGGGGTTTCACGGGTCGCTGGCCCCCTAAATGAGAGACTTCCGCGCCCCAGGGTGGGGGAGGGGCGATTTATGTGTTTTGTGGCTGCTCCGAGGACATAGCCTGTCAGGATTGGTCAAGCTTGTGAGGGCGCTCTAGGCGATACCCAGTTTTCGATGATCACTTTGTTGGGCCAAGATCCGAATTTTGATGGACTTGAACGAGGTACAGTACGTGAGCCTCATTCAAATGTAGACTTTATTTCATTGAGAGTAGGAGCTGAGGTGTACCTGGATAATGAAGCAATACAATGACGGTATATTGGATTAGAATAGTATGTGTTTCTTATAAATAATGAAATATTTGTTTTTAAATTTACTGAAGACTGTACCAATGCAATCTATTGTCTTAGGTTCAGGCGCTTAAATTTTTAACATTTTACACTTTTAAGACTATTGACGAGAATAAACTCGTCGTTCGATCATTGACCTAATAATACGAAAATTATTCATAACCCACGCTTAACATCACATAATTGCCAGAAAAAATGGAATCACAACGCCTTGTTAGAGGCGATAACAATCACAGACATTTAAATAATTACTTCTAGCGGTAGAAAAATGGCTCTGTCTACGTACTACAGACTTAATTTTGTGATACTATATGACTACGGATTAATAGTTTTTTTAAAAATTAAACACCGAGAAATTATAACTGCATACGGGAATTATAGCCTTCAGCACACAATAACAGAGAAACAATTGTGACTGAATAAATTAGAATTTGCAAACACAGTGCAGTCTGTGCGATCAATTAAGCTTCTTCTCTGCCCATAAAAGTTAATAGTCCAATTCAGATTACTTACCTTTTTACAATTATAAAAAAACTAGAAGAAAAAATTCAATACTCGATACTTTAACCTAGACAAAAATGAATCGGAGAATCGTGTCTACTTTTTCCACCTTCGGCCCACAGTGCGTAGCGCGGCCAATACGAAACAACAATCGTAGTATCAAATAATGATCACCGTTGAATAATAGCTATTACCCAGTGGGCGTGATGGCCGCTACTCGCCCTCCGGTCTCCGGTCGATTTTATGTACGCGTGTAGGTAGTGTCATTACTGCGGCCCGGTGTTTTTTATTAAGCTGCCTTTTTTGACTCACTGTTCTGACTGTGATTTTTAGTTTCCAGGGGGTAGATGACGGAACTATATCGAAATCTGTATTGATTGTACAAATGTCATAATTCTGTCATTAAATAGTTTTCATCATATCAGCTAGTAGTTTTCTCATCTACAGAAGTAGGTCTTCTCTAAAGTTTTCACAACTTTTGTCTCTAGCTTTTTTCATATAGGTACTAATTGATGTTAGTTTTGATATTATCGACCTATTTATTTGGTAGCCGATCTCTTCCTCGCGTTGTTTCTTTCGGTTTTTATTCTACCGTGCTTCTGATAAGAAAGTCATTTTTAAATTAGGTCTGGCATTCCCTTGAATACACACTCCTCCTATGTTTAGGAGGATCCTATGGAGGGGGCAAAAATCTCACTGAAGGGCTATAAATCTACGTGACAAAAATAATCAGAGTTGGACTGTCCTACTTCATGTTGCTATTTACTAAACTGTTGCCAAGAATAAGGTCATGCTATAACCACTTTAAGACAATACAACTTAAGAGCTTAAACCAAACAACACAACAATTTTAGGACAAGTACAAAGATTAAGGCAAACAATTTTGTTGGTTAGTGCCAAATATAATTATAGTTATACATTCTGTTATGCCAAATATGCACGGTCACTGTACTGTAACATAATGTCAATAGAATCCATTGTTCACGAGTCATTAAATGCTATACTTTACTTTTTTAGGGTTCAGTACATTTGTCTACCAACGGGTCTCCATTTTTATTACTTTACTATTCTTATATCCACTTCCACCTGTACCTATGTTGAAAAACCATGCTTCTATTGAAGCTTAAACCTTAACGCATGGAAATACAGTCTATTTCAATTAACGATATTTGATCAATATTGTAGCTCGATTGTACAGAACCCTTTGAATGTAACTTGAATATTTTGTGGTCGGATTTTTATTTTAAAAGTCCACTTGTATTAGGTACTGTAGCCTAAACTTCATTACAAGTGTCGAGTTAGCCAAAACATTACTACAAATTGGGACTTCAATGTGATTTATGACCGCAGAACAGTGGCCAAGTGATTTAAGGGGTCAAACCTCGAGTTTCACGTACGACCCGAGTAATGAGTGTTTATTTTTAATTATGGCACGCGACTTTGCTATAATTCAAGATTTTTGTAAACTACGCCATCAGGGCCGTTAATGAAGTCATTAAAATTTTCATATTTGTTTACGGATATTTTTTGTCCGGAATTTCGTAGCCAATTTCCAACTGTGCATTTTTTTATTTGAAATGGACATGTAAATTTGATTGAAGGCTCCAAACGTCAATTACAGCTTATAATCAATAAGTCTTATACGACATTTATGGCTTCAAGATAATAATCGCATCCATACATTTTAATGCAACCGCATACGAAGGGAGGTCAAGCGAATTTATCTGTTATCGCCTTTAGCGAAGGTGCTGATTCCCTTGTGATTCACATCGTAGAGTTAACTTGTCCGTTGTTAGGATATGCTTTTTACTGATGACATTTAACGCATCAGCTGATCATCAGATGACCTTAGAGCGAGACAAAAAGGGATTAATTTCAAACGTGATGTTTATACTTTGTAAGGCAGTTTAGATAGAGATAGTGAGTGGACGACTTTCTCTTTCCTTACATTTCATTAACGTTATTCCCATACGTTAGGTCGTAAATATCACAGCGAGTGGTTTTATTTGACTCACCGGTTTTTACCTATTTGGGTCTGTTTAGGATTACATCTGATTTTGGTAGAAACTACTTTGTTATGTAATGGCTTAATTTAATAACTGAATTATGTAAGGCTAATTTATTTCTCTAATGCAGCTTACAGATTTTTTGATAAAGAAATTCAGATTACGACAAAATTTTTGAGGTTACAAATAGTTAAAACTTCTTTAGAATTCGAAATTATATAAACTTTCTTTTAATTTCTTAAAGGCTGACAAATGACATCCCAAAAATTTAAAATTAGAATTCTCTTTACCAAGACTTGAAAAAAGAATGAGAGTTCAAATCGTGTCATTTCTTTTTTGAACGCTTCTTCCTCCCTCGTGGCCAGTTGCTTAATGACGGGTTGTCATTCGAATTGTTTTTGTCAAATTAATATATTTGCAGTTGGCACTGCAGCCATAACTCATCTTTAACCGACTGACTGACGATGTAGATCCGTCGCCCCGTGATGGACGGCCTGTGAGATTGTTATCTGACTAAAAGATTTTTACGAGCTTTTTTCTACGGGTTACTTAAGATAGCAATTACAATAAAAATGTCTGCGTTTGACTACAGAAAGTTTTATGTTTCTGAATATGAATTAGATGTTGGCAGTAAACATGCGGTACACGACTTTCGAAAATATTTGTATTTTCATTCTTATTAATGCACTTGATTTGAATTACAAAATTGTGATCTAGTTAATTTTCTTAGTTTTAAATTGGACGTGGAAATTAATGATTTTAGCCTCATTTTACATGACAGTTACAAAGTTCAAATTAATTGTTTTTTTTTGCGTTTTTTTTTTCGTCTGAGAAAAAAAGACAAAGCCATATTTATGTTACACGTTTCCGACTAAACGTTAATCCGAAAATCGCTACCATTTTTAATCTGGCACAAATCTTATGGAATCCATCATTGTATGAGAGATATGTATTGTATGTAGTTTGAATGTTTTTAGCATATTTTACATGAGCGATTCCGCCGTCAGATAGCGATTATAATTAACTAAATCTAAAATGGAACAAGTTTTTTTACTTGATGGGCTCAGACAAGCAGACGGATCACCTGATAGTAAGCGATTGCCGCCAACACCAGTAATAGAGTCACAAGTGCGCTGCCGACCTTTAACTACCTTCCTCCTAATTGGTCCTCCGGTAACCTCACTCTAAACGCTTCTTTGTCGTGACTATATTTTGGTCTAACACAAAAACTTAGCTGTCAACTTTTTTATGTGATAGGTGGCAAACGAGCAGACGGATCACCTGATGGTAAGCGATTCACGCCGGTCTTTTATGAGGCCATGGTATCACTCAGGTCAAGCCGGCCCATTAATGCCGAAGCGAAGCCCTCCGGATTGAACGGAGGTTGAACTAAAACATAATGAATGTTGGTATAGTGTCAATATACCGTAGGTTGGAAAATAAAATACCCAACGCCGCGGGTAGCATGCATGATAGTATCGCATTTCCGGTCAAGTCGGGTTTAAATGTCGAAAAAAAGTGTTTCTCAAGTCGAGGCAAAGAGTAAACGTGCAGATGGTAACATCTGAACGTGGAAACATGAACGCAAAAGTACTGTGTAATTTGATATTATTATTGATTGTGTTCTATTATTTCGTTTAGACTACTTCCCTATATTATTCGTAGACATACAAATATTATTTACACTATTTATAAAGAGATAAATTCTATAAACATCGACAAATGGCAAAACACTACCACGATGCAAACTATCACGCAAAAAGAAGTGAGTGCGGAAACATAAATAGGTAAATAGAACTCAGGCTATAGAACTAATTCTGAAGTCATAGGTAAATAAGTATAATTTCGACTTTCGGCGGCTTATCACTAATAGCGATCTCATCCAAAAAACGTTCACGGTAGAACAAAATATTCAGCGAAATCAAAAGAGTGCAAATCTATTTCTGATAAAGTTAGGATCAAGAAAACATAATAATCTATCTTTAAAATTAAATGTAAGTCATCTACAAGTCCATAAATAATAACTTGACATAAGCAATTAAACGAACAATAGTAATAAAACTACGTTGTCTCTGGTTCCGCTTAGTCTATGGCTGCGCGAGCGCAGCCAAGCGCACGAGCATTTTATTAAGCGCGCGGACCGCTCGGCCCCCCATCAATCTGCCGGCACTCTCATCATTATATTCAAAACATTATGCCTTTTACTAATTGTTGGACGAAATATTTAGTCATTTGAAGATATACCAACAAAAACGTAAAAAGAAACAAGATTTTTCGCCAGTTCAAAGTTGTTGAACAGAAGAATAAACCTTAAGTAGGGTCTCAGTCATCGAACTAAGCAAGCGTGGTGATTACGCCTAATCCCATCATAGTAGCGATGACTTGATTTCTATGATGGAGGCCTTTGCCCTGCAGTGAGGACAGTCATTATAGGCTGACTAGTGGCCCGCCCTCACTACGTTTCGGGACTTAATTTAGCTGTACCAATCTTTGCCAAATAGATGGCGTTGTGTGTCGATTACATCGCGCAAGTGTTTCGTTGTACATTTGTGCCCTTGAGATTTTTTTTGGTATATTTAGGTCCCTCTTATACCTACTAAACTTCAAAATATTTGTGTAGTCAGCATATTGTGTTGTATACTAAAATGATTTTCTTTTTGTTTACAGATACGCCAAGAAAAACCTTATTATATAGCGGACCCCGAGGTCGACTCATTAGTAAGTATAGTCACTTAATTTTCATTTCATCATCATCAAAGATATCATCAACCATGTAACATTTAGCTTCATCACACATACTGTAAAAATTAGGTTTATTAAATGTGAATATTTTGAGACCTTTCTACCAAGTGAAAGGAAAAGATCCTAAATGAGCTTCAAAATAAGAAAACTTTTTTTTCTAATTGAGGACAATCAAGATGACCTCACTGGGCCTGATGGTAAGCGGCCGTGAGATCCAAATATGAGGCTGACAGGCACAAAAGAACAAACAAAGTACCTATTGAGTCTGTGATCCTCACCCTGAAGGCCTGCTGAGATGCCGTTTCACGACCCGCCTAAAAACCCAGGATTGTAAATACAAACACATGAACTGGAAGGGCATTCAGACAGACAGACAGAAGTTTCGAAATGTCATTTTCATACAACATTCAACAGTTCTCCGATAAGCAGTAATAACGTTTCTTAATTCGCATCTTACCAAAGGCCGAAACGGAATTTATGAACGCATCTTTATTCCCCGTCCTTTTCACAAATGTACTGTGCGTCTCTTTTGTTTGGATGCACAATCTAGTCAACAAGAACTCGTCTTGCATTTGGGTAACCTTTAGCCTTAGAGCCTCTCTTGTCGTGATCATGAAAGCTTTACAACTCCTGAACCAAGATCCGTATAAAATACGAGTCTCAGTTTAATACGCCATAAAACGGTGAACTACAGTTCCAAGCGATCACATAATTTACAGCTTGATTAGTTAAAGAGCTGTCCAAAATTAACCGCAGGTAAACGAGAAATATTTCTCGGAATAACAAAATAAGGAATGAGATTAAAAAACATATATATTGTCACTCATAAAAAGGTTGAATCGCACGGTGCGCCTCCTGCGGCTAGCGGGACAAAAAGTGAAATAATAAAAGTAAGATGGCGGCCACCCACAGGCGCGTTCGACACGGGTACTTAACCGATTTTTAACAAATAAAATCTAAGGCATTACGAATTGCTGGGCAGCGGCGACCAGCCCGTGTTTGACTTTGGACGAATTAAAGTTACAAGTTGACCGTTTTGATATGCATCAGGGAGTTTGTTTCCTCTCCGTTTCGTTGTCAATGAGCAGTTGTGTTTTTTTTTAACTAAAGCAATGCTATTTAGAAAATTCTCATATTATGGATTTGCTATGTACAAAAAATATTTTTCCACAACTGGTGGAATCCCAATAGAAGACCAGTTTACCATTCTTGGTTAAATCTAGAACGGCTAGTTGATGAGTTGCTGAGTCTATATATCGTCTGAGTCTTTAGTCTATATATAGTATCAAAATACTAACTTTCGTGAGAAATGCAATACGTCGATTTATTAAAATATTCTTGAAGATTATTATCAAATACGTTTGTGTTCTTATGTTGCTGTTCTAGCAATGGTCACATACAAATGATGTTCATGTGAATATAGAATTTCAAGTTTATTCTGACTTGAAGTCTTCCACTTTAAAAGTGAACCAAAACAGTAGCACGCAAGCCGTGACGCCATAAACTAAGATGTCAGCCTACCTGCGGGGCTGATAAGCGTCATTCATGCACTCCTCGAGCCTGGCAGATAAGGAGCCCAAACAAGCCAGCGACATCCGGCCGCTGAGCAAACCCGACGAAAATAAGATCCAAATTATATCGTGACGTTTTTGTCCCGCAGTGACACGCGGTGCCACTGTGCAGATGTTTGCCTAACGTCTCAGCTCGTTGTGGACAAGAATGATAAGTTGGAAAGGAAAAATTGTTGACTAAACTACGGAGAAAGATTCTGTCATAGTTATGACTACCTCGAACGACCAGTCAGATCAGTTAAAAACTCTTTTATTTAATTTTCTTCTGGTTAAGCACAATATGTTGATCAGAGTGCAAGATAAAACAAAGTTTGCTATTAACATAAGTATTTAGTTATGACATCACCAATGCTACATAAATATCAATGATATACAAAACATAATAAGGGATTTTTGTGACGTATTGCAAACTAAGTAAAGATTTGGAATATCAAACTTTATTGTAGCGACAGAAATTATACCTTATCCTCTGGTTTATTCGGTTTCATAAGTAAGCAAATAATTAAATCTACAATACGATGACACAGACATAAGATGTAACGAAAAAAAGTATTTTAAGAAAGTTGGCATTTACAAATTTAATATTGAACGGAGAAAGCATTTGACTTCCATACGCTGTCCTCAGTGTGTCGTCGACATATTCCCTATAAAGTATTTTATACGTCAGCTTTCGTATGAAGCTTATAATTTCACGAGACGCAAATTACTTGTATTTAATAACAACGCATTGGGACCTCATCGGCCACAATACCCGGCCGGCCATGGAAGTAATTTACTTCAATTCAATTAAAATTCCGGAATGATCTTTTTTGAAATATTCATAAGAAACTTGTACGCGTGTGCGGCCATATGTTTTTACTTGTTACACTGAATATTTCAGTTCAATTTTAAAAGAATTTGGACCTTAATTCGTTGGCGGAAGATTGTCGCGGATTTTTTCTACTCGGTTGCCGTAGGCAGTTGTTTTTGTGCGGCCATCTGACAGGTCTGGCTCTCTCTCATGTTTGCACATCGAGTCATTGTTAGCGACGGCGCATTCAACACCAGGGAGCATTATTGTTGTTTAACAAGGTCCCGCGGGATAATGGAGATTGCTCGCTTGCAATGTGTCGGCGTACGGTTACGTCATCCGTGGCTTTTGCCTCAAGTGGCGCTCGTTGATTTGCCTCTAATTTAGGAGCTTTTGTGATCTCAACTTTATTTTTATCTCGGACTTGCTTATTCACTGAGCTTCGTTACATGTGACACTTTTTAAGGAATTACAATTCAGGACCTAAATTGGACCCCTGGGGAGCTCCTTAACTAATTCGTTTTATACAAGAGCGTTGAACCTGGTGTTACTTTATACAAACAGCTATAATGTGCGCTAAGAGTATCAAATGCAAACAAACCATGGTTTTGTAGTTTAAAAACCAATAGAGTGTGTATTTGTTGACCCGCTCGCTGCGTTGGATTGGTTACGGGCTGACGGCGAGCCGGGGCTGTTTGCTCACGTCACATCTGTGTTTGGATTGTCACAGCCTTTTGAGGCATTAAACTCCCTCAAACATTGTCGCTGGCAGCAGTAGCGTCGACAAATAGACTGCAGTCATTAGTAACTGATAACTGTAGGGTTACAACTGCTTTGCTCGCTTCTGCTGACCCTTGCGTCACTGCGTGGATCATATCGCGTTATCTTGTTAAGTTCTTTAAACATAATTTGCTCTTGAATTAGCTTCTTTGTATTTACTAATAATCTCAGCTCAACTTCAGTTTTAGGTGTAATGTTTTAAGCACATTTTGAAATCCTTTTAAATGATGTTTTTGAGATTTCTAAGATTATAAGATTGTTCGCTTAAAACTTGCTTCTATTTCCTTATCTTCGTTTCCCGACCAATAAAAAGTATCACGAGAGGATTTTGAAATGTTACGATTAAACTGAATCCTCTTTATCGCTGATATTTGCATTGAATTTGTCGACAGGCCCATAAGAGGCTGATATCCCTTAGGCAAACAAAGTTTGGTGGCAAGTGTGTTCTTAGTCAAACATATTTTTATCTGGCCTGTGTCAACGGCCGTGTACGCGTCTGCGCAAACAGCGGGGGTGGCGCTCGCTACTGCCTAATTGATATCACAGCTCCGGGAGTTTATGCTCTCCTGGTACTTCGATGGAGATTTAGTACAAACATTACACTAACTATACAATACAATCTTGGTAGAAATTCACAATTATTAATGCTTTAAGTAAATAGCGTTAATTTCTAACACTATTGGAATTTACTTAGAAGTTCGAGTTCACGTATCAGTATTGCCTTAATTGATAGCAGCTTCGAGACATTATGGTCTCCTGGTAGGTCTCCTCGATATTGATTTAGTACGCAAACTTTGGGTGATAGTTTCGCAGTTAACTGTTGAGAGATAACGCGGTATGTGATTAGTTCTTACTTCTTCGCTAGTTATGCTATTTCGGTACTTTAGAAGGATTACATTTTAAAGTAACTGTATGTTTCTTTAATTGTTACTTTAGTTCTGTTAACAATGACATTCGTTTCAGTCACGTGATTTTTATCTCTCTCTATTCGTGTTTCGTGATGATTGTGATCATTGTGTGGAATGAAGCACGCCTCGGCGTTATAAAGAGTCAATGTGATGATAACATCAACAAAATTGCTTTTGAATTCCCTTCCTACAACGTGTTAAAGCAGTCTCTTCCAATATCACATTTAGTTGAATCTAAATTGCATTACAACCGTAATTGAAGCAGGAAGTAAGACTAGTTTCATATTATTATTCACATCAAATTACACATAATAAAAAATACCAAACGACTAATCCATCACCACAGTGTATTAACACACCACCGCTACCAACTCGATATTATTTTCGAATTTGAACTTAAGATGCACTCGGACTTGTAAATCATCAATCAAAACCGAAATAGGATAAGTAAGAGAATTCATGCCGCGTCCGAGTGGCCATCAGAAACAAATCATTGCGCTATTAAAACGGCATCAAGATATATATCGATTTGAAAAAACCAACCGATTAGATCTCCGAACAAAATCAAACAATGAATCGATACCATCTGCGTATGGAATGCGACGCGTGATCTACAACCCGATTTAGTCTTATCGAGAAGTTTATCACTCGATTGAACTAGCGAATAACCGAAGTGTGTGTGAGCACGCCGTCCCTACGCCGCGGGATCCGACGCACTCCGTCTGCCCATTGTTGCTCACTTGCTTTGTCAATTGTGCCTCAACCTCATACGCACATACCTCATACATCCATTAACAGACGCCTTTCATCTAATTACACGGTTCATTAACGTATCCCTTTCTTTACAGATGGTGCAAGCGATACAAGTACTACGGTTTCACCTATTAGAATTAGAAAAAGTAAGTACACCTTTATTTTTCTTTATAGCCACGGACAAAGCGGAATACATTCGACATGAGAACAGGTTTCGTAAATATCACATAACACAACGTTTCGATTATCGGAGCGGTCGATCCCGAATCGAGATATCGTATCGATGTTGGGGCTGGCAGGCCGGACCGGTCGCGACACCTCGCGTTCGAATTTTAAATTTTGAAAACTATTCGGATTCGAACGCGATCAGGTGTTCGTGAGTGAATGGGAGCGCTCGGGACGTGTTTGTTTTTCGCCGTCTCCCATTTGGGCGACGGCCGGTTCTGCTTCTTGCTAACGGGACCGCAGGACTTTTTGCCGCGCGCCGTCAAATCGGACAATTTGCGCGCAGCCGTATTAATTAGTAGCATAAAATTCAAATCTGTATAGTTTTTTACGAGTCCGCCGTGTCGCCCAGCGAAGAATTAATTTAACTTGTCAATATTATGGTCACGTTTCAACGAAACTAGTTTGACTAACGTCTATATCGAGACGAATGATCTCGAGAAACGAGATACCTCGATGTGTTCTCACAGCGGATTCCGTAAGATATCCGGGCGGGTCGGCGGTATGTTAGGAACCGGTAGATTCGGTGAAAAAAGACGGCTAATACAAAAAGCTGTAACCAAGTGAACTGTAATGTGAGCCGCTGTACGAATCGCTGGCCGGAGGGCGAGATAAAGGCCGTTTAAAATAAGAAAATAACTCACGCTCGAAATTCAAAATACCGCCCTGGGCTGTGATTGGATGAAATCGTTCCTCAGGATTTAATGATATTTATTTCGCAATCAAACGCACGATTTTGCGCAACTATAATAAATAATATTCAGGTTTGGGCTTGAACGAAGTTCTACTAAAGTCTATTATTTTCTTACGCAAACTTCCTGTGCCTTTATAAAGAAAACGGTAAATCAAATATCGTTCTATTTGTAATTAGAAGGCAAGAAATGTAAGTAAAGTTAATAACGTGCGTACATTAAGCAAGTGGAATAAATAGATGTATAAAACGTAAAAAAGGTATAATATATTCTTTCTAATACTTATTTAGTTCTAAGTCATCAATCTAATGGACGTTCACTCGTACATGCAAGACAATTAAATGCAAATTCGATATCTTTAATCTATTTTTTCGCATAAAGTTGGTACACTTCCCTTTCTAGCTATTCTGGAATCTATCGAAAAATGGCTTCGGTTTTTGCCTTCCACATCCTATAGATACGCGTCCGCTTTATCTTGTCTACGGTTTTTGTCGATGGTTAAAAAAAAACACCGTTAGCTCGATCCGTTTCCGCTCCACTACACTCTATTCACAGGTGATGTTTTTTCTAGTTTATAATAATTAAAAATAAAAAAGACATGCTAAGGCTCAATGAGATCTCGTTAAGTGCGCTTTTTTAGTTTTTTATTATAATTGTCGGGTTTTTTGAGAAAAAATGATCTGAAAAGCCCACTGTGCGTTCGTTTTTTGAATTTTTATTGAAAAAGTAACTCTTAATGAATAGTAGGTACGGTAATAGCACAGATCTATGGTAACTTTTTGATCAACTAAAAAAGTAAATTATTAACGCTTAGCAAGCATAGTAATAGTCTATAATACACAATCCAATTGAAATATGAACTTAAAGGCATTGTTTTAAGAGTTAAAGCACCCTATACTGAAACGCTTAACAAAAATACCAAGTAATATTTTAACAGTATCATTTTGAAATTTATACAATACACATATTTTCTTTGTGTATTACTTAATGACACGTAACTTCAATGGTGATTTTACTTAAACTTTTAGTGGCGTAGGTATATTTATAAATAACCAACTTATTTTTCCAATTAAAAAGGGTGCTTATCCCATACCAAATTGGGTCCACATCCGAATACCTATCTAATGAAATAATCACACAAGTAGCTATAGAAAAACATCCACATATCCGAGCGTAGCGGACCGATCGTATTTACATTAAAATACCCAATAACGTTTTTGATTTATGCTTTTAATATTTTAAGCATGGCCGCGGGGAATGCCACAGTGCAGTCATGACAGTACATCTATACAAAGTAAAACCACTGCCACACAGAAAACCGGCGTGAAGCAGCCCCTGTGCTGTGTTTCGCCGAGTGAGTGAGGGTACCGGAGGCCCACCCGGGGAGGGAAAGGGATAAAAGATTGGCAGCGCGCTTGTGGCTCCACTGGTGTTGGTGTCCATGAGCGGCGGCAATTGCTTACCATCAGGTGATCCGCCTGCTCGTCTGCTACCTATCACATAAAAAAAAAGTATACAAAGCTGACAATTTCTTCAATCGACTCTCATCCTTATTGTGATACACATTAGGTTGAATATCAATTGAGGAAATTTGACCAGTTGTGGTAACCTGATGTGTGCTATGCTATATATTAAAAATCTAATAAATTTATACAACATCTCATACATTGATCAGACGCCGTACTAAGTAGCTTAAACACTTGTGTTACAGGTGATCACAAATATAATGCTTCACATAATATTACACCCAGACACTGAACAAATACAAGTAGATACCTGCATAAGAACTGGATTTAATTAAGTCGTTTAGCATTGAAGAAAAATAATGAAATAAAGATTGATAGTAGTATAATAAAATTCTACTATTTATGCTACGAAATGCTACGATAATACGCAGTCCTAGTACAGTCGAGGTCAAAAATATTTTTACACTTTAGGACCTTGTCACAGTACATATGTATAAGAGAACGACTTCCACTTTCTTATAAATATGTATTGTGACAAGGTCCTAAAGTGTAAACATATTTTTGACCTCGACTGTACATAATTAAATAATTTATATTGGTCCAACTATCAACGACTACACTGTGGCAGGCAAACTCCCGTATCGTAATATGGAGTCCTTTCATTTCCATCGCTCTGATTGGTCAGCCGAAGGTTTTTTATGTGGTCAACGAATGTACCCTAATAATGATTAAAGGACGGATTCCTGCGGTCACTTGGGTCTGTACCTATGTAGCCAACTTGGTGTTTCAAAAATCGAACGATGTGATACTGGCCGAATTGATTTATTTTTGTTTTTGGTTAGCAGGAACGAATAGAATTAGAAAATTATTTGAAAAATGGAACATACAGAAGTAAAGATAGCGATGTAAATGTATTTAGAGCGTAAAATATTCTAATTTCGAAATGTTTTATTCTTTTTTCAAATGTGAACTGTTTTTGGTTTAACTTTTTTATTATCTAGATAGAAAAGTTATTTAATCTATACAGGCTTACTAAAAAAATATTTTATTATACAATAATAAAAGATGATTATCAAAAGTCATATCTCGAACCTAATGCAAATGGCACACTAAAGTAAAAGTGTTTCATTAAACACCAATTAAAAGTGTTAGTTTTCCAAACTCCGTGTCCCGTAACGAAATATATTAATCCAACGTTCCGAGTTGTATAAAGGTTGTAAAAGCGCCATAAACGGCGCGTCCCGGGTTCGAGTCCGGCGTAAACCAACAAATCTGACCTGCCTCGTAAATCACTTAGCCACGTTGTTCAGATAACGTTTACGAGTTAGAAACAAAATATGAAAAAAAGTGGACACAGGGTTTTTTATTTGTTGCTTTTTAATAACGGTATTTATAATGGCTACTGAAGGTGGAGCGCCATTTTGAATTATAGTACCTACTCGTAATATCGACTTGCGTGGGGTAAAATGGATCAGCCCGCACGTTACTAGTCAGACAAACTGTGGAGACCCACCATTGCGAAGGTCATACCTCACATCATTGTAAATACAAGAGTTACCTAATTTTGAATCATGATCGGGGATCGGAATGGGTAGGCTATCTATCTTCTATACTATTTATTAAGAGATAACTTCTATAGACAACGACAAGGCTTATAGGTAAACCGAAAACACGAAACGCTTGCGCGATGTAATTGGACACAGCGCCATCTATTGGTTCATTTCTGAATTACGGTCCGAAGCGAAGTGAGGGCGGGCCACTAGTATGCTATAAACCCATTCCCCCTTAGTACTAAAAGGGGACTAAAGTTTTTTTTTAATAATGGCTGCTATCGCGTCTCCGATGGAGACATAATTAACTCTGCCAATGTCAAGGATAGTTACTATTTAAAAATCAATCAACCAATTTTAAACCAGGACTAACTTTAGACCGCGTCTTGTAACAAAGGGCACTAGGTTCATCAATGGGATTAGTGGCGTACATCACGGTCCTCTAATAAATTAATTCAACAGATAATGGCGCATTAGCTAACACCGCTAATTTGACATTAGTGATCTCTATTCTAGTAATTGGATAGGTTCTTACTACCGTATAACCGAAGTATACATTCAGTTCATATTGTTTGTAAAACTAGAACCAATCAGAGTGAAGCAGCGCCTGCGCTGTATTTCGTCGAGTGAGTGAGGGTACCGAACGCCCAATTGGAGGGGGAAGGGGGTTAATGTCATCTGTCACATGTTAAGTTGACAACTGTCAGAAAGCTGTCACTGTAAAAATATTGTATTTTTGTGCAACCAAATTATAGGTTTATTCACCCCGTATCAATAAAATCAATATAGGTACCTACCTAAGTTTGAATTAAAATGATTTTGCTATTAAGTTTAAATATGGTTTCCTTCAATAAAATAAAAAAGAAGGAAACAATAGTAAAATCTATTGCAAAAACGTTATAAATCGGTAGTTTTATCAGGGAAAATCAAGGTAAACTATTACGTTATAAAGTAACAACTACAAGTATTAGATTAAATTGTAAAAGTGACTTAAAAACAGAGATAACAAGTCATACGATCATGTTTATTTAACACTATCTTAATTAAGCCCAATATTTGTATAATAACGAGGGAAAATTAAAAATCACAAAGTTGTGAGGTGAGACCAATCGACTCATTTGAATGTGGGCTCGACCGGTTGATTCTATATTCAAATCGAAATAAAAAAGTAAAGGAATCCGGCCAGTCTCCGAGCCAGTGTTGCAAGGAGGATAATATTACAACCTTTTGGGAGATTTAAACATCGCTTTGTAACGTATTAGGTGATTTTTAACTGTCATACGGCTGTGACTTAGATTCTTTATAAGAGAAGACATACTTCTTTCTATACGCTGGCAAGTCAAAGGCGATCTTTCTGATCTCGCAGATGGTCATAGGCTAGTGATTAGTTAACTTACCTTACAGATAACGAAATTAAAAACATATGTAGTTAGATAATTGTTAGTTTGTGTTAGTATACGAAAATTATCCCTAGATTTTTAATTACACAAAGAGAAATAAATAGGCCAGAATAATTTAATGTTGGTTCGTTTTGTGCATCTCAACAGTTCAGAGTTTATACATAAATTACTATGAGGATAACCACTTGTTCGTCTGCCACATATTCAATAAAAACTTGCACCGATGAAGACCTCTCTTATCCCTTGGCAACACTGTCGCTCCGAATGTCGGCCAAATATGCGCGAGATGCGACCCGGCGTATGCGCATATAATTATATGCGCGCTTATATGCGTATTAGCATACTTATGTAAAAGTCCGACATTTTGCAGCAATTAACTTGTTTTTTTAGCGAAGCGTTTTCGATTTGAGATCATTCTAAAAGCAAAGATAGTGTATTGTTTTGAGCGTAATTTTCTCAAGTTTGCTTTTTTATTTTCGACCTTATCGCACCTGTCATCTGATGGAGCTAAGAACTTTTTTATGCATGTATTATTTGATACTGAATATCAAAGTAAAAAAAAACATACCTTTGATTCTGATGCCAAAAAGATTAAAAGCGCCCTATGTTTACTAATTATTCAACAAAACTTCGTCCCATTTACTTTAATATCAATTGAAAAGCACTGTCAAAGGTATATTTATTACCTTGATAACAACCTTTAAACGCCGTTCACATTCAAATCAATTAAAATCAAGTGCGAAATTTAAATTTCCAACGAGTTCCTTATCTAGATCTTGCATTTTGAAGATTGATAGATATGTTTAATGTAAAATAAACGTTTCAATCTACGCACCTAGTCACACCCACGGCGGCATTAGCGGAGAAAAACCCTTTTAGTCGCGAATCGATGCCGGCGCCCACGCAGCCGCCGCTGGCAACGACCCACCTCAACACTTAAAAACTTTCAAAACACTCTCGCCAACATTAAAGCGAAAAACAAACCAGACGCATTTCAAAAATCGAACGTCCACAAAAAACCTAAGTTGCTTTCCAAATCCAAATTTCAAAAGAATGACAGCCATTCGAATAGGGAACGTCTATACGTCAACGAACCGCCATTATATCACATTTCATTCCCAGTTTAAATAAAAAGTATTCGTTCAGAAACACTCCATATCTCAATCCGTGAGTCGCTCATTCCAAATTTAAATTTCTGGAAAGAGTTTGATGTTCGGAACGATAATCGCCCCGAACCCGACTCGGAATGCCGTAATATCTCATTAAAGGCATTACTTTTAAACTAAACAACGTTGTATCAAAGCGATATTTTTCAAACGAGTATAACTCTTTGGGCGACGGCGCACGGCTTAAGTTGTCCCGCGCCGGGTCAACATTACATCCTTACGACTCGCTAAGGAGACAGTTCCAAATTTGAATCCCCGAAGAGTTACGATGTCAAATCTTAGCGGCTGTCACTAAAATCGAAAATAGTATCGGCGTCACTGAGAGCCGGATTAGAGACGAATTTTATTCGGCGCAGTGTGTTTACTCTGTCATTCGTGAGCTTATAAAAGCACTCTCAATCACGATTTTGACATTGACAGCGCAATGCTCGGAAACCGCCGGGCGGTAGCGTTTACGCGTTCTAGTGTCAATAAAATTCACACAGTCATAAATATGAATTTCAACGGTCGGTTGTAAAATTCAAATTATGATAAACAAACTGTAGTGGCGGCGCGTGCGTCCGAACTTGGGAAAAAGCTGTCGATTAGAGAATTAGTATCCCGAAGACATAATTAGCTGTCAACGGTTAGCGCTGTTTCCGCTTCCGCCGTTCTATTTCCAAATCGGAGTCGTGTTCGATTTTTTTCGTCGCTCCACCTGCCAGCGTTTTATTACATTTCTCCGTGTAAATTCAGACTAAAAATTTCGTTAGTCTTTTTATTGCCTTATGTTAATTTCTAAGCTAATTATGCCTATGAAAATTTATAAGGCCAACGCACAAAATTAATACGGGCCCGCCGGGGGCCGTATTTTATCGAATGAAACAAAAAAATACGGGTTTCGTGTCGTTTTTACGATTCGTTGTGAGTTTTTGTGGGAGTGCGTGCGGCAGTTGCGATGCGTTCCCTTTGTCCGTGGCCTCTGACAGTTAGGTGTTGCCCGCATTGATTTTGTTTTTGTATCTGTTACATTTTTGACAGGTTGTTTAGATTTTAAACTGTGCATGAACTTCATTGTATTGTTTTTTAGATTTAGCACTTCTACCCCGAAGAGAGACATTTGGAATACAAACGGGTTCGATTCCCACATCAATACTACATTTGGAACCTAAAGCTATGTGTTTTACTGCAAGAATTTACATCTTCGTCTTCATCACAAAATGATGTACCTACAAACGGGGTCAGATCGAGTTACTTCCCTAAGTGCAAATATAGCACTTGTGTCTCAGACATAAGAACTGTCCTAAGTCAGAAAAGTGTAACTCGACCTGACGTCGTGTGTACTCATTTTGATTTAATTGAAAGGAAAAAGGAAGCTAACGTTTAATGTTTACAAAATATTAATTATAATAAACTTGACGACATTTCAAAGATTTTCTACAATGTTTCTAGTAGTTGTATGTAACTAGTTAATGACTTCTACACTGCAGCCGCCGGCATTTGAGAACAGGACATAAATGTACAACATATAAAATGTCGTAGCTACTTATTGTTAATTGAATAGTATTGTTTAAGTCTGTAATGATTTCCACTATGTTTCTTAATTGACGAACGTAAAACACAAAAACATTAACGTTTGTCCAATTACGGTACCTACCTGATTATCATCAGGTATGTCGTATGTTCGTTATTCACTTACATGTTTTAAAGGAATATAAATTTGGCGTGTACCATTTGGCCTTCTTTACAATCCGCAAGATGATTAAGAATAGTTATATCTTTACAGGATTGCTACCATGTTACCTTATTTTTGAGTTTCTGATATTACAAGTATTCTATAATGTTAATGAATAGAATAGAATATCGATTATTCGTTTATTCAGAAAAGCACTCTACATTGCATTTTTTAATCTGCTCTCACATATGGTCGCTCTGTGTGACTATGAAAGTTTAATTTAGATCAGAATTGCCAAATGCTGGATCTTATTACAAGCGTAAATGTTATACTTACATGTCATAACGTCGTAAGTGACAGTTACTAGTTAGGAGTGAAAAACAATTGAGAAGCCGGCGGCCTGTTTTGTCCAAGAGCAGAAAGTACATGGCTGTGTTGTTGCGCAGGTACACGAGTTGTGCGACAACTTCTGCCACCGCTACATCAGCTGTCTGAAGGGCAAGATGCCCATCGACCTGGTGATCGACGAGCGGGAGAGCGCGCGCCCCCCCGACTCCAACGGCGAGCCGCGCTCCGCCCCCGACTCCAGCCACGACGGCGCCTCCACCCCAGACGTCGTGAGTACCCCCTATAGCAAGTCCCATCTCATTCAGAGGCGCGATCCCCAGCTAGCACCCAACTCAACCACGAGCTATCTCGTGCACCCCTGCTCTTAGTTTGGCCATTGCAAAAACGAAGTCCAAAAGGGGGTGCTCGCATACTAGTTCCAATTACCGCCTCCCAAGCTTTGTTTGTGCCCCGGTGAGAGATACCCTCTCCCCGGCGGTTTAAATTTCCCTTAGAACAAATCTTCGTTTTTGCAATTGGCCAACCTCTAGCACTGTAAAAAACAAATCGATACTATTCGAAATTTAAATTCTTTGCATCTGTCAATGACAGTTACAGTGAAGGGGTGAACAAGGGTGCGACTCGACCATGCGTCCGCAGAGGCGGACTTTCACTATGAATATTAGCGCCGATATTCAATTGTTTTGCACCGGAATTTATGTATACGATTGAAAAAAACATACGTATAACGTTGATTGTAATATGTGTATACTAATAACGTTAGTGAGTAATCCTGAACTGTTTGTCCGGGCACACCCGACACCAGCGCCATACTTAGCTACGCGTTCCGAGCTTAGAATAAAACTAATTAGATGTATTTGAAAAAACTATTCGAAAACGAAGTATACGTAAAAATACAACTTTAACTTGCCTAAGTGAGATAATAAGGTTTACTTAAGAATTTTAAATTATTGTAATTGATTTACGGTGGTAGATGCTAGAGTGTTATTGTTTTGGCTAGAAAATGAAACATAATGTACGTAAATAGTTATAATCGCCGATCTTTTACGTTACTATGGGATAGAAGCACGAGAATACGATTTAGTTAGTGAAAACAAAAATACGTATGCAGTATACGCTAGGTGTAATGAATGTCTGACGCCGCCTGCGCCGAGCTGGCGAGATCTCTCGGGGCCTCTCGGTAGACAATATGTTAACCAGGTGAATGAGTTCATACTTGCGAGGTAGGTACAGACATGTCAAGTTACCCCATACAGTGCGAAAATAGCACTTATGTTTCAGACATACGGACTATCCAAAGTCCAATAAGGATAACTCCACATGTCGCCTTGTATACAAGGGTTGGATGGAGGCAATGGTATAAAAAAACCGTTATCTTCTCCTATATATCTCCTATTTTGTAGGTAGCGATTTAAACTCACTGGTTAAGATATAAAAGAATCAATTAACATATCTTTTTCTCTCTTCTAAAGTGAAAAAGATAGTTAAACTGATTGAGCAATAGGTAGCTGAAGACCTAGCCGCCGACGCAGGCGAACTATCGGACGCTATATATATATTATATATATGTATGTGCGTTATATAAATAGAAAACTAGTTGCTTCTACAGATAATAAAAATTAGTGGTGGCGTTGACTGTGTTCCGAGTATGACGATACATTTCTCCCCTTTCTCCTCTCTTTAATATAAATATGATACAGTAATTCTAGATAAAGTAAGATAATTACGTTTCTTGCTGTATTTTTGTACATCGCATGTTGAATGTTTTACAGTAACTTGTCAGGTATTCCTCGTAGGGCACTAATGTTAGAGCCAACAAACTAAATATCCGAAACCATTCCTTGTAGCGCACTATCCATAAAACATGTCATAAAAAGTGAAGTATCCTATTTATTGTCCCACTGCAGGGCAAAGGCCTCCATCATAGAAATCAAGTCATCGCTACTATGACGGGATTAGGTTTTATCACCACGCTTGTTTAATGCGGATTGGTGATGATCACAAACCCGAGCTAACTCCTTAAAAGGCCGGCAACGCATCAGCGACCTCTCTGATCTCGCAGATGTTCATGGGCAGCGGTGATTACTTACCAGCAGGTGAACCCGCTTGCTCGTTTGCCGCCTCTAGTATAAAAAAAAGTTCAAACATTCGAAATATAGGTACTTTTTAATAATTATTAATCTAAGGATTACAGTTATCAAGTTCATGGGCGGCGGTAATTACTTACCAACAGGTGACCCATTTGTTCGTTTGTCGCCTGTAGGTATTTTTTTTATAAAAAAGTAATTGTCTTAATGGCATACTTCAAGTTACTAGGACCACAGAAAGTGACTGAAAGTAAAATCCTCAACTATTCATGAGCTAAATTGTATCATAATTCTAGAACATCTCGGCGTTCCCGATACTTTTAAAAATTAAGAGATGGAATGGCGGATAAAGGTTATTAGATTACCTACGACCACTTAAATAAATTATGATATTTAATACTGTTAGTGTGCTTCAAGGAATAGTTTTGGTGATTTCATTTGATGGGCACTAAAATGAGTGCCCTTCGAGGAACACCTGACTCAAGTTATACTTGGTCCCTTTAGTTCGGTCCGATCTCGCGCGTGGGTACCACGCCTACAATCAACAGCACAAGTATTTGCACTAGTTGCACAGTTCTCACTCTTATTCTGAAGGATACAAGGGTCATGCTGTGTTGGTGCATCGACTTTTGCCGTTCATTGTATCTGTACATCCAAGGTTGTTTAATTTTTAAGGGATATTTTGGGCGTTGAGACTGATTTGTTTTGTTTGTGTTATATATTATTATTTCCCACTTTTAACATCCAGCATTGTCCGATGACATCCGCGCTATGTTGACTTGGGACAATTAATTTTATTAAACTAAAATTAGTTATTTTTGTCTGTATATGAGTTTTAACATTAAAATTGTGTAGTTGGATCATGTCTAAGTTAGGTTTTAGAATATACAACGCGGTAGGTTTCTTATGTGTTTGAAACTTAATTTCTTAAATCTAACTCGTAAATGTATATCTATTAATATGCTATTTGGTGTACGTCCATCTTGTATGTCAATGTGATTATTTTATAATTTTATTTTCTGAACGGATTAAACAATAAAATGTTCTGTTTGAAATTACATGGTAGTTTTGTTTACCGACCGATAATTCTACACAAAAAGCTTAAAAGATATACCAGAATTTATAGTCATCATAACAAGATATACCTGGGGCTTTTTTGGAGTAGGAAATCTTACAGTCTTAAGGCTCATCGGTTTTCAGATATAATTTAAACACAAGGCACTAGGGAACGTATCAAGCCAAAGTTGAAAAAAAAAATCATGTAGATAATTCTACTTAACATAGGTACACTCATATTCACTACAACAGTTTAAAGTGTATTTTTAGTAAATACTCATTATGTTGGATCAGTTGGAATTATTATCACACTTTATCGTCCTTGAGACCTTGAGAGGACTACATAAATTATGAAGCTGATTAAATCCAAGAAGAACAAAATAATACCAAGCAGATACAAATCTACAAATGATGCCATCACTTAAAAAAGTAAAGTATCAGCCTATTCTACTACTTCCTTCTGTCTTCTGACTACAGCGCTACCATCATAGAAATCAAGTCATTGCTACTACGATGAGATCAGGCTTAATTATCACACTTCCTTTATAAAAGTGATAGCTTCAGTTTTAGGCTCTACAGAGACTAACTTTTAACCATGTTTTTAAATAAAGGGGTTATGTGTGCGAGAGAGAAATATTAAGATTTTTTGCATTGCTCTCTCTAACATCTTCTGTATCTCACAAAGAATAAAAATAACAAAATCAATGTTCTACAGCGTCTGAAGGGACGCGAGGGGTTTCAGACATAATATCGCATTTTTATCATGTCTCTGTATTCCATAAGCGCGGCTCCCCCTGGCGGGAAAGCCGGAAAATTGTTTCTTTACGGCACCCCAGCGCTAATCTATTGCGCCGAGAACTCCCGGAATCCTCACAATCTGATATTTTATTTATTTTTTATGGCCTGCCATTGACGTCTGATGGATGCCGATTGAGGGTAGTTTTAAAGAGTAGGGGCTAGTAATTGGCGCGAATTAGCGTTTCAAAAAAATAATGCTTGAGATCTCGTTTGATGTGATAGCCTGTGGTGCGCAGCTGGAATTCAGTAGAGATAAACCTTGATACTACTATCAATTTAAGGGACTGTCGCATAATAAGGGATATTTAAAACACGAGCGAGATTTTAAAAAACGAGACTTGGCGAGTTTTTTTATAGAATTCGCGAGTGTTTTTAAAATTGCAGTCTTATTATACATAACTTTATCTTCATTCATGTATTAATGTTTAAATTAAATTTAAGAAATGAAAAGGAAACACTTAATTTTTTGGCAATTTATGACGAATATAACTTGTCCTCATGCCAACAAATGTAGCATGTAAAAAATCTAACCTTTTATGGTCATGGTATGGTTTTTTTTAATTTTCTTTAAAGCCATGGTAATGTATACAGTCTGTCAAAATGTGTTTACCTTTGAGTACATAATTTTAAAGATTATGACATGGGTGTAGGTAAAAGTATAATTATACACCGTGATTTTTAGTTATCTACAAGTCTTGGCACGTAACTCTAGCGGTCGGCTGTAGTAGTGGGGATGTTTGCGCACTTATAAAAAGCGCACATTATACTAAAATTTATTTCTGCGTACTCAAGGTCATCGCTAGATATACGTGCCGGATCTTGTACCCTAGAAATTTTCTTAAGGGTGCATGTTTGGTCCATTATTGCCATTGGATATTATACTTTTCTTCAGTCCTTAAACACTAGGAAGGATTTTTCATTGATTGTTTCAATTGAATTACATTCAATAATAACAAATGGTAGTGGACCAAAAAAGCAATCCTATTTATTAAGCTACCATCCCTCTTAAACTCTGATTTTTAATTATGTAGAGTCAACTGACAGATGTCAATGTGTCATCCCCATACATTATCAATTTGACAGATTCAAAATGTCAAAATGTATGGAAACTTGACAATTACATTTGTCAGTTTACTCTACATAATTAAAAATCACAGTTTAGGTACTGGCTGGCACTAAACCTGTATTAGGTTGTTATTGTAGGTAGATGCCTACACTACACATGTCAGTAATAAGGCAATAGGAAATCGAAAACAAGCAAGCACATATTTGGAGCACATTCGATGAATAATGTAGTAGTGGGCCAGCAATAACAGAAATAATACAATGGGGGACAAATCCGGGATTTGGCGGGACCCGCGATTCGTCACGCGTCCGTCACGGGGACGCGTCTATGGCGGGGCGTGTCTATGCCGACTTGTCTATGGTTATGACGGCCATAATGCGAGATTATAAACTGATGATGGTTGGGAACTAACGTTAGGCTTGGGGTTAATGT
Source organism: Cnaphalocrocis medinalis (assembly GCA_014851415.1). NCBI lineage: Eukaryota > Metazoa > Arthropoda > Insecta > Lepidoptera > Crambidae > Cnaphalocrocis > Cnaphalocrocis medinalis. The sequence goes on along the minus strand of CM026293.1, from coordinate 11,907,814 downwards.
GGTACTTTATATTGAGGACCAGATGTAAACAATAGTATTTGGGAATTTAATTTTATTGAATGGAACGCTAAATTTTCACAGGACATTTTGAATACTTAAAAAAATATATCATAAACTAAAGAGAGTTATTGATATAAATACTTACAAATAAGCTAGACTTCTAAATTTAAAAAAGGTAAACTATAAGTAATCCTTATCAATAAAGTAATTGAAGTAATATACTTTTTGTGTGGAGCTTTAAAAGTTTCCAAAATAACATTTTTACAAACAAAGTTACTAGTCTAGAAATTAGTAATTTTTTCCTTATTCCATTAGCAATTTAGATAACATTTCGAAAAAAACACGTTTAAAAAATGTCATGCTCATTAAAATATCAGAAGATAAACACGTTTAAAGCCAAAATCATGTATAAAAAAGTGTGAAAAGTAGTTTTTTTAATGATTTAGACTCGTGTTCCTCAGTGAAAGTCGCTCAGTGCCCTCAGCGAAATTCATAGTTTACATACAGTTTATTGCCATTTAAACACAATTCTCTAATGGTATGAAACTTCAACTTTCACAAGTCTCAATTTGGAAAGGAATTAATTAGCAAGATTTACAGCACATTCTAGAATAGTGGAGTATGTAAAATGGAGGGATTTACGCGGTAATAAAGCAGTCGACAGACAGACAGACTGACGGCAGCTAATGAATACGCGCAGACGCATGCTAAGCGACGTAACTACCACGAAGTGCAATGTGCGTGGAATACCTACAAGGCTGTTACGACGTCGAAGGGACCGGAGAGGTGAAGTTGAGAAAGATTTGCGTGGACTCCAGCTGATGACTGGCGGGAGGTGGCGCAGGGACCGACCTAGATGGAGGCTCTTATTATCGGTGGCCAAGGCTCACTTTGGGTCGCCCAGCCTAGTTAAGTAGTTAGTTTTTTTTTGTTTTACGACATAATATACTGAAAGTTGCCGGTGAAAGAAAAACAGTTAGATATTCTAAACATAGGTTTAGTTAAGGGCGTGTCTATGAATATTTACATCCATTTTACCACATCTTTAACCAATCATTCTGAACTACATATTTTCTATGACTTTTGGAAATTCTGCATGTGACTTACGACTTTAAAAAAAAATCGAAAGTCATAGGCAGGTTTTCAGAATGGTCGGTAGATGACGCCAATGTTCACAGATAGGTAAATCGTGTATACCTAGTCTGGTAGTGATAACACCGCCAACATTTTACATAGATTTTTTGTGATGTTTAGTTTTTAAGTTGCATATTTTGTGCACGTATATCTACCTATCTATCTACCTTGATGTTACGACTTTTAACTTTTAGAAAACCAGCAATAATACCTTCTTCCTTTAAATATTAGTCAGCAAAGCCCAGAGATCTACAAGAGTTTAACGGGCAATTGCAATAGCCAAAGTGGTCTCTCGTCACAAATAGCAGCCTAAAATTACCCATACTGAACTAAACCTGTCAATTTTGGCGCCAAAACAGTAAAAAGACGCCGCCTGCCGCTCGTAAACCGTCGCTTTCAAATGTGGAACGCGCGATTGGCTGGACGCTGACCAATCTGCACGCGAAGACGAATTTTATGACCTACCATTGGCTGCAGTGGTAACTTATTTACGACAGACCTAAGGTTCGCCCGCGAAATTTCTATTAATAAATTAGTCGTAAATGCCATGTAATTTATTGTCATTGCCGTTCAACGTAATTATTGCCTTTATAAGAATAACATCTTCATGCCTTATAAGCAGAAAGCAATATGCATGGCGCTCCCGCCAAAGATTATTATAATATCTATAGCAAAGATCAGCTAACGATGAAAATCAGTAGGTAATTAAATAAGAAGCGAATATATCAAAAATCGCTGAATAGAAAGTGAAATAAGAAGTAACTAGCAAAAAAACAATATCCTTTGTAAAAAATACCTAATTAAAAATTAATAATAACCTAAAAACCAATGACGGCAGACTTGGCGGGAAAACGTTCCAGATTAAAAAACTCTGAACAGAGGAATAAAATAAATCAGCCGGCGATTTTAAACTTCGAATTTCCACCTGGGCTATAGATTACAAAAGAGGTTGTTTCAATCTTTTTTTCCGTTGAATAGAAATAGGTGGCTGCCCGCTGGGAGCCTTTGATACGGACGAGCCATTTGCGAGCAGCGGGGCACCGATGTCTTCATCGGGAAAATCATTATTTCCCTAATAACAGAGAAATTTGTCGGCTGTTGGTGATTTTTCGCTCTTAAACTTCACCCTCGGTATCTTACTCTCGTAATCTTAAAAAATCAAAACGATCATAGGAAATTAATTACAAAATTATCCATGATGTTTCTTTTAACTTACTTCACAACATTGCTTATGGTGTATTTTTAGATTCTCTAGCTTGTTTTGGATTTTAAAACTGTAAAAGATTAAAAGGACAAAGAATCATCAATTTCCAGAGAACTTTTGCAGTTTCTTGCCAAATAACTTTGACTCCTATCCTTTAGAAGTCAAGCGGAAAATGTTCAACTTTTTAGCTCTCAGAATTGTTAGTAGGTACCTACAGTTTCCACTTAAAGAAAATTAATCCAAAAGGGTATACGAGAACATCCACTTCGTGATTTTACTCGTAATGAAAGAATCATGTCAATATTGAATTGCTTTACAAAAATATTGCACTTCTCGCCAGTTCCAATACATTATCAACTGTGCGTTTCATGAAACTTTCTACCTCGTACCACAAAACTATGGAATAAACTGTATCTTACTATAATTTCCGATGCGACCTGCAATACTTCAAAAAGCGAGCATATCTCTTTTAAAAGAACGGCAGCCCCCTTGTGACTCTTCTGATGTTGCTGGTGTCATGAGCGGCATCAGGTGATCCGTCTGCTCATCTGCTCCCTATATCATAAAAACTCCTTTAATTTCAACCGCAATCCTTGCGATTATTCAATTTGGTGAAAACGCCACGTCTGATGTCATCGCCATATGGCTGCGCCCACGCACGGTCCTTACCCTGTATCGCCGGATTCGTTAAAATCTTTTGTAACGTTATCTGCACTGCTTTATGTGGGAAGTACTGGAATTGATATTTTGTTGCACAGCGAGGTACAGTTGCAAAGGACACTTGAATTTTAGATTTTACATTTGTATGAATTGAGGTGAATGTCCAATAAAAAGGCTAAATTTTAAACAACAGTTAATTTATATTGAAATCATAATTTATCTTTTCCTAATTAGCACATAATCAAAAGACCTTTCCATAATAAAATACTGGTGAAAGAATGCTTTTTAACGCAGAACTAGTACTTTTTACTGTAGTAGATATTTATTTAAGTTCTGTAACTTTCTGTTCAATACAGAGTTCTGTTCAAGAGAGGGCATAGGTAGTATTAACCACTATTCAATAGTATCTATATAATAGTAGTAGTAAAGTAGTAATAGTAGTAGGTTGTCTGGAAGAGATCGCTATTAGCGATAAGGCCGCCGATATTGTATTAGTAAATTACTATTAGCATTAAGTTCTGTAATGTGTTGTGCAATAAAGAGTATCTATCTATCTATCTATAGTAGTACTATCAAAAGATCTTTGTCAATAGATAACGCCAATACTATTGATCAATAGTAGCCCCAATTCCCCTGTCGATGCTATGGATAGTATCAATACGTTTACACTTGGTAATACTATAGATAGTAATATTGATATCCTGAATAGTTTTAAAGGTCAACTAAAGCTAAAATAGTTTCACTATCTACGATCCATTCATCCATTTAAATCATAAAACTAAAAGATCTTTTGACATAAATTTAAGAAAAAGATCTTGTTTCCATTATTCCCTAAAACGGACAAAAACACATAATTACAAGCAAACCGACCATAACATACATCAATTCACAAATGTACCAGGAAACTGTACAAAGGCTGCACACTTAGTGTACCTCAGGGCGCGGCGTGGGGCCACCCCCTGCGGGGCCATTTGTACAACCAGACATGTTTCCGGAGGACCCTAGGTTTGAGTCCCCGGAGGGGTAAATAATAAACAAATCTTAGAAAATATTTGAAGCCTTGTAGCGGGACCAGTACTGCAACAGTTGACCATAAAATACTAAATTTCTTAATTTTGCAAAATGAGTCATGTTCATGTCATTGCATGAATCATAAAAGGAACCAGACGTTAGGTACTACCTACTGAATCAGAATTTCTATCCTTTTCATAAGCGCTATGTGACACCTTCGTTTGGATGAGACAGATATACCTATCATTTGTTACAGGACAGCTTCGTTATAAGCCACTAGGTTTGATTGACTCTGGAGGGTTCTAGATATGACATTAGACGATAAGACCGCTAAAATTGTGCATAAAAATTCTGTCAAATTCTGAAGTTGTGAATTTTGTGCAATAAATAAAATATATCTATCTATCTATATGAGCGCTGAATATGGACCGCAATTTACCACCCCTACAATCTGCTACCTTAGGCTCCACCCTAGTACTTAACCTATATGGTAAGTCCGCCACTGCGCATAACAGAAACATGAGTTTCGCAACAGTTACCTACATTAACAAACCTATTTTAGCAACGGCTTCTAAAATTAATACAGATTTCAGTATTATCCATTTGCTTCACAACTCCTCAGTCATCTCGCAGCTTGACTTTCACGGCAGCAATAATGAACCTTAAATCATATATTTACTGCCATAATCTCATAAAAGATCACCTCACAACAAATATTTAACGACAGTACTCAGCAGATTGCATTCTGCATAACTTCGCCAACATTTCCTAAGGTTGACCTTTTCTGCCGAAGAAACCTACGTTCTCACGGTAAAACTTAATTAAAATTCTCAACGAAACAGTTCCAACAAATATGATTTAATAGTAAATTGAGATCTACCAATTACAACAAGGAACTAATCGAAATCGTACAAACGTAATCGAAGTAATCGTAATCGAGATTAGAAAAAAAATTAACATCGCAACCGTTATGCTTCTGTCTGTGAATTACCAAACTTTCTCTTTTGAAACAATGTTTATAAAAAAACCACCATAAACACCGCCACAGTAACACCGGGAGTGGAAATGGCGCGTTCAAAATCGAAAATTCGAATTAAATTTTAAAAGTTTAATTACGAGTACGATCGGCTTCCGTAAAGCGCATCTTCGAACACATTTTCTAATTAGCGATTGGTCACGCGCGCGGCGGCCGATCGCCATTATTCCAAATCCGAATCGAGCAATTTGAATTCGGAACGGTCGCGGTCCACCAACAGTTAAAACTCCTCGTAAAATCATAGACAAGATAACTTTTTTATTAACCTGCCAGGTCGCGTTGTTACCAGTTGTTAGACTAAAAGATTTAATTAATATTTTTATTGTTGCCGCGGTAGGCTGACCGAAACATTAATTAGGGACGCGCTTTATGGTTTATGATCTGTTTTATGTACATCGTAATAGTAAAAGTAGCTCATGTTATCATTCAAGAAATATGGCGATGCTTATTAAATTTCCAGTCGGGCAGCGAGATTGTCTAAACGAGACACTCGTGCCGAGCCAATCTAAGGGAATTCTAAATCAAACACTGTCATGCAATATTTAAGTGGTCAACAGCACTAAATAAAGTGATGTCGTCATACCAATTAAAAAAATTATCCCCCTTAATAAGTGTCAATTCTTAACGAATGTGTGCATACGCATGATTTTTATTTCACACGTTCCTCACTACGGTATTGTAACGAAATGCAAACTGATAGCAGGGGACCTTATTGCTAAAGGCATAAGGAGCAGTTTCGATCGGTAATGGAATTTTACGACTATTTTTATTGACGCTTAGTCTCGACACTCATGTGGAGCTCTCGGATTCAAAAAAGATCATACAGACTCATATGCCACTCGGGCATTCGCCTCTACTCCGTTCAGATAAGATTCCAATTCGATTGGAGACAGTTGAAGCTCGTTCAGGAACGTAAAGGTACCAACTAATACGAAGCAAGTAGAAGATGAACGAAGGAGAAGGGGCCATCAAATTTTAATTGTGCGTTAAAATAATAATCAATGAGGCGACTACCGCTAACGGGCCGCATTCGCAAATAGAACTGCGAAGCAAACGTTCGAAATTCGAATGTGGTTTTTTCTCGGCGGTTAATTGGGATCGGGATTAGTGGCCAGCAATAACTATTCGTTTTATGATTGATGAGTTTGGAGGTCTCCGAACGTTAAACCTTTTAGAGGCAAACGGATTGTAAGGGACTAGTTTTCGTGTTTAATTGCCTCTTAGTGGTACACTGAGAGGTGCATTGATAGTTGGATACTTCGATATCCATCCATTCGATCAGTACGTCGTTAGTCATTTGCGGTTCTAGTTAATTTGTCACGTTCGCAACGGAAAAGTGTCATGGCCACCACATGTTACATCGTAAGGTGATTATGTTATAAAATGAATGTCTAAGGACCTATTCAGGTTCTGAGAAGCTGTGCATATATTTTCCTTATAACTTTGAATAAACTTCTAACGAATGATTCAAAAACCAGCACTGCGAATATATGTTTAATGCATATATCTTAGATTATCTAAAGGTAAATCTGTAAAGTTAGACAAATTATCTGATCTTTATCATTTACTGACTATTCACCATCTAGTCATTTGAAGACAACCGAGTTAAACAGACATATTAATTAATATATTATGTAGTGCAACAATAGGCCTTTTATCCAAGAGGGTTACATTACTTGGTATAACAGTTATATCAGTAGGAGTCTTATTGATAATAAAATGAAATAAATTAATTAAAATAAAATGGTAACATTGTATTGTTTTTATTATTAAGGCCAACGCTTGACCACAATCGCACCTGAAGGTAGGTGACGATGAGGTCTAAGATGACACGCGTTTGCCTAGAAGATGCCTGTTTACTCTTGCCTTAAAGATTAGAGGTCACGTAAAGCAGACCACGGCAGGGAGTTCCGTTCCTTAAATGTAAATATTAAATACAAATAGTACATTAAATATTGAAAAGCTGATTCTCAGTTTGAAAGACTTACATACCTAAAATATTGATTGGTAGTCAAAGGACTTTACGAGTAAGTAAAATAAAGTAAATCTTCTATGTATAAACGCAATACAAAATCACGAACTCTATAACAAATAAAACGAGCGTTGTACGAATTTGATATATGTCATATCGTATATAAAATGCACCAAATCTTTGTTATTCTGGCCAGCGGAGTCGCAAGTTATGACGCGCGCTCCACTCTTTCCGAAGAAATAACTTCGGTTTCGTAAATAGTGGATGTAGGGTTTTTAATAAAATATATCCACTTTTTCACCTGCCAGTACCCCAGCTCAGGGTTGGGTTTTTAATGTTTTTTATTTATGACCAAACAAAAGTAAAAGTTTCTAGTTGCCTTGTTGTTATCTTTTCTTGCTCTTCGATATTAACTTTGTAATTTGACACACAAGATTGTGATTTGTCTTTATTTTGAAATTAACGATGCCGATGCGTGATAGGCAAAAGTCTTTGACATAGCCTGACGATGGTGTAGCAATGGACAGACCAGTCCCCTGGTTAGCCATGTCAGCCGTAGAATCAACAATGTCTTTCCATATCTCTAAAGCCAATTTAAGAAACGAGATAGGTATACTTGTATTGAAATCAATTCCAATATCATTATCATCATCTTCAGCCCTGAATGTACCTATAGTCTTCTTTCCTTTTCTCCACCGTACACGCTCCTGAGCGGCTTAGACCTATGCCTCTACAAATTTGTAGATCTATGTTTAGTTGTAATTTGAGGATCACAACCTCACTTCCTCATAAACTTCTCACTGTCTGCAGTACCATTCCAGTAGTTTCTGTCCTAAGCATTTTCGAGGGCGTATCTAACTGTCAAGAACGGTACTGATGTGGTCAGAGATACACGTTAACACAATGCTAACCCGGACATAGTAACCCCTGGGTTAAACCCCGAGGTGGCAGCCCTGGGCCATGCCACGGATGCTTCTCGACACACGCAGGGACAAACACATTCTATTTATATAAATATTTACTTGGAAGTTGGCAGCGTTCACAATATTATTCGATGTGGAGGTATCACAAATGCACCGGTGAGCATTTCGGACACACGAAGATTAATAACGTTGGAACAGACATAATATTTGGTAGGAATAATGTACGAGTGTGATTGTATAGTGTTTTTTTTCATTCATCAGTTTTGCTAGGAAGAATATACCAGATTAATTTAAAAGAAAGTAAATTTCGTCTTTGTTATATAAAGTTTTGACATTCATAAAATTTACGCACGACCCTGCTTTTAGTCGTTCAATAAATATTAGAATTAGTTCGCCCAATTGTTTCTATTTCTACAGTTACAATATTTATAGGATATCAAAAATGGTTTAGTAAATATTTCAATGTAAAAGGTTGGCAGCACAATTGTGACTCCACTGATGTTGCATAATGATAAGCGATTGACCATCAGATCAACTTGGACGTTAGCGTATTGTCCCGTTATTGATGATGAAGAATACCTAATACGCAAATAAGGTAATCGCTTACTATCAGGTCATCAGTCTGCTCATCTGCCATCTATCACTTAAATTGGCCGCAGCTCGAGCTTTCGCCATGAATCGCTTATCTTAGATATCAGCTAGCGTCCCACAAGGTGGACTGAGAATCAAGTGAAGGTCGGGGGAATTCCTTGGATGCGGGTGGCACAGGACCGATCTGTGTAGGAGAACATTGGGAGAGGCCTATGCCCAGTAGTGGACGTCTATTGGCTGAATGATGACAACGATTAGGTGTCAGTGACCATCCTACTAGTCGCCGGCCAGTGGGGCGCCCACGCTACCGCTGGCGGGATGTAGTAAACGCGGACCTGCAAGAATTGCAAGCAGGATTGGCGACAAGCTGCACAAGACCGAGACAAATGGCGACATCTCATATCGAGGCCAAGTCTCATTTTGGATCGTTGAGCCATCGGAGTAAGTGACCATAGATCAGTATGGACTCCTTCGCATTCCCCTCGGATTGTTGTTGTACAAGCCTGAAGTTTATTTCAGAGCGTTATAAGCTGGCAGCGCCGCGGAATGTCCCCGCACGTGCTCCCTATGATAATAATAAAATGTTGGCGCATTATTTATTTATAGTCCGTCTCGCGGCTGTCGCTCGTCCGTCCGTCTGTCCTACGTGTTTAGCTGTTATTATATCTACATACAGTTGGCTCCGCATCGGCGTCCGCGTCTCTTTGTCTCATTATTACGAATTACGCGACTACGGTCCAAGAATTGTGTTTTGTTTTTATCTATCCCTTTGAAGACTTGTCCCGCCGCCCCCATTATTAGATTCCTATCAACTGTAACTTCAGTTTCATTGAAATTATCAATCAAACTCATTCTATAAGCAGTTTTAAAAATAACGGTATCAAAGCAGGTTCAATATCGATAATCGCGAGTTCGTCTCGTTCAGCGCTCTGCTGTACAATAATATCATACTGGCATTGTTTTGCTCGGCGGAGATGGCCGCTATTTGCGGCGTCTTCCCCCCTCGCCCCCCTCCCGCTACGGTATCCGTCTGAACATGAGCTATATTTTATCCCAAGTTGGGTTCGCAGCGTAAACTGTCAGAATCGGCTCGAATGGATACGCAGGACGTTCAACTTTTAGCTCGAAACTTTAAACATTGAACTTTATTTTCGCATCCAAAAACAAATGACAAAAGTCAAAGCAAATTAATTAGCACACTAGAAACATTAGGCTATTTCCATGACATATCTAAATATTACATCGCTAACCTCAAAATAAAAATGAACACAAATTATCTGGCGCACAAATTGTAAAAATTAATGATCCCGAGACGTATGGGAATGTACCGTGAAAAGGACATTAACAAGAGGAATAATTAGGTATAAATCATCAAAATCAGCGCGACGATGCATTGATAAAACGCGGTCTATATCTCAAACGCATTTGAAATATGGCGGGCGCGTCGCAGCGGACAGCCAGTTGGCGCGCACGGAGCCGCGGTTAATGCTGGCATGATTGATTCCCGAACGCAGACCGCTTAAAAAAATAAACCCCACCATTCCTCTCCTCAAACTTGTCTATACCCAGCACAAATTCAGTTCGAAATTCAAATCCATTAGCGTATGATCGGTTCTTTACGACGTACTCACTTATCCATTTCTCGTAATTGAGTCTATTAAAGTACTTGTTTATGGCAGTCTTGTGCAGTGACATCCGTTGTACAAACACTATAAATTATGGCTCAAATCACATCTGATGCGCATATCCCACTACTCGCCTACAAAAAGCTCATGTATCTCCCTTCATCTTCACGGAACGACAAATGTGTAACAAATAAATTATAAAATCAACGGCCTGGGTTTTTATACCCGCGCGCGATGATCCATCTCGCTCGTGCTCGTGTTATTGTTGTTATGTTCGTCTCTTTCGTTTTAGAGTTGTCACTTTTGAGCACAGTATATCATCGGGCGTCGTTTCGCGGGGACGTCTGTATACATCAGGTTCGGGGTGCGTGAGCGCAAACGATCTCTGAAGAGTTATAGGCAGTTGTTCTTCATTCGTTGCTAATTTGTACTCTTTATAAACAATCGGTTCTCTATCATTTATTAAGGAACACATCAGTTGTGTTAATCAACCATCGTTTACGAGCGAGTAATGAAGAGGCAATCAATCGATTCTCTTACTGATTCCATTAACAGTTATATTATCTGCTATAATGAAAACAATTTTCTCTCGTTAAATTTAATAACTATTGCTATTGCTGTAGTAATACTTGTTGATCATAAACTACAACAAAATACGAATTATATGGACACTTTAGAGATTGCTTTAAAATTATTTGATGGTACCAATTAGTCTGTTATTCTACATCTCTCAGTAGATCTTTAATGTACGAAATTAATTTATTTTTATATTCTCTTAAGTGTTATTAACTTATTATGGGATTTCTAAAACCATATGAATAAGTTTTATGGGTCATTCATTGTAACATATGCGAGATAGCTATCATCAAAAGATACATTAGTTTCAATATTTTTGGCAGCGCTAAAGATAAATATGAAAGTAGAAAAGACATGAAATATAACAAACAAGTTGTTAGAAATTCTCTAGTAATTCAAGCAGAAGCTTCGTTAGATTTCAAATTCCAAGCGACAATTTCTTCAAGAAAGTAAACCTCGTTTCTCATTCCCAATTAATTAGGGGTTCCAAATTTAGTCGGCGCAGGAGTGTCCGTGTCGCCTGACGCGAGACAGATGGCGACACTGCGCCGTGCGCCGGCGCAGCTTTGAAGCGGCTTATCTAATTAGACCGAAATTTATTCGCCTGGCGTTCGTCACGGGACGCGCGGAATGGGACAGGATGACGGGAAACTAGGGTAGAAATGTGTCTAAGTTGGCCTTGGAAATTGGTCCAAAGGAAGCTGTAGTTTTGGTTGGCAGCAGCACTTGTGACTCTGCTGGTGTTGCGAGTGTCTATAGGCGGCGGCTAATCGTTTACCTATTAGGTGTTCCGTCTGCTCGTCTGACACTTATCACTTGAAGAAGCCTTTTTGCAACCAAATCTTTAATTTTATGACGCTGTAGTTCATCTGGATACAGAACATTCTGAACTTAGTTTTATTCCGAATGGTCTTGAGCATGATCAAAAGCTAGATATGGAACATGGAAAGTATAGCAAAAATACATACAACATTATTGAAAAAAAGTAAAAAAATGTTGATGTAACTAAATAATTAAAGGGCCTAGGAAACATAGGATTAGATTCACTAGATAGGATAGGATTCACTTATAGGTACTTTATTGTAGACAAAACCGGATTTATATTAGAATCTAAAATCTAATTATCGCGGTATTTTAGAATCTTGGAATATGAAAAACCGAGTTGCAAAGTTGCAATTAGTACTTATTCCAAAGCGAAACCAAAATGCAATTAGTATTGCAAACTTGTCCAGCAAACTTTGTGAAAGAAGCGACCTTCACCCAACAACGGATTGGGCGCTCGCATTTTAAAATGCGCAGCGACGTTTCCAGATATTTAGCGAACAAAAACGCTCGAAGACTCCAAGAAAAGTCAAACAATAACCTCCTATGGTTTGTGGCAGCTCCCCGACATGATGAAGCCATAAAAACCTGTGCGATGTGAGAACAGCGCCTCTAAAAAGCGTAACAATTAAATGTCAAACGCACTTTTGCGCTATAATGTTCCTCAGTAATGCGTAATCGTCCCGAAAAACTTTGCCGACTAGATTGAAAACGCGATATGTCAATCCGATGTCAATGATTTGATTGGAGCTGGGAAATTTTAAATCTTATTACATTAAAAATAAAGGTGGTGGCAACATCCTTGTTGTTAATCTGTGGGTTTCTTAATGCAGGTCTCGTGCGGGTGACTCGAACTGGTTGTTTACCCGATAGCGTTACTGGTCCGGTTCAATGGGCTTAGCTTTTTGAAGCTTGTTTCTTTGGCGATTGTGTTAATGTTGAAAGAGCAAACGGAGCCTGAACACAAGTCACTGGGTTCAATTGTTATAGCACATTTGGGTGTCTTTAAGTCGAGAGTGAATAGGCTTCTTCTGGGAAAGCACGCTACATCTTAGACCTCATTGTCTCTCTATCAGGTGAGATGAGGTCAAGTGCAAATCCATTTAATATAAAAAAAGCACATTTAACATAGCTGTGTACTTTTGGGAGTTAGCTATCTATTGGGATTGGTGATTGAGATGCATTGAAAGGAACGCATACGCATAAGAGATCGGCGTTTGAGAATGGATAAAGAGAGGGAATAACTGTATTCTCAACATGACTGCAAAAAAGATTTGTATTACCTATAGATGACTGGCTAGTTGAATGATTGGGCCAAAAAACCATCATACTCGTGAAAATGTTGTGTGAAATCAATAACAACAAAATTAGCAAACCAAAATGTTACGATCATAAAAATGGCACACAAAATGTTTTCCTTTATAATTAACCTCATAAACTGCGTCTTGCCAATCCCATTCTAAGTAGTGAAGGCAACTATAACGTTACGTTTTTACTAACCATGTGAATGAACAATATTGTAATCTAAATGAACATTTAATTACATATGCTAAAAATATAAATTTATGGCCCATTAAGACGTCAAATCTTACTAATATAAAATACCGTTTAAACCTGCTACAGTGTGAACAAAGCCAGTATGTGGATGGAGTGTCAGTATGAAGTTCTTTTGATAAAAATGGTGTTTTAAGGTTTTGAAAATTTTGGCCAAAGGTAGTCTAATCCTCCAGTTTCAAACTAACGACTACCTCTGAAATTCTATCTATGTAGTTTCAGAAGTTGGTCAAAAGCTATTATCGTCGTGCAAACTGCATACTTGTCCGGTGCATACACACACAACAAAATAAAAAATACGTATGTTAGTAGTAAGTACAGACAATAACACTATGATCTAGTCTCAAAAGTAAGGCAAAAATTGTACCCAGACCCTCGAAGCCCATCATCATCAGCCTGTGTTCGTCCAGAAGCGTAGTATAGAACGGCCTCCGGCTAGATGGAGTGACGATCTGCAAAAAGCCGTTGATAGAGTGGATTGCCAGTATTACCACTTAAAAATGCGTATGATTGTTCATAATAGCTACTGCGCCATTAGGAATAGAAATAGAAATAGAAAAAATCGTTATTCAAGTTAGGTCCATACAGAACACTTATGAATGTCAAAACATAATATAATCTGCCACTGGTTCGGAACGTCGGTTTCTACTGAGAAGACACCAGCAAGAAACTCAGTAGTTACTTTTTCAAATAGTAATAAGTTACAGAGTTTCATTTGAGCAAAATAACTTACAATTGAGATCATACATTGAGATCAGCTACTGTCTTTCTCTATGGTGTGTCCATAGAACGGTTTCGAAGCGTGAGTAGCTAAGCTTAGTGCATTTCTAATTATTGGACGTCGTTCTCGAAAGTAGCAAAAACTTTTTTGTTTTATTATATTAAGTTTTTGTTTTTCATATTATATTAATTGACGGACGAGATTATTTCGGTGACGGCTCGGTGCGCAGGAGTCGCGAATGCGTGCGTTTTTGTTAAATTAGGTTCTTGTTTTTTAAGTAGCACTTAGTAAGTTCAGTTTGGTTGTTTTACAGTTTTATTTTGTGGTTGTTAAAACACCTATTTCTATAACATGGATATAATCTATACTATTAATATAGAGATAACTTCTATTGTCAATGACAAGGCTGATAAATAAACCGAAAACACGAAACACTACCGCGATGAAATCGTCGCCCAGCGCCATCTATTAGTCCATTTTTGAACTACTATCCCGAAGCAAAGTGAGGGCGGGCCACTAGTATTCTTATAAAAAAGATATGTTGACGTCATTGTACCTACTGTTCGATGGCGCAGTAAGTTTAAAGCTACAGTTACGCTGGGGGCCCCTGGTTCGATCGTCAGATCGGATCAAAATTTGTACCTATGTATCTGACTTTTTCTGTTGGGAATGTCTCAGCATTAGTCCGTTGTCTTGAAGTAGGCGATATTGTGCCTCGGAAAGTACGTTAAGCCGTTGGTCCTGCGCCTGATCCGTTAAACGCAATTTGAGCGCCGGTTGAGACGTAAGGGTCGCGGGTTCGATTCCCGCACCAACACAAATGTTTGTTGATGAAACAGATATTTGTGTTGGGTCTGGGTGTTTGTAGTTCCTTCGTTGTTTCTGGTTTCCATAGTACAAGGGAAAACCTAAGTTTGGGACCAGGACAAGGTATGTGATGTTGTCTCAATTTATTTATTTATCCCTTCAAACTGGTGTCCCATCGAAATGATAGTGATGGAATTGAGAGTGAGAGTCACTACAAAATGCTGTATAAAATTTTGGGGGGCTTATTAAATTAAGGGTATTTGTATTTGATTCTACTTTTAGCTACAATATAACATGACCTTTGATTTAGGATACAGCTCCATACGGTCCCATTTGATTTTCATACTAGAAGCCTCTGATACCTCAGGAGTACACCGAACACAACCGCATACCCGTAGTAACATACATAAACATACACACAACATACATACATACACAGCCGTTGTCATGCCGCGCGCGTGAGACCGATCGGAATCTGCCGTGATCGGCATGAGGTGCCGGTTCGACTCCCATTCTAGCATCGATCGATAGTAAATATTTCATCAGAGGTATCGAACGAAACGGATTTTAGAATTCTGTTTTAGAAATCTCCAAAAATAGAGTAATAAAATTTAATTCCTTTTGCTCCTTTGATGAATTTAAGAACATTAACATAGATAAGTGAGAACTTGATTTGCATTTAAAAATATTTACATCATTTTTACACCGCCTTACACCTTGATCAAGTGTCTTTTACCCAAAGGTTGCCTGGAAGAGATCGCTCATAGTGATAAGGCCGCCTTTGTTGTACATTACTCCTGTTATATTAGTTTTAAGCTGTATACCTCTGTTTTGTGTGCAATAAAAAGCATATTCATTCATTCATTCATTTTTATTAGACTACGGCCTGTAGTCTTATCGCTTGATCACAATCGCACCTAATGGGAATTGACGAATGTAATACAGAGTGTATCTGTGAACATTTATATCCCTTTCATCACGCTTCTAAGCATCAAGCATTCTGAACAACATTTAAAATTCGACTCCCCATACAAATTTTGTACGAGAAATAGTTTTTTTTTATTTTGGAATGGAGAATGGTGCTTCAAGTCAAGGCCGCGAGAACCGCCATTCTCTCCAATTGTCGAGCGATTCACGCATCGCCCACCTGCGCCGACGCAGCCTTACACCAAATACATAATGGATAGTATTTTAGCGCATACCTGATACCTAGGTTCCGCACGGTCTGTGAGTCCGTCTGTACGGACGATGCTTAGCAGAAGTGGGCTGTTTTGATTAGGCAAATCAAGGCTTCGTTTTGTGGGTGGCGAGTTAGAAGGCCTACACCGAAACGGAATTGGTGACCAAAATTTCATTTTGCTTCTTTTACATGCGTTCTGGTCTCTTTTGTTTGGACGTGATAGGTTTCAATATACATTCTCGTTAGTTATAAGTCAGCTTCGTTGTAAAGCCTTAGGCCAATAGGAGTTTGGACTTTGGCGTTTGTGTCCAATAGCATGTCTCATAATGGAGTAACGCCACAAAAAAGGTGACCCCATTAGCTATAAACCAAGACTAACTTTAGACTAGGTACTTTTATAAGTAATAAGGGATGGTGGTTAAATTTCATTTATTGGAAAACGTAAGAAGTAACTGGTGAATTTAATACTTTTAAGAATATGAACGATACCTCAATGTCCACAGATAAAATCATTACCAAAATTAAGTAAAACAGATAAAACCAGTTAATTTGTTTTAGTTTTATTTCTTATTAATTCAGTAACTAAACAACAAACAGCATTTTATTCCTAACGCAGCATCGGAAACATCAATATGTAATTTGGCACCTTCTCACACTAAATTGTAGTCAACTCCACCACCGCTTAAATGGGAATATTATAATATGCTAATGTGACATGGTGCTAAGTGCCATCAATCTGGTCACTACATTATTCTTCTGAATGAGTAAGAAAATATTTATCATTCGTTCACAGTGGACACAATAGCATCCATTATTGGTTTATTTTTAGCTTATAACATTATCTTTTTCTTGTACAGTCAGCCACACATCAGGTTACCACAAACTGTCAAATTTCCTCAATTGAAACTCAACCTAATGTGTATGAGAGTAAGATGAGAGTCGATTGAAGAATTTTGACAGTTTTGTATACTTTGATGTGTGGGTGTACGTACATTTTTATCTACATGTTGCAAAATTGTTGATAAAATAAATGATTGATTTGGCTGTCCACATTTGATAAGAAATCGAATGTAACTATTGATAGATCTCGAATTGGGATGAGTTGAGCAAATTTAGACAGTGTATCATTTGGTAATCACACTTATGATCCCATACAGGTTTTAGGTAATTTTGTAGGAATCTTCTAGAATTACTAGAACTTTCTTAAAGCGCGCTGCTTACCTTTAGCCCCCCTTCCCTAGATTGAGCTTCTGATACCCTCATTCGTGAAAGCGAAACAGAGTGCATGCACTTCACGCCGGTTTTCTATGACGACGTGATATTACTCCGGTCGAGCCGGCCCATTCATGCCGAAGCGTGGCTCTCCCGCTGTTAAAAATCTGTCTGTCTGTCTATGCTCGTTGGTTAACTAACTCTATATGGTGCAATTCCAAAACCAGAGCTACCACGCTTGATTATTAATTCCTCAGCATGTAGGTATGTCCGTCCATACTAACTTACCAGCGGAATATGTTGTATGCAAATAAGCTGGTTAATTGAATCCGCTGATGCACCGGGTATCAATCAGCGGGCCCCGCCCCCCCAATAGTGGGATGTGATACCATCTCGAGGGCTTTGACTTTCGGCTACTGTTCTCACAGTAAGGCTGGGGCGGTTGTGGTAGCGGGTAGGAGCGGTTCGAGTGGTGGCGTTTTTGGCCAGTCAAAAATCAAGATGACACAGTATGCCTGCTGCTATTTATTTTTAGTGTTGCTGAACTATCGATAGTGAAACTATATAATGCAGAAATAAAATATAATATTTATTAATTTGGACACATATTATAAAAATACAGACAAATGACTGATTACCTATATTGCTATAGTGAAACTATTGGTACCTATTCGACATTGAAAACTATGCAGGACATTGATAGTACTGAAAAGTGAATTAGTATTGATAAGGAATTTGGCGCAACCTATCGATAACCCCAATGCTTTCGATACCATACTACTGTAAAAATTATAGCAAAATATCCACACTATTTATAAAGAATTAATTTATAGAAATTCGTCTGAAATGTCCATAGGGACATCGACAAATCTTATTTATAAACCGAAAAGGCGAAAGACTAGCGCGATGCAATCTACGCTCAGCGCCATCTATGGTACAAAGTGGAATTAATGTCCCAAAACGAAGTGAAGGCGAGCCAGTTATCCATACTAATCCATACTACTCCATACTAATCCATACTAATAATATTATAAATGCGAAAGTAACTCTGTCTGTCTGTCTGTCTGTGTGTTACTCTTTCACGCCAAAACTACTCAACGGATTTAAATGAAATTTGGTATACAGATAATCTAGACCCTGAGAAAGAACATAGGCTACTTTTTATTGCGAAAAGGGGTTGTAAGGGGTTGAAAGCGGGGGTAAAAAGTTACTTTTCCACGCGGACGAAGTCGCGGGCGGCCGCTAGTTTTTTCATAAAGCTGTGGCCCTAAAGCGAGCGTTTTTTGTCTTTAGACTATGGAATACCGCGCGTAATTCAAAATGCAAATATTGTGCACTGCTTGGTATTCCATAGCGCTACAACGCTTTACGGCGGAATCATGTAAACGGGCACTCTCTATGCCCTGCGCGCGCGCCGGCCGCCGGTTCCCAGGCTAATTTTCGCAGATCTAAGCTCTGACGTCAAGGATCTGGGTGAACTGAGACGATGAACGAGGATGTAGATCAAAAGACTTTGACGCAATAGCGCGCAATTGTTTTTTTGAGGTGGCAAACGAGCAGATGGATCACCTGATGGTAAGCGGTTGTCGCCGCCCATAAACACCTTGTTGCAGGTGTATAGATGTTAATCAGAATGGTTGGTAGAAGACGTTTTGTTGTAAATGTCTAGCGAAACAACCTAAAGAGATCGTTAAATGTCATTGGTTCGAACTTCAAACTTGCGACTCCACTATACTCTGATTCATAATCATGTAAAGTAAACTGACAAATGAAAACGACAAGTTTCTATGCATTTTGACATTTTGCATGTGTCAAATTGAGTGATAATGTATGGGGATGCTACATTGACATCTGTCAGTTTACTTTACATGATTATGAATCAGAGTATAGTGTTGCGGGTGTCTATGAGTGGTGGCAATCGCTTACCATCAGGTGATTCAACTGCTCGTCCGCCACCATATTAAAGACAGAATACTATCGGGTGCTAAACAAATAACCTCCGTGAAGCCATTCAACTTGCGTCAATTAGGTCTAACAAAATACCTACATAGTGAGAATAATAGCTAAATTGTCACAATAACACTTCTCACACTCATATATCACCCACACACAAATACCACTCCACAGTCGTGCCAACAAAAAAAAAGAAAAAAAAAACACCAATGAAAACCAAGCCGAATCTCTGCGCCTTTTTCACGAAGAAAAATAGTTCATCTGATCTTGGCCTGCGTTTTAAAAAAAATAAAGTGTTCCAAATTCAAAGTGTCTCTAGTTAGCGATACATCATGGCTGTATGCGCCCGCGCATAGGATAGTGTGACGCTCGTCTATAAAAAGGACTTTGATGCTAGTGGTGTTAGTGATGAGTCAAATTTTGTCACTCGAGTCTTTTGAGGTATTTATAATACTTTTTAAAGTGTGTAATTTTATCGATACGAGAGTTTGTAAGTGTGTTAAGAGTGTATGTTTGTTACTTCTTCACGAGTTTATTGGTGGTGCGATTTTAGCAAAATTTGAAAAGGAGCTAGCTGATACTCTCGATTAACATAAGTATGTGCTACATTTACTGCGAGATATAAGTATCTTATACCAATGCGAAAATCGAAAAAACTTTTGATTTAGGTAGGTAGTGTACTCTAAACAACTTATTTATTGCTAAATTAATATAATTATGATACCCTAAGATATGACCTTGTCTTTAAGCGCAGCCATAAATTTAAAATGTGACATTTTAGCCAATACTCTAGTAGTCTAGTCGGCAATTGAAGTTAACTCGAGTAATTTATAGGAATATGCATTAATTTTTTTCACTCAAATATCTACTACAAATTAATAACATCACTGTTGTCTTTGTTACATCACTATTCGATACTAATTCCCCTTCACCCCCTCGCTACAGATTCTAAATTTATCCGGGAAACGAACCCGGGACCGCCGCACGTGTTCACTCAGCACTGGGTAACTTGAAAGTCTTAAGTAGTCATTTTTTGTTTACAAATCCGTTATTCCTTTTACGTTCATCTTTAGTTTTATGGCCAGTTTATAAAATACGAGCTTCTTATTTTGATTTACTTGTCATCGTTCAAATTTAGAACACTTGTTAGTTCACTAACACTGTTCTTATTTTTTGAAAAATGGAATCCTTGAAATGAAGGGTGTAAAATACTGGCCAGTGTGATTAAGAATTTGTCTTTTTCCGATACGGCTTGTAGCGTGTCTAGGACATGTTCTGTTACTATCAAATGATAAAAGAGACGTTACTCTTGTTGGAAATTGGCTAGTGATTTCAGCTTTTGTTGAAACACCATCTATATCAAATAAAACTTACACATGACACCACAGAATTTTAGCAGGGAGGTCAAAGAAGATGTCATCTAACTCTGAATTAATTTCTCTGTTAAAAGAGATGTGCATTCCGTCGGATGCAATGCCGTGTTTTGGCCATCCTCTTTTGTAAGAACATGTCACATTTTTGACAATTTACCATTGCAAAGTTTGCAAAACCATAACATCTTTTTCGCACAGAGCAGTGGCGCCAAATAAAAATTAACTTCGTTTTGATATTTATCAGCAGGTGACATGGAAGGTCAAGAGCTCAACCATCAAAGGGTACGTTAAATACCTCGTAAAACTGCCTAATTGATGTCTGGTCTCGATTCCAACTGTAGGAGGCACGTCCCGTTATAGGGCCTATGAATATAACATGTGTCCGTTATGCCTCAAAATAATGCAAGTAAATTTTCAATTTCGCAACGACAAAAAGATTCGGACCAAACCGAGCGAAAAAGTTCCGATGTATTCATCCTGGCTGTATCGAAGGTCAATCGTGATATAAAATTAAAAAGTATAAGTGGCGTCCGCGAGCGGTTCCATTTATTAAATTTCAAATATTACTGGCCGTTATTACAATTTCAAATTTGGAACACGCGCCACCGTACCGTATGCTCGTAACTACACTCGATTTTAGGAACTATAGTTTAGTAGACAAAGTTTAAAATGGTGGTTTTATTAAGATTTAAAATTTCGGTTTTGGGTTACAATGTATCCCGTCTGGTACTGTATCTATGGCAAGTGTAGACTTGTTTTATTTAAAGGGGACATTAGCAACACTTTGTAAAGTATGATTTGTGATTAAATTGTAAAGTAAAGGTGTTACATGACAAGCGTTTTTCACCTGATCGTTGAAAATTGAGATTTAGTTGAGCTTGTATTTCTGGTTGATGCCGAATCTTTTAACTGAAGTTGGTAATGTTCTGGTTAAAGTTGTTTTACTGTGTAATTGTAAAACATTAAGGATTGATAAAATTTTGAAGGCTGGGAGTAGATCCTGCTGGAAGTATATCATCATTTAACATCTTACCGGTAATCTTTAGCAATAGTAACACCTTACTTAAGTAATCTTTCCGACATTAAGAGCGCTGTTAAGTAAAGTATCAGCCTATATACATACAGTCTCACTGCAGGGCAAATGCCTCCATCATAGAAATCAAGTCAGGCTTAATCACCACGCTTGCCTGATGTGGATTGGTTATCACAAACCCGAGCTATGTTCGAAAAATACTTTTTGCTCGACCCGGGTTTTCGAACCCAGGTCCCCAGAGCATTGGCTGGTCCTAAACCAGGAGACCAGGGGTCAACAATTGGTTTCGTTCGGGGTTCGTTTTCAGAAGTAAAATGACCATCGTGGTCCGCAAAAAGAACGATGCCTACGACGGGGGGTCCCAGCGGCTCGTAATATCGACTACGATGGGGGTCCCAGCGGCTACGATGAGAGGCTCACGGTCCGCACAGTATGGTTCGGCGGTCCGCATTTGCCCGCAGTCCGTCATTTGGTGACCCCTGCACTAGACCAACGGGGCGTTAAGAGCGCTAAATTTAGTCTCTTCAACTGAGCTACTGTTAATTTGTAAATTAAACCTTTTTAAAAGACACAAACATAGTTAAAAAAAAACTTCTTAACGATCCCACCTCACGATTAAACAAAACGCAACAGAGAAATATGAGCGCGGCGCGGCGCGGAGCAAGATCGAAACGCATTCGAAACCTCAATTTGCTTCATTTCAATTAGTTTTGTTCGACCGCAACCACAATATCTCCGAAACTATCTTGCGAATAATTCAGACTCAGTCGCGGCTTCGCTCTGCATACTATCGTCCATCTTTCCATATTCACGACCCACTTAAAATTCAACTTTATTCCTTTACAAATAGAGGTGGGAATTGATTGGTGTTTTTCGGGTAGTAGGTCGTTTTAGTGCAGTAAAGAAGCAAGAATCCAAGCGAAAAGATGACCGCGCGACGATTTTGAAAATACGACGAGCGAAACTTAAGGGCCGATTGCTTTTTGCGCTCGCCGCTCGCATATAATCGCGCTTTTAATTGTGCCCTGCTAATTGGGTAAGCAGTGGACCTGTGAGACCTGCTTTTTTGGGTGCTGATTGAATTGTGATGTCGGAGGCGTTTTAGACTTAATCTAGGACGAACAAAACCATGGGACAGCAATGTTTTAACATGATCGTTGAGCCTTCGATTATAAAATGTCTAGAAACACACTTCCGAATCTAAAAGCGTTTGGAAAAGTGATCCGAAGAGTGCAAAATTTAAAAGTATTAATTTTTTTCGGGAGCTGGGTGTGCTAGGATATCCTCTGGATTATTGTCACCTAGTGTGAGCACTTGGTGTGAACTGTCTGACGCATTTATTTATTTTACATTCGGATCCGTTTTCCAAATGCGCGTACGCAATGAAACGAAACCATTAAATATTTATAGGGACATAACAAATTAGCACTTGTTTAAACAGCACTAAAATGCAATATTTGGTGCAAGTGCAGTTCGGCGTAATTGGAGAAAGTTTGTGCGCGTGCGCCGATAGCTTTGACCATGTGATACCCGTGGTTTAAAAAGGTATTCGTGTGCAGAGTATGTGCTCAGGGGTGTCAAAGTGAATAATCTTAACATTTATCAATCAATAATCAATACACACCCAGACGACTTATCACAAGCTACCATATGATTGTTGAGCCTAGACTGATGATAATGATACCAATAAAATGGGTAACTAACTAGGCTAGGCACAGGGGCTACTCTGTGCTGTGTTTCGCCGAGTGAGTGAGGGTACCGGAGGCCCACTCGGGAGGAAGGGGATAAAAGGTTGGCAGCGCACTAATTGTAACTCCACTGGTGTTGCAAGTGTCCATGGGCGGCGGCAATTGTAAGCAATTATGGTAAGCCATCAGGTGATCCGCCTGCTCGCCTGCTACCTATCACATAAAAATAAAAAGGCTGGCGCAGCGGCCCAAAGTGAGCCTTGCCCTCCGATAATAAGAGCCTCCATCTGGGACTGTCCTGCGCCACCTCCTGCCAGTCATCAACCTGGAGTCCACGCAAATAACACAACGGCTGAACATAATTAGTATACAAAACAATAATCTGTCATAAACACATAAACTTATAAAAGAAGGCTGGTCCACCGATGTCCTGTCTATCCTCAACAATGATCTTTAATCTATCAATCCGAAGATCATCAGCCCAACGACAAGTCAATGCCTTCTACCCAGATTGGGGTCAAAAGCCAACCTCATATCTGTCTAGACCCGTCCCTGTCAACCCTGGCGCATCCCACGCACAAACTTATGACATCCGTCCACCTGCCGCCCTGCGTGCGCGCAAGACGTTTACTAATATTACCTCTTTCGCCTATTATATTAGCATGACTTCCTCGTCAAAATTTGTGTCCACTTTTCAACTACAATTACCTACCAATGTGGAAGCAATTTTCGACGAAATTCACTCAAGTGTTGGCATTTAATTTTTTAATCGCATCATCGGAAGTATTTTCGTGGTAATTTGGATTCTAAATTTCTATATCATTATGCAAATTTTCTGTAAACACTATTCGTATGTGAAACAATTGGTAAAAGTGATTTAAGAAACATATAAATACAAAAATAAATCTACTTTGGGTATAATCCATAGTTAACTATTAAAATCTAAGCCATAATAATTTGAACTTTTTAAATTAACAGTTTTCACCTTTGGTAGAACAAGAGCACAATTTTCAAAAATTGCATAAATTAGTTAGTATACAGAAATGCTTTAAAAAATGTCACTCCATTTCTGCACACTTCCACCATTTTTGCGATATGTTGACAATTTGCCTTTTTACCAAAAGTGCGAGTTGTTCTTCATACATTTCGTTGCTATGATTTTGTTATGTTTTAATCATCATTACCTATGTACATTTAATTTTCAATGTGCTATATCATCGTACAGAACAATTTATTGATATTTTAAGAATAGAAATACCAAAAATTCACGAAGTGGCAACATTCATAAGTTAAAGAGAAATTAACACACTCTCAATTT
Source organism: Cnaphalocrocis medinalis (assembly GCA_014851415.1). Taxonomy (NCBI): domain Eukaryota; kingdom Metazoa; phylum Arthropoda; class Insecta; order Lepidoptera; family Crambidae; genus Cnaphalocrocis; species Cnaphalocrocis medinalis. The sequence goes on along the minus strand of CM026293.1, from coordinate 11,883,421 downwards.
AAAATTGGTCCAAGTCCATTGTTCATCTAAGGACCAAAGAACTTTATGTATTGCCAACTCTGGGTTTGTAAAACATGAAGTATTTAGCTGATTGGGCGCGATCCGGTTTTTGTTCATTGTGTTAAGATCAATCTTCACTTGGGATTGCTGTTGACCGAGTGTCAATTTAATCGCGTTTTTACATCACTAATTCTCTTTCTAAATTACGATCCGATTTTGGAGCGATAAATTGCAGCTTCAAACTTAGCTAAAAAAAGCATTTTCATTGCTTAATCGGGACCACCAATCTTGATGAGGTCTCGTTTGCCTAGAAGATGCCTGTTCACTCTTGCTTTAAAGATTATGTTTTCTGTAACTTTTTTACCCAATATAAAAGTCTAGCCACTACTGGTTTTTTAAAGCTACTACAGGCATCAGTCTCTTAAAAAGTTAAAGTTTGATCTTTTTTATACGGTAGTTGGCACACGAGCAGACGTATCTCGTATGACGTTATTTCTCCCGGAATTCCCGCACAATTTCGCCGGAAAATATTTCAAAAATCCATCTCAGAATATCGGAGAAACCGGAGCAGCCACCGATCGGGTACCAGGAGACAATGAGCGGCGGAGGCGTGCCGCTAACGAGGAAACCCGAGCCGGCACCGATCCGTTCATTAGGCAGCTCTCCGCTATTCAGGGCGCCTGGTACCCCACGTTGCCAGGGTGGTGCATTTATTACTTTTTATGTTACTTTGGACACGTTACTAACGTCTTCATGCTAACCTAATACCAACCAGCAAATGCTTATGCTTCGGCATGAGTGGGCCTGAAACCGCTCTAAAGCAATACTTGCGCTGTTTCGCCGAGTGCGTGAGGGCACCGGAGGCTCAATCGGGGGTAGTTTAAAAAAAGGTTGGCAGACAAATTTGTGACTTCACTGGGGTGGCGGGTGTTCATGGGCGGTGGCAATTACTTGTTCGCCACCTATTAAATTAAAAAATCATTAGTTCATTAGACAGTTTTTTGCATTACTCGGAGCGTTTCCTGATTCTCCTCCTTGACAGGATGATTGTAGCATGCATTTTTTGTAGCGTTTTAAAATACTTTGGACAACTTACTACTTCTAACGTCTTCATGCTATCCTAGTTACTCTGGTATCCGTTTATTAAGACACGTGTGCCAGAATGAGCAGGGATTGCTATCGACAAGAGCGTAAAGTTACTGCCTTTAAAGAAAGGTGTACGATTTCAAAAGTACGCTGGCAACACCAGCGTATTCCTTTACAAGATAATAAAATTTGATACAACCGAGAGATGGTGTTGCAATTTGTTATTGGTATTTTTAGATTGTGTTCTACGCTATGTAGTGCATGACAGACAGACGCACACAGATTTGAAAATTTTTAAGTGTATGATCAGATTCGAACCTACGATCTCTCACTCAGGAATCACGTTCCTGCTCATACAACAACCATCGCTATACATTTACATTAAGATTATTCACGCGTAATTTCTGAACCACATTAGATAAGTAAATCACTTAAAGTAGTTATTTACTTTATTGCCACAAAATACTTCTGACCACAAATGGAAACCTTATTAAACTCTCCCTTTAAAGTCTTAGATATTTTGTAACGAGTTAAAAAACACTTAAATCCTAGACATGTAAAACTGGGTCCAGTTGATACACTTTACGGCCAAAGAGCAAATATAAACAAATCAGACAGGGCCGTAACTTACTGCCTACTTGCGTCCGAAAAAGGCATATAAACATTTACGTCTTATTTGTAACAAAGTTTATTTGCTTTGCGCATTTTCGATCTGCATACAAAAAACGGTTTTCCTAGTAATACTTTGAACGGATCAATGTTAAATCGTGACTTAACACCGTGGTGTGTAAAGGTTTATTTATTTATAATTTTACTTATATGGAGTTGATATCGTTTCTGTAGCAAAGAATAGATCAAATCTTTATCATAGTTACCTCAAGGGATAATAAATCAGTTTAATACAAACAGTCTGAAGTTAGGTCTTAAAAAAAATGATAAAATTAGAAAATAGGCAAATCATTTGATGACAATAATGAGAGAACGATGTAATGAAAAATTTAGTGGGTAGATGGAAGACAAAATCTAGCAAATAATGTCCATTTTCGATACGCAATCTTATACTTAAACTTGTGTCGATGATAGATACTGGCTGTTACATTATAGGGGACAAGACGACGTTTGATATTACGGGACGCCTATCTCAAGTGACAAGTGTAGATTTTCCTAAGGTCGACGTCGTTAAAATAGAATGTGATTTTTTAAATGTTCGTTTATTTGTGCAAAAATAAAGAGAAAATTTATTGCGATGGTCAGGGACAGCGAAGCCAACCAAACGGCGCTTTTTCCTCTCCGATCGTCGAAAGCGTCGCAGGTGATCTGTGTTGCTGGTGACGAGGTGTCAATTTGTCAGTCCGGGCCCGCCACCACCCCGTCAGTCAGCGAACGCTCCCAACCAGCCCAAGAATGAACTCCGATGACGGCGCAGGAGATATATGCGAGCCCGACACCCGGCGATTAGGACTGCTGCCAACCCGAATACGGCCGATGATTCACGAATCGAGTTGAACGAACCATCCCGAACGTTGTGTCAATTGTTTTCTTAAACGGACAGACATTAATTTGAACATGCGGGTTTGAGTTTCGAACTCTATTGGATAATGTCGCGCTGATAACTGCTCGCTCGTTTTGTTTTGGCAACGTAAATAAACGCTTCCGCGATTGGCCGATCTAATGTCGGGGAATCTCAAGTGCTGTGAGATGTCACTGCACAAACTTTTGCTTTGTATCCATTCACTAGTGCCTAGAATGAAAACGTAACCCGACTTATGATATGACTAATTTGAATCTGCAATTAAACTAATGGGACGTCTCAGCGATTAACATTTACAGCATAAATATCCGGATAGCAGTCTATTATTATCGTTTAGAAGACATCCATTTGACGCGCGAGCTCCATTATTCACTCACCAACGTGCAGGAGTATGCATATTTAAGCAAATTTCAGGTCCACATTTTTCCGCACGATAACACAAGCCACACTCGAATTAGATTTATGATTGCGAAATGCTCTCCCTGGCGAGCAGATGACATCGGCTTTGTCGATTATTTGGCAGCCACTTCACGCATTCTGGGTCACAGACCAAGATCACCTTTGTCCGAAAACAAAACATCAATTGTAAATCCTGCACATTCAAAATTAAGGTCCATATTTATGTGATCGCTGCCCGCCGAGACCGCTCGCTCCGGCAAAGTGCTGTCGCATTTAAACATTCATAGAGAATCAGAAGCTAGAGATATATCTGGACAGGTACAGTCAGACCGCAAGGGGCCTGGATTCCGCGCCTAAATTGGGAATGTGGATCAACCCAAAAACTTGAACAAGTCCCGTTGAACCCAGAAATACGCTGCAACCTACATTCAAGAAATTACAGAAATAAACTTTCCAAATTCAACAGATTGTAGATTCTTGGGATGACGTGCAGGTGACAAGTCCGTCAGTTGTTGGCATCAATCTATCACTGATACACTTTTATTGTAAAACCTTGTCTTCTGTCAACAACAATGCATCATTTATAACATTAGTCACAATCGGCATCCCAAGAATCGATAATTGTTAGAATCGATGTTCACAATGAGTATCGATTTACAATCCCATCTCTCGATGCGAGACAATGGCCTTTGGGTGTTCGGGTGATTTACGAACGCTCGTTATGAGCGCGGTAATGAGCTGCGCCCGCGCCGCTTCATTTACATCACGTCGATTACACGCGGCCATTTTTAAATTAAGAACTCCTCGATGATGAATAGGAGTGGTTTAAAATACCTCTGGCTTTGGTTTAAGATGGAACTTTTTTGTTTTTAGTTTTATGATTTGTATTCCGTTTTTAATGATGGTTTCAATGCTTTGTTTCAGGTAAGTGTTGTTTTTTGATTGAATAGTTTAATACCGGCTGCTTTGGTAAGATTTATTTTATTACTACATACGTGATTAGTCCACGTCTTCGACATTGCTCCGAAATGCATAACTAAACATTTGTTAATTAAGTTATACTTAGAGAATGAGATTTATGGGATCATAAAAAGCGTTTGACAAGTTAAACCACAGCGTAGCGGGATATAAATAACACGTTTTACGCTACATGATAACAATTATACCAACTAAAACGAAACCGTAGTAGCTGAGTCACCGCAAGCACTAGGAGAGTGTAAAACAAGCCCGCTCCGGTAACAGCATAAAGGAGTCCCACAGGGATCTATTCTGAGTCCCCTCGGCTTGCGTCTCGAAAAATTTTTTTCCTCATCTCCTGCTACTAAGTGATGTATTTATAGAAATAGACGGCGAACTGTTAAGATTTGTATTTTGTTTTATGTTTTGGTAGATCAGTTGGAGAATTTTTAGTAGTTTTATTTCGTTGAGTTACTTTCTTCTCTTTATTTAGTTCGGTAAATGTAACTATTTACTTACACGCGTATTTTAGGAAATCTATAATTTGTATAATATGCTTTCATTATTCAATATTCATTTGCAGTTAAAACCATTCCATTATCACTAGTGAGCTTCTTAATGAAAATTCATTAAAGCAGAGCTATTAATTTCATTCCGCACCCAATGCAACGCCATTACAATGGATCCTTACCCAACAAACAAATCTAGCAATTATCTTAACGGGCCAACGTGTACAACTTCGCCGGATCAATGAAATAGCGCCTCTGCTGCTGTCGATATAAGATACCCGTCAATTGCATCGCCAAATCCTTCAGCTGAGACATCAACCATTTCGGGCTTGTCAAAGCAATCAAAAATAAGCGTTAATACCTCTACATAAAGAGTGTTGTCAATCGCGAGGACGTTTGCATTTCTTTCCTCATCCCTAAGTTTGCAATCCCCGAAATTCCTAAGATATTGAAAGATTAGCAGTGGGTTGCGCCCAGGATGTCCCCATAAATAATACATTGGTAGGGGACTGTGATGGATTGTCTGTCTGTCTATCCGCATTCTATTAGTCGGAATTCTTAAAGGGTGGCTCTAAGGGTGGTAGCTATTATTAGCGGAGACCAATGTTAGCTTAGGAAGTGATATACTCTCCGTTCATTAATTCTGAGCAGGCATTACGGTTGTCGTGTAAACAGATTCTGTATAAATCATCTCAAGAGCCCTTAAGATTATGGATTTTATTTACTGTCGGAAATACGTCAATGCAGTAAGAGCCGACGAAAGCTATGTACATGATTCGAATAAAATAACTATAAATAAAAGCTAGATCTCATTATAAATTGCTAAAGTTTTTATCCTTGAGTAAAACTTGAATTGTGAGTATTTTAATCATAATTTAGTATATAACTTCATTTACTGCAATTATTATTGCTTCGTTAAAAATAAATTGAGTATACTCAACTATTTAATTACTTAGTGTTAAATAAATTATTCTTGCAATGTTAAACATTGATGGCGTTTATTTATGACAACTGAATTGCAAACGTTGATTATATCAATAAATTTAACGGATAATATTGCATTTGAAAAATATATACATGTATCTATAATTGATAACAATCAATAAATCAGAGCTTTTATCATTTCATTAAAATCAGATATTAGCGCTAATAAAATTAGCAATAGATCATAAATCATTCAATAAGTTGCAAAAATTGTACTCGTATTTTTGATATGGAATAAAGTGGGAACATGAGAATGTTTGGTAGATACGCCCCGATAAGCTGATAAGCCGACAGATACGACATCTTGCCGAAATGCTCAAGTGACCGATAAACTATACGTGAAAAACAAGTATTTTGATAAAAAGGTACTCGAAGATAAAATGTTACTCGGAAAGACAAGATTTAGTACAAAGTTTTTATGGAGCACACATGTTTGGATAAGTACCTATTGCAAGTTTTTGAACAAGAAATTGAATTTATATGTAGATGTTTTTTTAGTTGACGTCAAACTGAGACGCAAAACAACGCCTTCGTTGTTTTAAGACCGAAATTAGAAATACTCACAAGGTTTTTGTTACACATGCTGTATCGAAGCGTTTTCCAAAACTCATTAATTTTCGAGATCTGCTTTCATCTTGTTACTTACTATAATATTCTTCCTGAATATGGAAAAAAATAATTTACCAATGTTATTACTTGGATCTTACTCGAGCCACTTCTAAAAATGGCATTTGGCTAGTAAGAAAATAAGAATAAGCAGAAGAAATTTGACACATATCTCATTAACTATCTATCAGACACAGTCTACGACTAATACGGTGGATAACGCTAATATTGTTTGTAAAAAATATGTTTATGGTATCAATAAAGATTATTTCACCAATCAAACTCATTAACCAATCAAAGATCCTTTGTGAAGAGAAAACTTTCGTCCATAAACAGAGTGCATTTCCCACCTCCTGCCAATCACCAAATGAAAACGTAATAAAAATTGATGAGGCAAAACTTCTCGAATTTGTCACCATCGCCTCATCCTGCTGCGTCCGCGTTTCTATTATTCATGGGCCGATAAAACTCCTAACAACAGACACGTCCAGTTTTGTCGCTTGTTATTTTTGTGCAAAATTCACGCTGTCAGGTGCGTCTATTTCTTTGGCCACAACTTTTTCGATGTTCAATTTATGAAGTTTGTCATTTTTGTTTTTATGTTGTAGTGTTTGTGTCAGTTTGTAGTGAAGAATGATACTATTTCTGCGATCATAGATAGAAACCTTAGGTACAGTATGAACGCGCTGAATTCATAGCCGCCAATGAAGGCTCCATTGGCGAAAGAGCGCTGTTTGCCATTTTCGAAATTTAGAAACTATCACTATGGATTAGGGTCGCAAATAAGATACTACACATTGTTGTATGTTGTACCTTGCCGGCAAATTAGGAATTCAAAATATCAATAGCTGTAAAACTACAAATTATAGCGCTATTAGGATCATTTTTCATCCGCTTTAGATATTATTTATTTAACTAGTGGCTCGCCCTCACTTCGCTTCGGGACGGTAATTCAGAAATGAACCAGTAGATGGCGCTGTGCTCAATTACATCGCGCAAGCGTTTCGTGTTTTCGGTTTACCTATAAGCCTTGTCGTTGTCTATAGAAGTTGACTCTTTATAAATAGTATAGATTTAATTTAACACCATGGACTGTGTTTACTCAACTCGTAAATTATCAAATTGTGATCTTTCTTAGGTTACAATAGGCAATACAGAAATTTGACACATATCTCATTAACCAATCAAAGATCCTTTGTGAAGAGAAAACTTTCGTCCATAAACAGAGTGCATTTCCAACCTCCTGCCAATCACCAAATGAAAACGTAATAAAAATTGATGAGGCAAAACTTCTCGAATTTGTCGCCATCGCCTCATCCTGCTGCGTCCGCGTTTCTATTATTCATGGGCCGATAAAACTCCTAACAACAGACACGTCCAGTTTTGTCGCTTGTTATTTTTGTGCAAAATTCACGCTGTCAGGTGCGCCTATTTCTTTGGCCACAACTTTTTCGATGTTCAATTTATGAAGTTTGTCATTTTTGTTTTTATGTTGTAGTGTTTGTGTCAGTTTGTAGTGAAATAAAATGATACTATTTCTACGATCATAGATAGAAACCTTAGGTACAGTATGAACGCGCTGAATTCATCGCCGCCAATGAAGGCTCCATTGGCAAAAGAGCGCTGTTTGCCATTTTCGGAATTTAAAACAATCACTATGGATTAGGGTCGCAAATAAGATACTACATATTGTTGTATGTTGTACCTCGCCGGCATATTTGGAATTCAAAATATCAATAGCTGTAAAACTACTAATGATAGCGCTATTGGGATCATTTTTCATCCGCTTTAGATATTATATAATTTAATTTAAACCCTGGACTGTGTTTATTCAACTCGTAAATTATCAAATTGTGATCTTTCTTAGGTTACAATAGGCAATACAGAAATTTGACACAATTTTGTCAGTGTTATTGCTCAAAGTTAAACAACCTTAAAGCAAAGGACGTATTGTTTGACGATTGTTGGCATAATATACGGAAATGCCGCTGCCCAAAGATACCTGCAAAACTAGTGTAGTGTAGTAACAAGTGCCCATATCAAAACTCCATTTCCCCCATAATTTGGGCTTGGGCTAAGAGGAAAGTAACGTAAAGTATTAGCCTATATCCTGTTCTACTGCAGGGCAAAGGCATTCCATCATAGTAATAGGGGCGAGCAAAAAGTATGTTTCGAATTTTTTGAACATAGCTCGGGTTTGTGATCACCAATCCGCATTAGGCAAGCGTTGGTTAAGCCTTAAGCCCATCATAGTAGCGATGACACGATTTCTGTGAGGAACGCCTTCCCAAATTCTGGAAGCTTCTAAACAATAAGGGTATTCCACTCCAGCCCCATCAGTTACCAGTTGGGAACTGAATTCCCGCGGCGGACGTTTATCGCGACGCATCCCCGAATTTTCCGGATCGACTCCCAGGCGAGGCTTTCCGACTAAGTTTGTAGTTTGTGGTTTGAGGAAAGAGCGATTAGCGGATTTGAGCTAAGCAATGATAGGCCCAGTGGATAAAAACGCCGTTCCAAACGGTAGGTTTTAGGTTAAAATCTAAGCAATCACCTCTGGATTCTTTCAAATCTATGTGAATATTTCTACCATCAGTTAGCTACACTTTAACAGGGGATTCAGACCAACTGAATCTTGGTTACACGTTTCAAAAACTATCTAAAACCTGCAGGTTTCCTCACGTTGTTTTCTGTAGCGATAACTTGATTACAATGATGGAGGCCTTTGCCCTGCAGTGGGGCAGTTTAAACAGTTGATCAATACTTGTTGTTGCCGAGAATATACCGCGCGCGTTTCACTCTTGTATGATACAATACCTACTGTCAGTTTTTTTATGATATAGGGGGCAAATGAACAGACAGGTCACCTGATGGTAAGCGATTACCGCTGCCCATTTACGTCCCGCAACACCAGAGGAGTCTCAAGTGCGTCGCGGACCTTTTGAAAAATAATGCGCTCTCTTTTTGAAGGTTTACAGGTCGTATAGGTCCGGAAATACCGCTGGCGACAGTTCATTCCATAGTTATCTCTCTCCGCGGACGCTCCTCCCTTACCCCACACGCGCAAAACTTCGACCAATATCAACTTTTTATTATTGAAAGTATTTATTTATTTCACTTTGTCTTTTCACTTTTTCCCAAGTTCACCCGGTTTAATACACTTAGAGGGACGTGTCGGAACTTTCAATCATGCGAAGTTTCCCGGGTTCGAGTCTGTTTTTATATGCGAAGGCACTCCGGTGACAACGGTTTTGCATCTCGTAATGGTTTGAGACTTTTTGTTTGTTTGCTGATTTGGAAGGTAATGCGTTAGCTTTCTGTTTTGGAGAGGAAGCTTCTCACTCCTGAGTGAATGATGAGAGAAGTAGGAATGAGTTGGTTTTAAACACATTCAATGCATAATGCTAATACTTTCAGACATTAAAATCATCCATACATTTTAAATTAACTATATAACTTAACTTATAACTCGTTGAGCCATCGGAGTAAGTAAGTAAGTATATAACTTATCATTTCTACAGCTGAATGTTTGAGTCGTTAAACCCTACTGAAATATATCCATCAAGTGTATTCCAGGTCAAATGTTCGTCCATTTCGGCCCAAAAACCTGTAATTAAACCAATCCTCGTCCTAAATTAAAAAGTTCCAACAGGAGCAATTACGGAACCTCGCAAAGCCGCTAACGAGGGAACCCTAATTCGGAGTCGAATCTAGGACCGATCTCATTTAAATAACAGCCGATAAAACTCGAGTTAAATAATCAATTAGCCCGGAAGTGGCTCTTCCTCAGGACTGTCGTGGCAACGAATATAGGGCCGTAGAAGGGACAAACAGGTTCGTCGAGTGAGTGAGGGTACCGGACGCCCAATTGGGGGATGGGGGTACAGGTTGGCAGCATTTCTACAAGCAATCGCTTACCATTAGGTGATCCGTCTGCTAGTCTGCAACCTATCTCATCATCATCAGCCTATTGCAGTCCACTGCTGGACATAGGCCTCTCCAAATACTCGCCACTTTGATCGATCTTCGGCTACTCGCATCCAGCTCCAGCCAGCCCTCTTGCGCAGATCGTCACTCCATCTGGCCTGAGGTCGTCCTACACTGCGTTTACCAAGACGCGGTCTCCACTCCAGAACTCGTTTACCCCAACGGTTGTCAGTTCTGCGGCAGATATGGCCAGCCCACTGCCACTTCAGCTTGCTAATCCGGTGAGCTACCTATCTATTTGGTTTTAATTACTTAACCAGTGGCTCGCCCTCACTTCGCTTCGGGACTAAGTTTTAATACAGATTATATCATTCAGTTCCAATATTTGCCAATAGATGGTGCTGGGCGACGATTATATCACGCAAGTGTTTCGTTTTTCCAGGTTTCATGTAACTGGCCGGATGCGCATTTGGTAGTGACCCTGCCTCATGCGCCAAAGGTCGTGGTTCAATCCTCAACACGTTAATGTGATGATGATAAAGGAATTGTCAGATTTTGATACTGGAGCATGTCACTGCCCGTATTTTGAATTAACATCTGGAAGCCAATTCTCGTTCTTGTGATGTTTATCAAAAACAGATATCCACCACGTTTTTCACCAGAATTGGGGGCCTGATTGTTTGAAGTTCACTTTTCGCTCTATAAAATGTCTCTACCTAGTCTATGGCCGTTCATAGACTTGCATTATTTATGTTCCTTTCCGTTAGAGTGCATGGCTAATGACGCGCGCTGTTGAATACTTACTACAAGTTAATACATGCGTATGCGCAGACCAGTCTGAGCTCTGTCTGAGGCTCTGATTACAATACAACTAGCCGTGGTTCAAACGAGTAAATAAATAATTAATTATAACGAAGACCCAAAAGCCTTTAAAAGCCATAAAGCAATTGATTTTCTATTATGTCTACTGTCTGGGCCTTACGACGATAATCTCTTCGTGACACTCATCGCAATAAAAAGTAACCTATGCTCTTTCTCAGGGTCTACTAGACCATCTACGAGTATATACCTACCAAATTTCATTCAAATCCGTTTAGTAGTTTTGGCGTAACAGACAAACAAATTTAATTTCGTATTTATAATTTTAGTAAAAAGGATGTGAGTAAATACGATTTATTAGTGTAGGATTTGATGCCAATCTTACATGTCAATGTCACATGACCGACTTTGCATGAAAGTTGAATATTTTTATGCAAATATGTGTTCAGCAATTGATTGGGATAAGAAGTGGTGTGGTGTATGTGTGTGTGTGTGTGTGTGTGGTGGTGGTGTGTGTCCTGTGTGTAGTGTAGAGAGATGTAAGTGTTCACAGATAACCACCCTGTAGGTAATAACAATTGTGACGTGCTCATTTCTGCGAAAGTTGAAATAAACTGTGTTGCATTGAGCGCCCACCTCATTCCTTGATAATAACATTATGAATTTATATTTATCTGTATACGGCTTCGCGACCTGCGCAAACGCAACTAGCTGTAGGGTTGCCAAACGCACGAAAAATAATCGTTCAGTCTCTGTATTGAGGTACACAGGCCCAATTGGCGAGAAGGGGGGTTAAAGGTATATATCTTTTTTTTATGTGATAGGTGGCAGACAAGCAGACGGATCACCTAATGGTAAGCGATGGCCGCCGCTCATAGACACCTGCAGCATCTGTAGAGTCGCAAGTGCGCTGCCAACCTTAAACCCCCTTTCCACCCAATTGGGCCTCCGGTGCCCTCACTCACTCGACGAAACACACCAAGGGTGCTGCTTCTTGCCGGTCTTTTGTGAGGCCTTGATATTACTCCGGTCGAGCCGGCCCATTTATGCCGAAGCGTAGCTCTCCCACGGTAAAATATCGCTGGAACCCCACCATTTAAACGTTTTTTTATAGGTGACCACTGGCATGGACGTATATAAGGGGGGGGGGGGGGGGGGGGGGTTCAGGGGGTCCAAATTGTAGCATTATCCAAAATGTGTATTGTCCAAAAAGCATGTAGCATTGTCCAAAAAGGGGGGGGTAGCAAATTGTAGATAGCCCTGGGACGGCAAATCAACAAATCAACCTCACGTTCTTCAAGAATGCGTACATGTAATAACGCACGCTGGGTCCAGGTAATTGTTTTGCAATGTGGGACACCCCCCTTGTCAAAGCTATATATACGTCCGTGACCACTGGTATAAGTGGTATAATCCATCGGTATATGGCAACCCTGGCTAGGCGCAGGATCCAGTTTTTCCTGTAGGTGGCTAGGAAATAGTCTGCACCTTATGGTCTGAGGTCTAAGATTAGACCCAAGCGTACCGTAAGTGAGAAGAAAAACTGGTACGAGCTGACTTTGTAGTGGTGTTAACATTGTAAGGTCTTCTTAGGGTTCCGTAGCATGACCTTTTGTCTGTTTGTTCGTATGTCACAGCCACTTTTTTCCGAAAGTATAAAAATAGTTGTGAGCTTGGTACTTAAGATGTATTTTGTGAACATTAGGACTTAACTCTTTTTTTTCTAAATTTTATAATAGTCTTCAAAAATATTATTGAAATAAAAATAGAAATAGAAAAATACTTATTTGGGCTCATAAAATACTGAAATGGTAGAATATGACCCCTAAATTTAATTTCTCAAATGAAGACATAAAACTAAAAAATATATTAAATATTTCATTTTACAACAGATATCTGTTGTACATACATCTACCGAAAATTGGTTTGAACGAGCTCTATTTAGCTTTTTTTAATATTGCCTCTAGTTAAAAAAAAAAACAAATAGAATTAAAAACCTACAGATGCATGCTCGGATTCGAACCAACTACGTCCCTTTCGAAAGGTGCAGGTAGCTTTTATCCACTGAGCTATCTATCATTATCAACTTCGTAGATTTGACATACAGTGTGTATCAATATACATTTACATCCCTTTAACCACGTCCTGTACCAACCATTCTGAACAAAATTTGTGCTATGACTTTTCAAAATTCCCATAAAAATATAGCTTTTTATACAAATTCGGTCACGTAATTTGTTCATATCCTACGGGGAATTGAAAAAAATATCAATACATTTTTAAAAGACATTGTACAGAATGGAATAGGATGTAAATGTACACAACAGATACTCCGCGTATAGGTAACCATAATAAAAGAAAAGACTTGACTTTACAAAGACGACTCCTGACAGAAAATCATTGTAAATATTTTCTCTATTTTGTATTTTTTTATATTTACATAATTAACTATTGTAAATATACAATTAATATCTTCTTCTATTCAAACAACCATTTGAATATACTTATTTATTTATTAAATCAGTTGGTAACTGTTATCGTTGCGCATGCGCCGCCTTGTGGTCGTTGGGGACGCAAATGACGCGTGACACGAGCGCTGCCAACGTTAGCAGAATAAAATAGAATAAATAAATAAATATCGGGCTACGTAGCATAGCATCAGGAGTTCCATCTGCTCGTCTGTCACCTATCTTAAAAATACATTACTTAATCCCAAAGTGAGTAGAAGTACCTACCTACCTAATGGGGGTTACCGCGTGTGGAAAATCCGTTAGATGACGTACGTGTAGACTGACGTCCAACTACACGGTGATTGGTTATTTTTGATGTGAGATGTCAAAATGTCACTAAACGACCAATGACGTTGAAGTTGGAACTCAGTAGGACGTACGGCATCTGACCTTAGATTATCTTTGATTTTATTAAAGCATCTAACGGATTTTCCACACGCGGTAGCCCCCATTACAGGTATGACAATCAAAGACTCTATGTTATGTTATTATAATTTATATTTTATTAGGCTGTAAGTGTGGCCTTAAAGCACTAAACGTGCGCTATCGCTTTCCATTAGGTGTTCCATCTGTTCGTCTGCCACCTATCACATAAAAAAGTACCGCATACGCAACTTAAGGCGCCGTGTTAGTTACCAATGTTACCATCCGTCATTGAACTAATATTACTAGCGTACTTATAGAAGCGCCGCAGTAAACCAGTTTTTTGCGCCATGAGTTGTTGCTAGCCGGCAACAACTTACTCGCCCTCTCCCCCGCTGACCGCCACCGCTTCTTTCGCGACACTTTTTGTTTAGCTTAGTTTTTTTATACTTACGTAGTAGTTACAACTCACCTAATGTTTTCCTAGTTCAAAATCTACGGCTCCCCGCTCGACGCGCCCATCGAACAAACAAACGTTCCACCAGCGCCCCTGACGGTACAGGCGTAATCCCGGGCCCACTACAATGCGTCTTTGTACACCCTCCCCCTAATGATTTTTCCTGGTAGGTATTTGTTTATGTTCCGTAATTGTTGTTGGTTTTCTTCTGAATTGGTGAGGGTTATGGGTAATGGCTGCCTTTGTTGTGGGTAGGAGCTGTGGTTAAGTTTAGATATTTAATTGTTAGGAAATAAATGTTTGATTACGAGAGCTAGGCTGAGGCATGAATGGGCTGGCTTGACCGGAGTGAAACTCGTGAAGCAGCGCCTGTACTATATTTCGACGAGTAAGTGAGGGTACTGGAGGCCCAAACTGGGGCGAAAGGGATTAAGGATTGGTAGCGTACTTGTGACTCCACTGGTATTGCGGATGTCTATGGGCGGCGGCAATCACTTACCATGTGATCCGTCTGTTTGTTCTGCCAGCTATCACATAAAAAAGGCAATTTACACCTGTCCCAACCTAAATTAAATCGGAAACCAAAATATTTCACTATGAGTACCATTTTTGATTCAAAAATCCGCCCAATTAGGTAGGTAACCTGATTTTTTTTTCTAAAAACGAATTCTTGTTACTCTTTCAATCCGTTTTCAGCGCACGATCCTTATTTGTGTCACAAGTTGAAGTGGACTGAGGTACTGAATAAATGAAAATGAAAGTCTGTTTATTGAAGCTGACTTAAAAACTAATTTAGAACGTAAACTTGTGTTTACGCATTCACTTGCGCACTGTTAACATCCAGCTGATCATTGAGATCGGTCTTTAGCCAAATCAGTAGGAAGATAATTACAAAATTAAATGTTTAAGTGAAATAATATACCTACAGCAAGAATTTTCCCAAAACCCCAGTTAATATCTCATTTCCCAGACATAAATAAACATTATTTGACAACAGCCAAAACCGAACATTAAATTCAAATCCAGAATCTCATTAACACAATTCAATAAAGAAGCAGAAAATTTCAATAACAATTGCGGTGGCGGCCCTGGCCGACACGTGTTCCAGAGCTTAACTGCACTTACAATTAAGCTTTAAGCTCCGGTTAATTAAACTCGAGGCATTGTCGCAACCCTTAAAGCTGCCCACAATGAGAGCTTTCTGTAAAAAGCCTATTGAGAGCCGAGTTTTTAATATAGACGTTTGACATCGGGTTTGAGCTTTCGATTGCTCGTGGGAGCTTTGAATGTTTGAGCTTATTAAGTTTTGAATACATTTAAATTTTGTAGACGTATGTTAGCTTGTATAGTAATCAGACACATAGATAGATAAAAGCTTGATGTACAGAGATTCAGCTTACAAATCGTTGGTCTTATGGCTGGAAGCGATCTCTATTAGACAACCATGATATTCAGCTAACAAATCGGCGATCTTATAGCTGGAAGCGATCTCTACAAGAAAACCTTCAACCCCAATTCTATTCGGCGGTGCATTATGCATTGATAACGATGCTATGGCGACCATACCCAACGATTGCAGGACAACTGTGCAGAAGTGTGCGCGCGGGCATAAGTGCACTCTTTATAAGGTCTACGCTCATATTTCGATAGCACACCGGTTTCCTTACAATGTCTTTCCCTCACCACCAAACGAATGCTTAGCCATCACGATCGCATATCATACTCTTCCTCTTGCATTTCAGCTATTCTCTCAAAAGAATCAAAGATGAAAAGTATGAAACTAAAGATCCAATGATACTCTCGTATAGAAGGGCTCAGACGAGGGCCGAAGCCCAAGGGTGTGCTGCGCGGCAATCATATTGTTTCCTGACGCCATTCACGTGCGAATCATATGCTGGTAGGATGAGTTATAGTGTTGTGGGTCTCTCAAAAATATGTTCACCTACAATTCTTACGAAGAAGAACATTATTAACTCTTTCTGAGGAAGCCTGTGTTTGGTGATTATTAAAATCTATTGTTGTGTACTCCACCCGAACCGTCCGGTAACGAAGAGTACCAGGGATCCTGAAGACCAGAGAGCTATCAGTAAAGCAGAAATAGGAATAGAAATATTCTTTATTCAATTTAAGTCCTTAAAGAACATTTATGAATGTCAAATATTATATAAGCTACCGACCAAGACCGAGAAAGACTTTATACGGCCGGTTTCCGAATTGAGAATTTGAAGTTAAGCACTACTTAAGTACAAACTTTGACACATCAAATATGACTCAACTGTCAAAGTTTGTACTTATGTAGTGTTTAACTTCAAATTCTCAATTCAGAACCGGCCGATAGTCAGAGCAATAGTAGCTAGTCAAAATATAGGATTTCAGTATTGCAAATATACCTTCTCACTGATACCACATCCACAATTTGCAATCCCGCGAATCAAACAGAGGTTTGCTTGCACGTTTGTTTGCGTGTAACCCGACACCTCTTCCCTTTGTCCTCCCTCCCCCTCCCCCCTGCATTATTCCAAATATTGTTTAAAGTGCTCCGCGTCTGCCATTAATGAGTTATCGGATTTCTTTTTGTTGATTAGAAAATATTGCGGAGAAACTTGGAATGGGTTTGTAAAGTTTTTGGACTGCGGTAGTTGGTTTTGGAATTTCCCGAATGGGACAATAAGGGTTATTGTTAAGTTTGTCTGAGTTAGGAAGTTTCGATTATGGATTTGGTAGGGAGTTTTCTAAGTAAAATTTTACTCTTTTCTGATTTTAGAATTATAAATTCGGATATAGGAAATAAACGTGTAAAACGAAAAATCTGCATAACTCTACCTAATTTTTGATCATAACGAAACCAAAAAACTAAAACAGTGAATCCGTTTTGTTTTAATCAAACTAAGAAGTTTGATCAAAGGACGAGCTTATACGGGCCATTTCACGAAAAAAATATTGCGACAAAAGTGTTTAATTTTCAATCGTAAAGAGCACGTTAATATTAAAACTGGGTAGGTAGATTTGTGATTTCTGCACCCGAGTGTAGTGGTTAAAATTAAACAAATTACCGAAACCGCGTGAAGGATCCAAAACTATTATAACCATGTCCCAAACACAAAAATAGCTATTTTCCCATCTCGCAACAATAGCTGCAAGTAATGCAGCTTACTGCAGAATTAGGCGTTAGTGACGCGCCAGTGAGTGTTGCCACTTTAGTTAGACGCATTCACTGATTCAGTTTTTGTCGTTCAAGTGTTAATTTGCCCATAGATCAGTATTTTACTACTTGTATTATAGATAATACATACTAATAGATAATACAAGTAGCAAAATACTGTAGATACATATTTTCACTAACAATGAAAAGTTTCTTTAGATATTTTACACTATTTGCTTTCGAGTCGCATTTAACGATTTCACTCTAACAATTAACTACGAATAGTAGGTATATTATATTAATAAATGTTCTCAAGCCATTATTAAATAAAAAGAATATCCAAAAACTAGAATCTGACTACTGTAACGTCTAAGTACGAAACAAGGAAATTGTCTCCGCTGAAATTATATATTATAAGACATATATATGTTTAATGGGATAACAAATGGTCGTATGCCACGTTGATTAATTTATATAATAAAATGAATCAGTTTTGCTAAAGCAGTAGGCGGCATACAACAATAGTTAGCCAACCAAGTAGTTCTTTACTTTAGATGCGTTTAACTCAGTTAGGTTTTTTGCTGATGTCATTCCATTTTACTTGAGTTTAACATGGAAACATTTTGTTTTGCTAAAGCAGTAGGCGGCATACAACCATAGTTAGCCAACCAAGTAGTTCTTTACTTTAGATGCGTTGAACTCAGTTAGGTTTTTTGCTGATGTCATTCGATTTTACTTGAGTTTAACATGGAAACATTTTATCGATATTTTTTTTCACTCGAATACAATTTTTCCAATTCACTCAAATCACTGGAGTCACATCACTAAGCAGAATTAGGCCAGTCTCCAGCTAATCAGCGTAATTGTGAGCACAATGCCGAGGGTAGCGGATTCGATTCCCATTGTGAGTGTAACCTGACCCGGAGGGGGATGTGTGAAAGTAAGCATATTGCTGGTTTTGTGTGGAGACCGGGTTGTAGTGCGATTGTTGGCGGAATGCTTTAGGGGTAAGTCCGCACTATTCATAAATGGAATACTTTATGTAAGTTTTGCAAAATAATTATAAAGATTACGAACCATTATTTGAAAGCGTGGTTATTAAGCCAAGTCCCATAATAGTAGCGATGACTTGACTTCTATGACGGACACCTTTGCTCTGCAGAGTGGGACAGTATTATAGGCTGACACTTACTAACTTACGTACCATTAAATGTGTTTTTTAATGGAAAAGTATTGGATCACCTGCATTCTACTAACGAATCGTATAAAGAAAACAAACATACCATCGACCCGCGAAGATGTAATCTTCGAAGAAAACAGCTAATAAACGTTTTTAGCCCATAAATTAACATAATTAACACATAGAAACCCCAGCAATTGAAACGTAAACCAACCGATGGTGAAAAAACTATGAATACCCCGTGATCGATTCCTCGAATCACCAGGAGAGCAGAAATCACATAGCTTAATTAGACAGCCGTCAACCGGCGAGATAAACAAAGATTAGCGTAATGATAGCGCTGGGTAATAAATCGCATGTACCAGGGCGGCAGAGACGCAAGGAGGTGAGATCTCGGCCCGGATAGCGGCCTTAAAGGACACATTGATTGAACGGACCGGACAAGCTAGATAAGGCGCAGGCTGCACTATTTGCATACTAAATGAGAGAGTATTAATTTCGAGCTAGGTCTAAGATAGGTGATGCAAATGGCGGTGCGTACCGCGAAAAATGTATTTTAATTAAGGCTCGGTAAAGTTTTGTTTACGCACGGAGAGTGCACTTTATAAAGTTAATAGCGCGTTTTGTTTGAGCATTTGAGTGGGATGTGCTTTGATAAATTTAAACACTCTAGCGCTTCCAATTAAGTAGGTAATGTATTGTGTCCGTTTAACAGTAGTAGAGAACCGTTTATCCTTCGGTGTAAGTCTTTTTAAAGGTAATGTCGAGTTAGTTTTGTCGCAGAAATTGTAATAAAATACCAATTGAATTAAGTTTTTTTTTAAAACCGTTTAACATAACATCTGCTGTAGTAATGAGAGGTTGGAATAGTCCTGTTTTGGAGTTAAGGCTGCAGTTAGTTAGAAGGCAGCATGTGTAGTATAGCGTCACTCGTTAAGCTCTTGATATTAGGATGACTTCTATCAGTAGGACAAGTAAAAGATAAAGTACAGTATCAGCTTATATACTGTCCCACTGCAAGGCAAAGGACTCTATTATAGAAATCAAGTCAAAGCTACTCTGATGGGATTAGGCTTAATCACGAGCTATGGAAACATAACAGAAATTAGGTATTTCTTTCAGTTCATGTTATCATCATCATCATCAGCAACCCACGCTCGTCCACTGCTGGACATAGGTCTCCCCTAATGCACGCCACCGCTCCCGATTTTCGGCCACTCTCATCCAGCTCACTCCAGCCAGCCTTCGAATGTCGTCATCCCATCTTGTAGCAGGGCGTCCAACACTACATTTGCCGAGTCGCGGTCTTCACTCAAGGACTTTACGGCTCCAACGGTTGTCAGTTCTGCGGTTAATGTGACCAGCCCACTGCCACTTCAGTTTGCTAATTCGGTGGTTCGGTTCATGTGATCACGTCGAAAGACGCACCTATACGAGCGTATAAGTAGACCTTAGTAAGACCTTATACGCGCCGAAAAATACGCTAATCTAAAACCACTCTAACTCTGATTGTAGGTATCAATCTGTATACATCGATACATACTATCTGTATGTTTGTATGTCATTATACGAAAAACACGTTTCGCCAAATATTTGCCTAATCCAAACCATGTGAACGGGGCCACAGTATCAGCCGCGCGAATTTGATAAATGTGTTACAAATTGGACTCTAATACTTTATGTTAGAGTTTATGAGTTGTCACCGTTTTGGGGGGGAGGGGGGGGTGTTCCTGGGCTTTCTCAAGAGGTGGTTGACCTGTAGGCGCCAGGGACCCACTTGCGATGTACATCACGGGTCCTGCGCGTCATGGCGGGCGATAAAACTCGACCTTGGCCCATGCAACTCATACAAATGTATGGAGTAATTGTTGTATAATGTATGGGAGTAATTGTTGGATAATTCGATGGGTTTCATAGCCCGGAAGATATTTTGGTGAGTGATTACCTTGTTGTGTAATGGCTGATGGGTGTTGAATATTGATTGAGGGCAACGAAACAGTCTCGGGAACGAGAATATAACTGTCTCATCAAAAAGATAAACACACAGTGTACATGAAAAGGACGGCGATAACGATTCGGTCGTGAATGGTGTTTCGTTGTATGCCCTCCGGATGTTTCGAATGGTGTGTGATTGTACTGATAAAAACTTTCACCTAATATAAAAATAATTCGAGAAGAAAATATCTTAAATATTGATTGGATCGATTGGTGAAATAAAATGTCTAATCTTTTTTTCTTTTCAGTTCGATTCCCGAACAATACACGCCTTCAAAAAATTTTGAAAGTGCTTTTATTTCTTTCAAAAAATAAAGTAATGCTTACTGAAAGATTTAAAAGTTTCCCTCCAGGGGTCAATGTTTTTTTCCACTCTGTATAAGCTGACACTATAAACTAGGTATCTCTAAAAATGCATAAGTTTTTGAAACAGTACTTAATGTTCCAATACCTTATCTAAAATAGTAGATATCAAAAATACGATGAAAATTAAAAATCAAGTCACAAATAAAACGGATTTTTACTTTAACATACAAAAGTTCACAATAACATAATATTTGATTCTCTACATGTAAGTAGGTAAAAATAAACCAGTAGGCGCCATTAGTATTCTCCCCAGAAAGACGTACAATCCTTAAAATTCAAATGCAACTGACAATGAGTGAGACTTACCATTCCACATTCACAAACTAAGTAAATTGAGATTAAAAACAGACAAATCTCAGCTAGGGATGTTCAATGAATATCGATGTTGAAAACTGTAAAATAAATTAATAATGAATCTACCTGGTATGGTATCAGACCAAGTTAGCGAATCGAGCAGCCAAAAGAACTTATCTGGGACGACCAACGAGACGCCGTCCGTCCTGTGAGATGCCCGAGATATCGCTGGAGGGATGAAGTCGCCAAGAACCTTAAAACACTAAATGTGCATGATTGGTCGGAATTGGTATAGGACCAAACAAAATGATAACTTTTGACGTCGGATTCTACATAAGACGCACCTTGGATAGTTGAGCCAGCGCGCCGTAATGACAACCGCTGGGGTACACGTGTTCTGAAGTGGAAACCACACGTTTCGGTAAACGTAACGAAGGACGCCCTCTCAGTCAGGCCAGATGGAGTGACGATCTGCGCAAGGTGGCTGCAAGAGCTCTATGCGAGTAGCGGAAAATCTATCGGAGTGGCGAAGATTAAGAGAGGCCTGTGTCCAGTAGTGGACTGCAACAGGCTGATTATGATGGTAGATTCATACCTACTATTATTTTAACATAGGTTTAGATATAGATACAACATCGATGTTTTTCAAATATCGGTCATCCCTATCAAGTACACTTAAACGCGAAACAACGAATAAACCAACCCTTTATTTAATTCCAATTGGCGTTAAATCAATAAACATTAGGGTTAACATTTCAAGAAAAACTAAGACCAACATAATTAGACCCACGATTGCATACAATATGTTCACAACAATGGCTCTTAATATTCTACACATACGGTTTAATATTGACCGATATAACTAGACTTCCACTTAAGTACACTTTTGTACGTGTAAAAGGGTCTCATTTGGTGGTGTGGTGTACAAAAGTACCTACCCCAGAAGGGACAAAAGTACCCCGCTTGTCAAGAGCAGTGTACGGGTTAAGAAAACAATTTGAAAAGAACAATGGAGGGCTGATGACGCATGCGCACGTTCCACACAGATTCATTACACGTGTGTTTGTTTAGTTTTTAATTGTCAGTCATTCATGTAAAATGGCCCTAGGAGAAATATTTTGCTCTATGTTAGGGTGAAGGCAGATTTAAGATTTTCGTTTTGTTATTTTTGTCTTTCATGATAGCGATGACTTAATTTCTATGATGTAGGACTTTGCCCTGAAGCGAGACAGTATATAGGCTGATATTTTTTTGTCTTCGTTTCTTGGACTTTTACCACTACCATCATCATCATGTCAGCCCACATCCACCCACTGCTGAGTATAGGCCTCTTCTTTATTACGCCACTCCCTTTGGTCAGCCAGCCAGCCTCATCCAATACACGTTACAATATCGTCGGACCATCGGGCACTGGACGTCGCCCCAATCTTGGCTGCCATCTGTAAGCTTTATAGTCCACCTATCATCCTTGCACCTTGCCAGGTTACTAGCAAGCAATAAAAATTGGAGAGCCAAAACTTAGTATATGCCAAGCGGGGAGAGTAACTGACGGCCTCGATGGCGCAGTGGCTAAGATGTTCGCCCGAAGCGCGAAAGGTCCCGGGTTCGATTCCCGGTCAAGTCAATTTAGGAAACTACATTTTCTAAGTTGTCTTGGGTCTGGGTGTTCTGGGTTGACGCCCCCAGATTATCGTCATCTGGTACTCATAGTACAGGGGTTGCCCTAGTTTGAGACCAAGTTGATTGGTGTGATTGTCTAGCGCATTTATTTATTATTTAACTTTAATACCGTACAAAAAATTACGAAAAAGCAGTATTTAACGACTTTCTGTAGAATTTAAGAAATCAGTAGACTTAAAAAAGGAAACGCACACATTTGCCAACTGTAGACTGGCCCACAAAAAGGCCATTACAAAACTTCTTAACCCTTTATATCACTTCAATCGACTAAATCAATATACAGAGGGT
Organism: Cnaphalocrocis medinalis; assembly: GCA_014851415.1. NCBI lineage: Eukaryota > Metazoa > Arthropoda > Insecta > Lepidoptera > Crambidae > Cnaphalocrocis > Cnaphalocrocis medinalis. The sequence goes on along the minus strand of CM026293.1, from coordinate 11,860,328 downwards.
TGAAGTTTGTCCAAGAAACAATGTGGGTCGTTTAGACCCAGCCGGCGCGGGAGAGAAAGGCGCGGGACAATGCGGCGCGTGCGCAGGGTTGGGTTACACCAGGTGGTTGAGGGTTGGACCTAAGTCTGATAGGTTTGAAACAATAGAATAATTTGGGTATTGTTGATTGATTCTTTATTTTAGGGTTAGGCTTTTGGAGTTTTTGATGGCTGCTTTTTTAAATTCTCAATGTCAAACTATTTTATGGTAAACTAGGACCCTCCGTTACTTCGTTACGGGATATTAGTTACACACAATATGCACCAATAGGTGGCGCTAAGCGTCTATTACATCGCGCATGTGTCTTTATGGATTACCTGAATGCTGGTTGTCCATAGAATTAACCTCTTTAGAAGTAGTATATAGAGTAGGCACACATAAGGCACTGTCAGATGTTATATATAATTCATTTAACAATGAAAAATAAATATTATGCGATACTTAACTTGTTTCATCAGTAAGTCAGTTCGTTTAACCTAACTGACCGTAGTAGATATAATGCTGCCAATGAAGGCATTTGCTAAAGAGCCTTATTTCGCATATACTATGGATTAGAGTTAAAAATAAAATTGATAAAATATTGCAGTTTGTTTACGACCACGACATTTTAAAACTACTAATGATTAGAGCTTTTGGGATCACTTTTCTAATGCTTTCAGTAAGGAATTACATTATCCAAGGAAGTAACCGTTAAACTTTTATTTAAGGCCAAGGAATAGTGGCAGTCAGTGTCGTGTCATTCATACTGATTGACTATTGACATTGTCACAGCCACACCATATCAGTTAATTGGGAGATCATAGTTATATTCGCTGTTACACTACTATTCCGATTCTAAGTCCACCCAGCGCCTGTCTGGCGAAGAAAAACGCGACCTTATCCACCCCGGTGACCCCATGTGAGGGGGGGGGGGGGGGCACAACCGGACTTTTCCATTACCATTAATTCGGCCAAACGAGAGTTTACTACGGTGTCATCTTAAGGGGCGATACGTCTTAATGTACTTGTCTTTGTTTGCGCCATACGGATTTTATTTTGCCAATTAACTTTTTTCTAGTGCGATGTATGGGACAGCTCTTGGAAGGCTAGGATAGTTTATTCCAAGCTTAGATAAAATATTAGTATAATTTCGCTTTTATAAAGTTAATTGGTTCATGAGACCGACAGTAAAAGTCCACCCGTCTGCCTATTTCTAGTTTTAACTGAAATAAATGTACTGCACTGTGTTTCCGGGGTACCGGAGACCCAATTGTGTGGAAAGGGGGTTAAAAGATTTGTAGCAAACCTGCTAATAGACAAGGTATGGTTGTCTATGGGCGGCGGCTTCAGCCATCAGGCTTCAACAATCGCTTACCATCAGATGAAACGTCTGTTCTTCGTCATCTTTCACATAAAAAGGCCATGTAATGATAATTTGAATTTATTGTCTGCCTACTTATTTTGCCTATCTATATTAAAAAATAATAAATAGATAACTATGGTCTCCAAAACGGGCACGTAAGTAAAGGCATTGGATAAGGAACAATCAAACAACTTGTAGAAGACTTATTGTCCAAAAGTACGAACTTGTGACTCTACTGGTATCTATGGGCGAAATCACTTACCGATGATTCGTCTGCTCGTCTGCCACCTGTCACACAAAAAAATAACTGACTAAAAAATCTAGTTAAGATCTTTAAACCAACCAATACCTCACTAGTAAGAAACTAAGCAGTGCTATAACCATAGCAAACTCTTAATGGTGCCAAAAATGGTCCAAATCCTAACCCCAACCTCACGCCGGGGTCCAAGCGACCCCCAGCAATTACAGCGCGCGTGGCGGCGCAGGCGCATCGCCGTGGGAACTGGGGCTAATGAAATTATATGAAATTAGCGACTATTGGGACGAAGTATACGATTGCATTTTGGCTTGTTTTTTGCTATTCATGTGCGAATCTGGGTATTGTTGTTTTTGGATGGTCTAGTGATGGTTCTGGTTTGGGATGGTTTAACTATAATACTACATTATACACAAAATGAGACCTATGTCCAGCAGTGGACGAGTGTGGGTTGCTGATGATGATGATGACTACATTAATTAAAGACTACATTTTCGAACATAGCTCGGGTTTGTGATCATCAATCCGCGTTAGACAAAACAAATTATAATGAAGCGACTAGCGTCCGAACTTCGCAACCTAGGGCCTTAAGAGCCGGCAACGCATTTGTGATGCCTCAGGTGTTGCAGATATCCATGGGCGGCGGTGATCATTTACCATCAGGTGAGCCGTCTGCTCGTTTGTCTGATATAATGTAAAAAAAAAAACCAAACCAACTGACTTATGGTACAGTTTGAGAAACTATACGAAACGTGCAAGTTTCCTCACGATTTTTTTCGCAAAGATAATGGTTGAAATTACGCACATCGCTTACCATCAGGTGATCCGTCTGCTCGTCTGCCACCTACCACATAAAAAAACCAAATATGTGAAACCATTCATCCTGTTAACGTGAAGGGATGAATTCAATTTAAACGCCAAATGTGTTGGCAACCGCAAAAAACTTTCACCAGAAGGGATTTTAACCGTTCCGGGAATCGAACCCGGGTCTGTGTGGCCGCTGATTGCCTGCTGTTGGGCCGCGCCTTTTATTGTTTCGCTAAATCTCGAAATGTAGTCAGCAAATGAAAAAAAAAACAGTAATAAATGAAAATATCAGAAAATCAATCAAATCAAATCTAACATATTAAAATTACGCTAAAGGATTTCTAGTCTAAAACTAGTTCTTAGAACACCAATAAGTATAATTATTAAGGCGTAAACATCAACTAATTGAATAGCAACTAACTGACTAGACATTAAGTGAATTGAAGTTGAAAATCACTAAAATGTTTAATACATTTAGTCAATTTTAGCTAAATTACCATTAAAAAAATCTAAAATAAAACAAACAAAACTACATTTTTTTTTTACAAAATTAAGTATCATTTACATATTCGTTCAATTCATATAATGTAAAGTCCTATAGGTAGGTAGGTACTAGAAAGACATAAATTTTACGAAGATGATATAAAAATAGCCATCCTAACTGGCCCATTAAAACTAGTTTTATGATCGAAATAACATTAAATACAGCATTAAATATAAAATACGCCTAGTTCATACACTTTTGACCCAAATCGATAGACAATTACGACCAAAATTTAATGAAATTCATTAGTTGAAAAATATTGTCGAACCGCACCTTACATTAATGAAAATTACAAAGCCCCGTTTATTTTCTTAATTATTATTTATGATAGGCCAATTCGCTGTTTTGTAAATTGAAATCCGCGGTGAGCGCTGATTTAAATACTAGTTCAGAATTATGGATTTGCTGTTACACGTTTAACTGCTTTTCAATGGAAATATTTTTTATTTTGGTAGGTACAAACTTACATTTAATTTTATCAGAAAAATAAAAAATATTTTAGTCTATCATGTTGACGGAGTAAGGTATATTATGAAATCGAAGCATCAAAATAATCTTCAGAATTCCAGTTCAAAAATAGAACACGTATAACCCAACTGGCAATTTCAATAATCATTAAAGAAACGGAACAGACGGCGAATTTGAATTCGTATTTAGAACAGATGTCCATTGCCGCGGTTGCCAATAAGATCCTACCTTCGAAACAAAATCGATTACGTGACAACAATCCCATTCCAGACTCTTTTCCTAATTTGAATATCGAACACATGTTTCCAAGGACTTCCTCTTATTAATTATTCGTTTTCGACTCCTTAATGCGAGCGCAGAAGGTTCTTTTTTCCGATTGAATATGTTCGACTTTCGAATGGGAGCTCGTTCCTTTTTCGAATTACGAAATAGTTTTGAAGTTTGTTTTTTTAAAAGTCCTTTTTTGTGGCAGGAAGCGTGGTTGCTAATGCGCCGCGTTCACACCATATGTGAGAATGGAGGAGTCGCGAACGAACCGGCTCGTCATTATGCCCGTTATTGTTATAATTTTGTTTATTCACGTCATTGGGGAGTAATTTGGCGTCGTTAGCGAATCTACCTATAATAAAGAACGTGTTGCTTGTAATTATTTGTCAATATTTTGTCGGTTTGGGCGTTAATTTATTTGGATGGCCGCCCGCATCCTGGTTTTTAGAAAATGGTTGCGAGCGAAATGTTAGTGAAAGTTGGAATTTATCGGCGCTAAATCCGTCAAAATATTTGCGGGGATTCGCCAGTTTATGTCTGCAAAGAGTGTAATGTAAACGGGAGGGTTTGGGAACACGTGTGTTCGAGTTCGAGCGAATGGCTGTACAAACCATCACGGCAAAGGTCATGGCTGTTGGAGCGGCGGTCTAGAGCTGCTGCTTCACATTAATGAATGTTGGAATCGAATCGAAAAGAAACTGTAAGCAGCTTATAACAAGCATGATAGATTAAAAGATACTTGTACAAGCATAGGTACCTATGCCTCACCCTGAAAACTGATACAGAATATTGATATGACATAAAATCTCGATAGTTATACTTTTTTTCGTGTTCACAGCCAAGATGTGATGTCTATTTATCTATGTAAATCAGCGCCGCAGCGGCCTCTAGCTGCTGTAGCAAATTCTGAGGCTGTGCCTTGTTGGCCGCAAAATATCACCATTTGATTGTAATACCTATCGTACTACTATTGACGATACTTATATACTGTAATTATTTTATTTTATTATGTAATTTGCTTTTGTGGCCAATAAATGTTATTTATCTATCTATCTATCTATTTCTTGGCAAAAGAACAGATGAAGTTCCTGAATGCTAAAACAACAACCTAACCAAATCTGTCTTTAGTTGCACGAAGAAACCATGACAAAAAAGCCTATACTTAAATGTGTTCTATAACTGATGATGATAACGATGTCGAAACAGCAGTAATTACACTTAAATTACCTGTAATTAGTAAAACATTACGCCTCTGATTAATATTCACCATTACATTGGTAGAAATGCCTAACGATCGTTAGATGGCGTTGTGTAACCATTGTTTTAAATATGGAAGTTAATTGAAAATGTCAAACTTGGACCAAATCAAACTTGACCCAAATTGAGTTAATTTTGAAAGAAATGATTAAAGTGACCCAGGGTTATTGCAACATAGGGCTATGATGCTATAAACATAATGGATTTGTATAGTTCATCATCATCATCATTAGCAACCCACGCTCGTCCACTGCTGGACATAGGTCTCCCCCAATGCACGCCACCGCTCCCGATTTTCGGCCACTCTCATCCAGCTCACTCCAGCCAGCCTTCGAATGTCGTCATCCCATCTTGTAGCAGGGCGTCCAACACTACGTTTACCGAGTCGCGGTCTCCACTCAAGGACTTTATGGCTCCAACGGTTGTCAGTTCTGCGGCTAATGTGACCAGCCCACTGCCATTTGTATAGTTATTTCTGAGTTTGACAAACCTCAGTTTTGTGGAAAAGTTTAGCTGCGGCAGTATTTCCTGACGGCTATGTCTTAGGGACCTTCAAGAGAAAAGCGTCCTTCTTAAAAGGCCGGCAACGCATCAGCGGCCTCTCTGATCTCGCAAATGGACATGGGTAGCGGTCATTTTACTTACCAGCAGGTGACCCGCTTGCTCGTTTGTCGCCTCTAGTATAAAAAATATCCGATATTTGGTGGGGATCGAACCCACGACCTTTGGCGTATGATTCAGGATCACTACCAAATGCGCCGTCCGGCCAGTCAAACGTTATACAGGGTGTATCAGTGAACATTTACATTCCCTTAACCACGTGTGTTCTACTTACCATTCTGAACAACATTTGTCTATGACTTTTGAAAATTCGCATAAAAAAAATTCATCTTTACATACTAAGTCAGTCACTTGAATTGGCCATTTTGTATACTCGGAAAATTTTTTGACGAATTTCGAAAAGTGGTTGAACAAATGTTGTTCAAAATGGTTGATAGAACACGTGGTTTTTTTTTCTATGAGATAGGTAGCAGACGAGCAGGCGGATCACCTGATGGTAAGCAATTGCCGCCGCTCATGGACACTTGCAACACCAGTGGAGTTACAAGTGCGCTGCCAACCTTTTATCTCCTTCCCCTCCGGGTGGGCCTCCGGTACCCTCACTCACTCAACGAAACACAGCACAGGGGCTGCTTCACGCCGGTTTTCTGTGAGGCAGTGGTATCACTCCGGTCGAGCAGCCCATTCATGCCGAAGCGTGGCTCTCCCACAGTTAGTTAAAGTTTTAACAGTGGTTAAATGGATTTAAATTTTCACATATACAACATGTATTGACGCATCAAAAACCACCGATCGTATTTCACCATTTTGCCCACAAAGTGCACTCGAACGTTACCTAAACCTTTCGGCCATTAGTATTTAATCAGGCAACGGCTGCGCTAATGAGGCGCGCGCGCACCTGCCGTGTCTATGGTAATGCAGGAAATCTCTGGCATTAGCTCGAGGAAGTGGCCGGGGTACTGGCGACTGGTACTAACTTTAGTTGGGGTATTAGCAGTTGTTAATGACTTCATATTTGGACGGAAAATCGCCAAAATCCGATTGCGATTGATTGATTGATAGTTTCAAGTTTTATATCTCTGTTTTGTGTGCAATAAATATATTCATTCATTGCCTTATCCCAAACATTTTGCATACTCAATACTATGGAATGTACTATAGCATGCGGTATTTCTAGCCTCTAAACTATTCTCAATATCGATAGTATTAATAATACCATCGTAGCAATAGGAAAATTGTCACAATACTATTGATAACCCGAAGCCGATTATCGATAGTGTATAATCGATACAATCGATCGATTATTTTTGCTTGATTCTGTTAGAATGTGGTGTTGCAGGTGTCTACGGGCGGCGGCCATCGCTTACCATCAGGTGATCCGTCTGCTTGTCTGCCACCTATCACATAAAAAAAAGAAATTCCATTACTATTTATAGTACTGGACGTAAAACTATATAGAATTGGCGTTGTTAGTAGTATTTCTCAAATTCCCTATCGATAGTATTGATACTATTGAATGCAGGCAATCCTATCAACAAACCACAGATATTGGGCTATTTATAGCCAACACTACTACTCTACATGCTTAATGTCTACGCAGTCTATTGATTGATAACAGGTAAGTATAAAGTGCAATGAACGGTGCGCCCGCGCAGCGTCGCGCTCGGCCGGCCACAGCTGTTGGCTGTGACGTCACGCAGATGTAGCCACGCTGACAAAAAGAAGAAATAAAGGAAATTAACACTGAATGTACAAAGCAAATAAGCAGGCGGTTCGTTATGATTCCAGTAGATGGCACTGTGCATTTTTACATCGCGCAAGCAATGTGTGTCGGCGAAATAATGACCTCAAGCCTAGGGTTGCCAGTACAAAAATAAACAGCAAGTGATACAGACGGAACTGGTGTTTAATTCAACCGTCTCCCTCGCCTGGAACTCGAGGGTACCTTCCGATATTGAAAAACCAGCTATGAGAAATCGCTTACCATCAGATAGTCCGTCTGCTTGTCCACCCACCACCTAACATGCACAAAAATAAGTATTTATAAGATTGACACTATCTTCAAGAAGAATAAAATACTTTTTCCTTTCTTGGGACACGGCAAAGCATCACAGATGCTTCGGATGCTGCAGATGTCTATAGGTGGCAGCGAATCACCATCAGGTGTACCGTCTGCTACATCTGCCTTTATCTTAGCCCTAATGAACCTTATATCGCTCTCCGCTAGGTTTCTTTGACTACCTTCTCAAAAACTTTAAGATCCTTCACCCCTAACCAGCTCATTTGTTGTCCACAGAGACCACCCTCGTCGTCACTGTCATACGGCGCGGTGAACGACGACGTACGCTCCCCCGGCTCGGGGGGGACCCCTGGACCCCTCAGCCAACCGCCGCCGCAGACCCTCGACACTACCGACCCAGGTAAGGGACCAGCATGTCAGCTTAATTCTAGTGTCCCCGAAGATATTAGGCCGCAATCTCACCTGATGGTAAGTGATGAAGTTGCTGAAGGAACATGTCTGACTAGTACCAGCCAATTCCCTTTTCTTGAAAACCAAAATCATAGTGTAGCAGGGAACACTTCAGCCGGTATGTTTTTACCATGAATAGGTCCCTATGTCTATATGTGAATACTACGTATGAAGGACCTGGCGTAGAATCAAAGGCTTTTAACCAAACATGCTTTCTGAGGCACTGAGAATCTCTTGACAGACTTCAGGTACCACTTTTGGACTCGAGACAGAAATCGAAAATGGGACCTCAAGCGCTGCCGTTGGTTGCTTTCTTGATAGCACAATTCTTTCGCATCACCATCTCAGCGTGTGACTTCTGGTTGCGTCAAAAGCCATTGCTTTGGGGACCAGGGTCAGGCGAGAGTCCACGGTTATGGGCACTGCAAGCATGCCCATCCTTAATAAATAGACTTGTTATATCACTTCTTTGGTCAATCAAAGTCAATCAATTCGTTTATTCAACAGGTTTTGTTAGTCTTCTGTTGAACATATTCCAGTATGTCTTTTCTATGCCAGCAGTCCTTCTTTAAGGTCATCTACAAATGGCCTGGCAGGGCAGGTAGAGCGACTGCTGTCTTCCTTCGTAACCCTTAGACCGTGGAATCAACCAACTGGATCATAACCTCATAAGCAATCTAAGACAAAAAGTATGAAAATTCAGTTATCTGATACTACGCAACTATCCGGAAACATTTGAAGTAATAATCGGTCGCCTCCGGGAGTCGAAGGGAAACACCTCGGGTGTCATGTCCGCAGCAATCACGCACTCGTCATTAGCGGCACTCACGCGATGTTAGTACTGCTATAAATAATCTATTTCAAAGTAGCTGATCCGATAATTGAAGGCAAGTTAGAGTTGCGTTTTAAGGGAAGGTTCTAAGTTTTTTTTAACTTCTTGTCTTCTTTAACCCTGCGCCCTCTGGTATGCCGGTTTGGCTGGAATTCAGGCATTGTGTCATGGCTGGGCGTGGTGCCAAGTTCAAAATTTTAAAGTTCAACTTCTTGTGCATTATTTGGGGAGCGAAAAGGCTCTAGAACTCTCGATATCACAAAGTTCAAATGACAAACCGCCTCAAAATTCTTAGATAAGACAGATATTAACTGAAGGTTTACAAATAGGAAAAAATATAATGAGATGGTTCTTGATAGGCATGACATTTTGTACCTGGTCTACATAAGACCAAAATAACAGACTAAATCGAATGAACGAATCCATACAATAATTCATACAATGATCAGATTCTTTATCAACTTAAGAAGTGTTATGGCTAGGTATCAGACAACACAGCAGTTGATTGCTCCTACATAATAAACGCAAATTTTACTATCGGTTTTTATGAGGTTTTAACGGAACCCCAATTAGTCATTAACCAACCGCCATTGCCGCATCATTCGGGTTTGATTTAATTAATGATTCTTTATTAATTTGTGCACTTTTTTTAATTCAATGAACGCTTAATTTCTTCAACAAAAACGGTATCTTCCTTTGAATTTGCCGAAAGCAAAAAAAAACCTTTTTGTTGAATCATACGTAGGTACTTGTACAGTTGTTTCAAGTCATGCATTGTTGAGAATCGTGATAATATAATGAAGAAGCTTTTAAAATTCTATGTGACCTGAACATTAGTACCAATTACTTTAATTACTACCAAGTCAAACTGACAAGGGACTGTCACCTCAACGTCAACATTGTCATTGTTTCTGTCAAATGCGTAATGTCACTCAATAGGGATGTTCGTCATTAACGGCCTACGTGAACAATTAACATGTCTTCACGATCTAGATCTGACGAGATACATCCTCGCCTCACGCGCGGCAATTCAACACTGACAGCCGACGTCGTCGCTCACTATCTCATAGCACCTTAGCTACAAAAGGGAATTGTCAAATTCGAAAAAAGAACAAGATGGTTACTCAATGCGCGGATGACAACGCTCAGGAATCAGTCAGCAGAGTCGGGATCACTCGTCGCGCCACTCGACATGTTACGTTCTGAATCTCGTCGATTGTCACGCAATGGCGCACGCAAATGACGGATGAGCGCGCCGCGCGGCCTTAAGACGTTTCCGAACGACTACAATAGGTATTGAAATGAGGCGGGCGAGAGTGATGCATGTATCGCCGCATCTACGATTATCACCTCCGCACTCCCATGCGCCAGCCAACTCGTGTGCCCACACAATGTGTATTATTCAAATTTGTCAACCAAAATCTAGGTGCGACTCCACAAAAGACGCCGTCGATACGTGCAGTTTGACAGCTGTCAAAAATGGCCGACGCGCGCGAAACTAACAAAGCGACGGTTTCCGGGTGTTTTTTTCCGCATTTCCACGTAGTTTTGGTGGAAAAATTATGCTTTCGACACGCGTTTGTGTAATTGTTTGGTTTGTCGCGCGCCGGACGCGGCGAAATTGAATTTTGGTGAGCCGCGCCGCTGTGATCTGTGAAAAAACATTTGATTTTTTTTTCGACGGTTTTGAAACTCAACCCGAACGGAAAATTAAATTATTTTTGTTATTTTTCAATTTAGATTGTTCGGGCGACGTATCAGCGTGTTTGTTGATCGCGTTTCAATACTGCGCAGCAAAACTAAAGTTCAGGAATAAAATTTAGGTTGTAAAATTCCACAATTCCTTTTTAAAAATAAAACCAGTTATCTATCAGTTACGTCTGTGCCAGGACGCGATGTCTCCCGTCTCAGAAAATAGTTATTTATTACATAATTATTACATTTGTGTCAATAACATTAACGTCTTAAAGATTGCGATTGAAGTGAATTATTGCTCTTTTATTAGAACATTATAATTACATCAGTAAAATATGTTTTAAAACAAACGATATTTCTTAATAATGGTATCACTGGCACGCATTAAAAATGAAAACTGTATAAATAGATACTTAAAAAAAGTTAGCGAAAATGCGTGAGCCCGGAGCTGAGTTTAAAAAGTAAAACGTCACACCCAACCCTTTGGCGCCATAAAGGGCTAACAGACTTAAATTATTCAAAATTCAAAATTCGCCTATAATTCAATCAGCCTCCCCCCGGGAGGACGGCGCGATTATTTGCGAATTTAATATTAATTAACTGACGGGAGGTAATTGCGTTTTTCAATTACAACTGACAATTATGCAGCATTCGAATGAGATGACGCCACTAATTGTCAATCGAGCCGCCATATTTTTCGCGCGGGAAATCTGGCTTCGAAAATTGAAGCTTGGATGATTTTATGTTTATGTGATTGTGATGTGAAATCTTCACGTAATAATTTAAATTTTTGATTGGTTTATTCTGTTTTCACTGAAAAATAATTATATACCTACATTTGAGAATCGTCAATTTCCATAACGGTGCGATGACTGTCATTTCGCGGACAAATCGAAAGTATTTTCTTAGCAAGATGTGTCAAACGGGCGACAATATTTTTGACACTATTCTAAGTATAGACTACATAACAGACTACATATTTCACTAAAGTAAAGTAACAGGCTACTTATATACTGATCCACTGCAGGGCAAAAGGCCGATCATAGAAACCAAGTCATCGCTACTATGATAGGATTAGGCTTAATCACCAAATTCGCCTTATGCGGTGCGGTGATCACATACCTGAGCTAAGTTCGAAAAATTCGAAATTTTATTTTTGCTTAACCCAGGACCTCGAGATTACGGCCCACTAGACTAAAGGCGCGTTCATCGCTTTCGTAATTTGTATTTATTATAATAAAAGCACGTCTTCCCAATCGATATTAAACACTTTACCAGTACTCAAACCCCTCCATCATCCCCCCCAAATTGAGCGCTCCGAATGAATGCTAAGCCGAAACATTACGTTTCTGTAATTCGCGCAAAATATGACGATTATTGCGTTACGGGGGCCTGGGAGCGCAAATGAGATTATCTGCAAGTTCTCGTCACCGCACCCCCGCTAGTGATGGGACGCGGCACTCGAGTCACTTGAGTGACTTCACTAGAATAGTATATCAAAAAAATGAGACACTCTAGTGTTGTCTATTCATATAAAATATTAAATTATCGCTAAGCCAGTCAAGTCCTTCTATTTATGTGATAGATGGCAGACGAGCAGACGGATCACTTGATGCTAAGCGATTACCGCTGCCCATAGACACCCATAGGCAGCGCACTTGTGACTCTACTGGTGTTGCAGGTGGCTATGGGCGGCGGCAACTGCTAACCATCTGATGATCCGTCTACTCGTCTGCCACCTATCACCCAATTATTTCGCTGTCACTCAAACTATACGAGTGACAGTCTACTTGAGTCACTCGCGTCACTCCGCTCGCTCGGCTAGCTTAGCTTTCCGCTCACGCTCCGCTCGAGTTTCGAATTCTGCTCAGTGACGCGACCGGTTGTTTAAAATGTAACTAGTTTTTGGTTTTCGTGATCGAGATTGGTATCGGTGACTAGGATAGTTTTTTATTTGGAAACATTTTTTAGGATTCCGTAGCCAAAGGGTACTGGACTGGGTGGTGACCCTGCTGCCAAAGATCGTAGGTTCGATTGATGGGTTCGATTGTACAGGTGGGCCTGGACAAACATCCGTGTCTACACTTAGTGTTTGTTTAGTGGCTGGGTGTAATATTAAGTATTTTAGTATTTGTTATATTGGCATAGGATTCCCCTGATAATGAGTTGAAATGTCAGACGTGCGTCGTTTAACTGTCACTATCAGACTCCTCAAATCCTGAATCATAAGGTTGACTGGTAGATAAAGCCTCTTGGCATTAAGTTCACCTTGTACGAAGTTTTGTGCAATAAAGTTTTAAATTGAATTAAATTACCCCAGGACTCCAAAGCGACAGCTTTAGACGCAACCGTAAACAGTATTCAGCATTAAAAAACTGAACTCAGTTACTTAGTTCCTGCCAAATTCTTTTTCTAAACAACCCGGTAGGTATCCTGCAGATCCCGGCCAACCCCGCAACCAGCTACAGGTGAAGGCCAATCGCATTTCCCATTTCGAAATGAACATCCCCGTCAACCAATCATAATCCGGGGAAAGCGAACGCGAATCTATCACGCAGACACCCCCAGGAAGGGCACAACTAATCTAATATTAAATACATTCGTATATTAGATACAAAGTGAGCATTCACAGAATTTAATAATCCCTCTCCCACACTTATATACTTGTCCCTCTCTACCATATAAGTGTATCCTTTTCTAACATGAATTATTAACAACAATTTTATGATTACATTTAGCAAGAATGTAAGTGCGGGTGGTACGTGACTGGAACGTTGAGGAGCGAGTGAAAAATTGAGGGAAAATCGAGAGTTAATATTTTATTGGTTTCGATAGGTTTGAGGTATGGCCGGCGGGGGCGGTAATTTTCAATTTTGTGCCTGAAATATTGATAAGGCCCCGTGGGGCCGGCGATTATGGGCCTCAATTGAGACGGCTCTAGTTTTTGGACTTTTTGATCGTGATCTTATTGACTGTTACATACTTAATTACCTATAGCGAAAGATAAAACAAAAATACTGCTCATTATAGTCCGAGGCAAGAAAGTGTACCTAGTTATGACCTTGAGTGGCGTAGAAACCAATTTTGATAGAAAGTCTTCTTTTTTACAAGTGCGCAAAATAACGGTCATCGCTATACTTATGAATCTCTTAAGGGCTCCGCGTACGATATCATTCATTGTTACGTTTGTCTGATGGGATATCGTAACGTTTACGTTAAGATTGAATTTTTGTTCATATTTATTTACGCGTGCAAGTTGACTCTTTAAGAGAGTGAGACAAAATCGAATCGTTAATCGGAATCGAATCGTAATAACATCGAATCGTATGAAATAATTCTTGTATTATCGAACATCCAAACTAGAGACAACTCACTGTATTTACAAACTCGACCTAACAAGGTATGTGAAACTTGACCGCTAACAAAAAAGGTAGCCAGTTTGTTGTTCGTCTGATGTTACAGTTAAACCTATGTCCGCGCCGTAATCCGGACCGAACACGCTCAAGTAACCGGCAAACCGCAAATCAGTTAGTTTCCAAAATAACCGGCGGGAAGCGAACCCGGGGTATCGGGTTACCTCACTGAGCTTGGAGGTTTGGAGATGTTTGGTGTGTTATACGATAAAGTTTAAAATATGTATTTGTGCATTCGAAAACAAATTAACTATGTAAGTATTACATATTTCCATGTCATATCGTGTTAATCTATGAGAGACAAAGTAGCTAGAGAGACACGATACTATATACTGCTATAACTATTAATATAATAAATTCTCGATTTCAAGGACAGCTTCACTCTTCCTTCTGAATATAATTATTTTGAGATAAAGGCAAGAGATTAAGGATTTAACTGTGGGAGAGCCACGCTTCGGCATGAATGGGCCGGCTCGACCGGAGTGATACCACTGCCTCACAGAAAACCGGCGTGAAGCAGCCCCCTGTGCTGAGTTTCGCCGAGTGAGTGAGGGTACCGGAGGCCCACCCGGAGGGAAGGGGATAAAAGGTTGGCAGCGCACTTGTAACTCTACTAGTATTTTAGGTGTCCATGAGCGGCGGCATTGCTTACCATCAGGTGATCCGCCTGCTCGTCTGCTACCTATCACATAAAAAAAAGGCCCTATTCAACCAAACTTTATCCGAGGATAAATCTATGGTATAACTATGTATGTCGCTCCGATTCGTATGGAATGATAGCTTACCCATAGATTTACATACTGTCCGGCAAAGACTGCCGATTGGGCGAACCGCACCTTAAGTGTGATTTTTGTGAAGACATATTTGACAGATTGGAAAACTTTAACTATCTGTCAAAATAAAAAAAGAAATCAAGCATAAATGTCACTAATGACACTTGATAACACATGATTCGTGACTACCTGTATAATACTATGATGTATACGATTAAATCATGACTTTCATACATCATACAAATTACAAAGACTGGTGTTATTTTCGGAGAAACTATGAAATATTCAAACGTGGATCTTATGCACCGTACGACCCGTAACTTCCTGCGACGTATTTGATTATGACTTTTAAAATTACATTCAACTTTACATAAATAGTTTTTGTAATGTAAACTAACTCATAATAAAAACCGCTTATAGAGAGTACTCCTTCTTAAAAGGTCGGCAACGCATCAGCGACCTCTCTAATCTCGCAGATGCTTAAAGGCGGCGATGATTACTTATACTTACCAACAGGTGACAAACTTGCTCGTTTGCCGCCTCTAGTATAAAAACAAATAGCTAATAACTGCTAGTAGAGTAAAGCCCAAATTCCATTTTCGAATATAGTACGGGTTTGTGATCACACATCTGCATTAGGCAAGCGTGGTGATTAAGCCTAATCCCACCATCATAGTAGCGATGACTTGATTCCTATGATGGAGGCCTTTGCCCTGCAGTGGGACAGTATATAGGCTGATGCCTTACTCTACCAATAATTTAATAAATTAAATTAAAAATGCCTTCACTTTCTAAACTATGCATTCCCCTCAGCTAGCAGCGTGTTATCCTAACAATTACAGGGATAAGCTCGCAACGAAGGGTTGTCACGATGCACCGAGACACGTTTAATTCTTTTATTAATTCTGCGCACAATTGTAACAAATATCAAAGGGTTAGGGTTGGCAGCGTGAGGTAGATAATATTATAATAAATACTTTTTGTGGCTTTGCCCACACACAGCAAACATTGCAGGCAAAATAAAAAAAATGCAGTAAATATGATTCCATTGGTGTTAGGCGGCGGCAATTATTTACCATCAGGAAGACTTTGCTTATCGTAAGACCTGAATATATGAATCCTCCTTTCTTTCTTTAATCAAAAAGCATTGTGAAATTTATAGTGCTTGGAACATTTATATTGGTCATTTAGGATATTATTTCATGAGCATCTTGCATGAGTAGCTAAAATACGTTTGAGAAACTCTTGTGTATTGTGTATACGTACATATTGTGAGCTTAAAAAATGATACAAGAGTTCATAGAAGTCAATCAATAAAAAATATTTAATCAGTTTAAGTCCATACATACCGCTTATGAATGTCAAATATAATATTATCTACCGGTAAATCGGTATGAAAGTGTAATAGCCCAGTTATTGCAAGAGCCATAATTTACGATGACACACTATGTAGGCTGTAACTTAAGCTTGTTTGCACCTTTTTATACGAAAAAAACAGGCGTTGTATTTTAAGTCGATCTTTTTCACAAAATATATGTTAACATTATTTTGGTATCGTTGACAACCCTGATCCCTATTTATGATTGCTTGTTTGATGCTTTACGTGCTTTTAGTTTCGTTCAATAGTTCGTTGGATGGGTTGTATGAGAGATTGTGTGAGTTTGAATGGCCCATAAATTGAGGATGGGGGCAGATGCCTACGTTTGCTGTGAATTTTTGGATGGCTCTTGGACTATGGAAGAGATTTTTTGGATAATATTGTTTAGACTAGTGATCTTTAACTAAACAAAATGTTTGATTAGACGTACTTACACGGTTACAGGATTATAACCAGTCAAAACTCAGTTGATATTTTAAACTAAGGTGAAACAGGAGTTAAAAAGTTGGCAGCACACTTGTGACTTCACCTGTGTTGCGGGGTTGTCCATAGGCGGCGGTAACCATTAGGTAATCCATCTGCTCGTCTGCCTATCACATAAAAAGTAACAAATTTAATTAAAAAAAAGAAACATTTTTTTGCATATCCTAACAATGTGCACAGATTACACAAAATCCTAGCCAAAAAAACTAACAATACTACCAACCTACAAAATATCCACGCGCACCAATCGCCGCGGCCCTGCGCGCGCAGCTGTCACTGCTATGACGAATCACTTTGTCATTTTGACAGCTTTTTGTTCCTCCGTCAGTTGTAATTCTCACCCTTCTGCCTCTTTATGAGGCAGGCATAATAATTTTAATTTTTCATTCATCTGTGCTTGTATGGATAATGGTTTGGACTATTGGGATCTGTGATGTTTGTCTATGGTTGCAAACTGGGGCATAGAGTTAATAGAATCACCTTGTATTGTATTGAAATTCTCGAGTATTGTCTATTAGTTGCATTGTTATGACGAGATCGAAAGTGTAGCATTGGCATTTAAGTTTATTTAAATAAATTACATGAGAAATTACGTTTATTTCGACATACCGTTTTATAAAAGGGTTTATCCTCTGTACGATTACTTTTGTATGAAGTGAAGTCTAGTGTTTTTAGATATAAAAATACCGTTAGTACTTCCTAATTTAATGAACTCGTAGCAATTATGATATTAATTTTGTAAATTAATACGTTGTCCAAAATTGCACACATTTGGATATTACAGGTACTGTCCTAGATTGGTAGGCTGTTCAATGTAAATTATCTGGCGCATCGATTTTATTGTTTTATTTATTATGCAAGCAATTATCATTAAAATTCTCAGATTCGTTTGTAAAATTTTTCATAGTTACTATATCTTTATTTTTCATAGTTACTATATCTTTATTTCTATGATAGAGGCCTTTTGCCCAGGAGTGACACTGCTAGCAGTACCTTTCAAAGGCTGATACTTTACTTTTTGACTTTTATCTATTACTGGACTGAAGAATATATTTTCAAATTACTGAGCTACCTACTTGTCACACATACATGTTAATAATGCCACTGAACTATTGTTTCTATGCATTTCGACATGATTTATCCCAACCATCTCCGGCCCTTTAAACGGACAGACAAACAACCTCAAATAGGCTACTTAAATAAATATTTCATACCCAGAACTGTTAACAACTGACCACCAGCTAACAAGAGCCGCTTCGTCTATTTGTTCTATGAGATTTTATTAACATTATAGACACATTGTACGGGATGTGAGGGGTCCAGTTATGCTGGCTTTTGTCTGAAGAATGTCTTTTGTGAAAAATTCCAGTAGCGTGGAAGTAATGAGAGAAATGGCTGTAACTCGTTGTATATTGATGAGGTCATACAATGGTAATGTATGAGTCGACACTTTTGAATGTTGTTTAATGGGTTTTCGAGCATTTGACCGCACGCAACATGCAAAGATCTCATTCTTGACTTTATTTTTTTCTTGATTTCGTTTACATTTCCTGTATCAGTTGCATCATAATTTTTGGTTCGTAAAAATAACTGTACTTGGAAGTCATAAAAGTCAATTTTCATCAATAGGTTCATAAGTCATTATTGAAAGTAAAAGCCTTGAACAAAATGTAACATCCTTTGAAAGAAATGTATCCTAAGAAGGTAATACCATTCATGGGAAAATTAAGCATCATACCTACATATTTCCTGCTTTCCATTAAAGTAGAATAATCAAAATTGATTAAATTAGATTCTTCTGCCTTAGTTTTCGGAGGGTCAGACGGCAGTCGTTCATTGTAATTAACTACAAGATGCCCATATAGTTCAAGCGTACCTAACCCGGGGTTCTTAAGACGCAACTGGGATAACACGCCAAAATGATGATTGAATAGTCTGGTTAATAGAAAAGTCTGGTTATCAACACGCATGAGAAAAAAAAGATTTAAACTTCTCAAAAATGTTCCCCATCTGTCACTCGTCTAGCATTTCAGGCAGTCTCCATCGCTGCACTATGCGCTATGCGCCCGCGCGGGCCAAGAATGCGCTCGGCGCATTATGCACCCAGCGCATTGCGTTCTGAGAAAATTAGATTTCCACCCGGATAATGTGTTTTGGGAGACTGCGGAATTAAGATTGCGCAGTTGGCAGTCTTGACGCGGGACTTGTTAAATGTTAATATTAAGTTGGTAATGCTGGAAATGTCGCTTGGACAAGAATGTGCAACGTGGACTCGTTTTATTTCAGTTTTAGGGGCGAATTAAATTAGGGGAAGTTCGTTTTTGGTAGCCATTTACAGAATCAAATACAAAGTGACGACTTCAGTTAAATTCGACAAATAATTCGCTAGCTAGCAAGCTAGTAAGCTAGGGCTTTCTAGGCAGTACAAGAATTATTTATATCTTGAAATCTTGAAACAATGTAAGTAAAAAAGTCCGGTTTTAACTTTTACCTGAATGGAATTTGAACTCGTAACCCTCAGCGCTCAGGAGTCATATTTAAAATAGACATTGGGACATTGAGGTCATCAGAGGTTAAGAAAGTTTTATATCATTTACCGTAGTTTCATTTATTTTATTGTAACATCAATTATTGTTTCTTTCTTCTTATAAAACTATTTCATTTTCAATTTCAAAGACATTCCGAAAATTTCAAAGTACATAATCTAAAAACAATGCATATGATTCAGAGATAGAACAATACCAATACAAAAATCCTTGCAACCAAAATAATTTATTCCACTTTCAAAATCCCACAAAACACAAATAATTTAACAAATAACCTTTCACGTATCACTCTAGAAACTTCCAAAAAACAATCGCCGTTCATACAGCAATTGCTATTCCAAAAAGACAAGAGCAAAGATATTAATACTCAAAACGAGACAATAGTAAGTAACAAAAGTTGCCAATTTAAGTGATAAGTGTTAAAGTACCGTGAAATTATGCACGTAAGTGAAGTTTAAGTGAGTGACTGAGCGGGCAGAGACAACGGCCGATTGGACGCCATTCGATACGCGTCGTGAGAAAAATACTATTTTGAATATTCATGAGTCCCGTTTTGTCCGGTTTTGTTAGGAAATCGTTGTCACCCTGGGAATTTGGAGCGCGTTTGGTTTTAATTGTTTAAAAAAAATTTAACCCGCGATAAAATAGATACATTTAATTGTGTACACTTAATACCATAAAAAGTCACTAGTACTTACACTATTAATTTTATTATTAAATCGGATAAATTAAGTCCTTATCCATTTTTGCCACCTTTTATACTGCCAAAAACAGGGAAGGTTTTCAAAGGTTGGAATCTGTTTTTTTTACTTATCAATACATTTGTCACATGACAATAGAGGCCAAGTGACATAATTGACATAACTGCTGGCTGACTTTGACCATCAATAGTTAGGTAGGTACTTACTATAAAACAGGTACAAGTAGTTAATTATAGACATAGATACAACTAATGAATAAATTCAAAATAATATAAAATAATAATATGCTAAACCGTTACCTTTTTATGGCTAAATTAAAGCAAAACGTCAAAAACATCATAGCAAAAGAAATATTTCAAGCATCACTTGCTGCACTTTTAATATTAAACATAGCATCGGACCCTAGCTGTTTAGTTGCATTACAATAATGTGTCCCTGCCCCTAAGTGCGACAGACAGATCCGACAATTATCATTATTATTAGATGCGTCATCTGCGATTATTGTCTGTATGCACAGCTAAATGCACATTGCACACCTTGTGTACAGGCGACCATTTGGAATTTGCAATAGTCAACCTTATCTATATGGTTATTGGTGTTAGGGTTTCTTTTTGATTTTTTGGGGTTGAGTGTACCTACTAGTTATGATGAGAGTGTTGAATCTATAATATTAGGGGCATTACGAATGTGTCTGACTGGTGTAAGGTTCAGTGGACCCTTGGAGGGCTATATTTTTTTTTATAAAAAAGTAGGTAGGTAAGTACTTATTTGGGAAATTCACAGGATGATGAGGATAAGGATGTTTATCGAACTAGAATTAAAACGAATATTAAAAAAAAAACTAAGTATCTCTAAGAAAAACAGGTGCTTCAAAAATCTACTAACATTTAAGTAAAACACTGATTTGACAATTAACTACACATAAAAAAGAGAGAGTAGGTATTTCCCTACTCTCTAGAGTAGAGAAAGTTCATCGATGCTAAAATCGACTACCCTTCGTCTATCTCTAGACTCTACGAGTTTAGAAGAGTAGGTTTTTTCTACTTTAGAGGAGTAGAGAAGACCTACTAACTATGTAGGGTAAAATATATTTATAGATTACCTATCATCCATTACATGACTCTCCAAGCATCCAAAAACAAATTCAAACTTAGGAAAAGCGTTGCGTGAACATGGATGTCCAAAAATGCAAATGTGGAACGAAGGGGTCTTTTTACCCAAATAATACCGAATTATTTTTATCTCATAATCAGTGTATCAATGACGTACAAGCGTGACACGTCACCGTGCCATCTCATAATTTATTCATTGGTAAAGTCAACCGCCCCGCGACTTGACTCGTCACGCAGAAAGCCAAATTAACGACCCTCATTGGCCCGCGAAAATATTTTGATTAAAATTCACTCCCGCGCCGCGGAGCGTCCCTGACAGCTGTCAATCTGACAGCGCCCCGAGTGGGATGTTTTTTTTATAGTGACAATGTTTAGGGCATGGGCCACTGTGGGATCGACGGTTTAATAAGTTTATGTTGTTGCATTTATTTGTTTAAATTGCCGAACCTGGATTATGGGATTTCGGTCTGAAATCCAAGGATTTCGTTGGTTGAAGGGTGGTATTACAGTCTATTAGAATATTATGTACAAATCTATGTCTGTGTAAGAAGATAATTAAATTATAATTAAGCTGCAATCAGACCATTTTGGACAATCTCATTCTTTCTATTTGCATGCCATACCTACGAGATTTTCAATATTTTCTGTCAAAGAGACAATTAGATTCATCCTTTATCCAAGTAACAGTAATTTGGCAGCCATGATTATTAAAAAGTTTTCATTACCACAGACCCAATGCCGCATTGGTGGTGACCCTGCCTCATACGCCAAAGGTCGTGGATTCTCTACCTTGGACAAAAATTCGTGTTTTTTTCCAAATTCGGTAAAGTTATTGGTGTTTCAAACTTGGTGTATGTATTAATTTAATTAAAGTATTTTGGTTGCCCCTGCCAGAGAATTCTGGGTTGAACACTTGTGTTTGTTTAGTGTCTGGATGTTACAATATGTATTTAAGTATACTTGTGGTTCCCCTGTTGTCTGATATCTGTAACACAAGTGGTTAAGCTACCTTAGTACGCAATCAGATCTGGTCATGTATGAATTTATTTTTACTTATTCATTGTGTACCTTGCAAGGAAAGAAAGTATGTCTTTTTCCAAAGAATAATAATGAAAAAAAACAGCGAAGCCTTGCCACAGGCCTCGCGTCGTATATTGTGTCCAGAACTGCTTATTCACCGAGATTTCCAGCAGTAATGTATGTGTTTTGTGGTCCAAAAATGCGATATGAGCATCTAGGGGAGGCATTCCACATTTGTCCAGATTCGGCCCGGCCTCTTATTACCTATAGCCCTTGATATGGGTTGTGTACTGACTGCAAAAAAGGTTCACGCATATTTTTGTTAATAATTATTTACCTTATTATACACCAATGTAACTGTATGACTTTGTATGAGTTGAAATAAATGATTTCTATTCTATTCTATACAGGGTATATCAGTGAACATTTACACCCCTCTCACTTAACCGACTTTGTATGAAGAGTTCAATTTTTTATATGCGAATTACCATTTCAAAGAACAAATGTTGTTCAGAATGCATGTTAAAACATGGTTAAAGTTAAAGTCATCACGTACAATGGACCGTAAGAGAGTCTAAGTGCGGAAAATGGACTCCACTTTATACATTACATATTACATTTACATTCCGTGGTTAAAGTCATATAAACGTTTACAGATACGCTGGTGATGATGCCAATAAATAATTAAAACAAGCAGAGTACTGTAGGTATCCCTTGGAGTTCCTATATTTAAGTGTTGCGAAGGTCAGATGACAGTCGCTTCATTGTAATTAGCAGACTCCCCTAATCCTGGATTACTGTTGAAGTAGTCCGGGCTCAAAAACAAAAGCTTTAACGCACTTGAATGATGATAAAAAACGTGCAGGTCTATCCATCTGATAGCGTGGTTATTACCAACAGATCTATCTCTTTCTAATAAAAACCTGCGCCTGCTTTGTCTTAGGTAACTATTTTTTATCTACAAAAACTCAGCTGGTAATGTCAGCTTTGCTAGTTCGGTCCTTTTTAGTTCCAAGTCCGCTCGAAATGAGACCTCAAAAGCATTTCCAAAAATTGCGCCAATTTTTTTGCCAACGCCACAAAGGTAAAGCAAGTATTTATTCGGCAGAACTCGCGGTCATTTCGCGGAAAATGTATAGGGCAATAGTTTCCCATTGTGAGCGCCGCGCACAGACAGACCCGCGCCCTTTCATTAGCGGGCGGCCTAATTTATAGCGGGAAATATCCTCCTTGCCTTTGTGCCGAAAAATACGCGACTTCTTTGCATGTTCTGCCCGCCTGGTACTTTTGGTCAGCGGGAATCTTTTCTATTGGTCAAATACGAATAACCTCTTTGTGTTTTCTGCTGCCCTGGTAGTTTTGGAAGTTTGAAAGTAATTTTATAGGTTTGTGTATTTTTCAAGTTAATTTTTATTTTGTATTAAAGTTTGTTTTATTTTTTTCCAGGTAAGCAAAGACTACGATTGTTATGAAAAACCTTTCGGTAAGTTTTTCTTTCTGTAAGGTCATGTGTATGTAATTAGTTAATAAATCTACGGCATAACAAAATGAGTCCGTATTATGAAAAGTTAAAAAAATGACATGATTTTAAAGCGAATGCATTTTTTATTTAAAGCCGGAGATTACAGGCTTTTCCCGCCCCAAAAAGTGGTCCAAATTTTTTAATTTCGCCCGATGATCCCTCGTTTTATCAAATCTTGACTTGAGGCCTAATGCCTAATTCCCATCACGTCCCCTCCCCGGCGACGTTTTATTTAATAAGGGCCACTTTTTAAAATTCCCCGGACGTCACAATATCTCCGTGGACATAGGAAAAACAATGAGGATTCGTTCGTAACTTCAAACGAGTTCCTACTTCCGTGACTGCTTAGCCGTTGATTGCTGGCACGTAGGTTGAAGATTAATTTTGAAAAAGGAACCTATCTTTCAAATAGTCAGCTATTGCAAGAGTATTTTGTGCCAGTATTTATTGTTGTTTTTAAAATTAGAACGTTTATTGCGGGCTTTGAAGAACTAGGGTTGTCAATATTGAAATGCCAATATGTGGAAATAGACAAAACCTGATTAGGCATAAGGACGAAAGGTGGAGTAATGGCATTGACGCCTTGTGAGCAGATCACTTGCCGATATTGGTCCATGATATTGAAACGATGGCTGGAAAAATAGTGAATTTACACTAATCTATGTATATCTGGGCTGAAATGAGGGGAACTCCACTCTTCTTATTTAAACAAAGATTGATATCTTGAATGTGCTTTATTTATATTGTTTTTTATTTTAGTCGTGGTGAGTCAAAGCAACAATATCCTGAATCCTTACGACCTTTTTCTCGGGATAACTTTATTTTTCCCGCGACAAAAATTGAAAACACTTTAATTAAAATCGTTTTCCCGAACGGCCGCATTCTAAGCAGTTTACAGCGTCGTAAAGCGAGTGTTCCTGCGTCCCGGCATAAATCGGACATTCTGTCAGATTTATTAAGTAGGTCTTGTGTGAATTTGTCGTAAACGTCCGATAGTATTTTACTGCCGTAAGATTATTATTTTTTGTCCAGTAAAAAATGAACACCTTGTCCTACCAGGGCGATTTTAATTTCGATTTTTATACCTTTTTCGATCGTTAAAACGATGCAGTCTTAGAATCATAGGGTCAATTAGACGTACTCTCGTAGTATAACAAAGAGTTTTTTTAACATAAAGTTTTATTGGGTTGTAAAGTTTTTAATTGTAATAAATATTTTTGAACAGTTTTATGTCTTCACCGATGATGAGACGGCGACATCGTAAAACGTATGTAACAGGAAATAAAACTAGCCGGGACATTGTCAGTCCATGCCGGGTCCATGGGTATATGAAAAACTTTTTACTATCAATAAGGTTTCGTTCGCAATTAAGTTTTTAATTTCAAGTTATTTTATGACGCTGCGGGATAACCCTAGCTGGGGAGTTATCGTTTGTTTTTAATTAAATTCGAAATTCAACTGATCATTTGGATTGTCAAAGCGAAATCGTATTTAAAAATAAACGAACTCTTCCTTAACGGAGCGATATTTTATCTATGGTCCGTTCGGAAGGAACAGTATTAAAAATGCATTTGCCTGCATTTTCGCTTATTTTTCTTATTTTCCTTCGCTCCCTTAATGACTCAAAGCATTAGTTATCTCAACATTACGACTGATAGGTATTCTAGAGGGGTCCAAGATGAAAAAAAAGGATCGAGATTGAAGGGAAAGTACTAGGGGGCCATGGAGCGCCGGCGGTGATAACGACGGCTCAAATAGAACTCTTATCTCCCGCTTTTTGAGATAGAAAAAGTAATTAGACGTTTTTGTTTCGGAGAAAAAAAGAAATTAGATTCGAAACGGCCGTTTGCTGTTAATGTATTTGTGATGTTCTTAATTACGAGATTGTGCAGTGAACAGCACAAAAAGTTCACTGGGTTTAATTTTGGGAGAATATCCGTCACTGTGATTCGTTGGTTTGAATGTGGAATCATTTTAATGGTATATTTCGACAATTTATTGTCCAATTGTAATACTGTTATAGGCATGATGATAATGTAGAATTATGATAATGATTTAATTGAATTAAAGTGGATTAAATATTCAAGCAAACGTTATCTGACATTTGACATATTATGGTTAATTTAAATTTTGTAATTACAAAGTAAAGTGATATTTCATTCATTAAAATATCAGTATTTAAATATCCATATAAGGTTCCTTCGTCATTTATTCGAAATTCAAAAGTTTAATTTACAACGCTTATTTTCTTTGGTTTTTTAAAAATTAACGTCGTCAGAGCTATTTATCACGAGAAAGTAATTATTCGTTTATGTATTGTTAATTGAATTTTAAGACAGTAAAGTCTTGTTTATTTAGCATTAATTTTTCTCAGCCATAAATTAAAAGGCAATGAAAGTCATTTCTTTCTTACCCATCCTCGTCTAATCCTATATTAACTCGTAGAATAAAATTACGACGTTCTAAGGCGTAATGACGTAAAAATTATTAACGTGGCAAGAAATTAACTAAATAGACTAAGACGTTAATTAAAATGGCGAATAAAAAAATCGCCATAAGCGCCACCTAGCGGCGGTTTTTGCTCGGTGACTTCCGGCTGATAAGAGAAGGATGGATGTTTAGAAATTAGGGCGGTGGAAAGGGATGGAAATAGGCAGGGGATATCAACATTTTTATTGCTATTTTGTTGGAAGTGTAACTGCCATTATTATTTATTGGCGGTTAATATTTTCATTACAACCCAAGTTAATAAAACCATTTTTAATTGTAATACTTAAATAATAAATAATCTTTCTATTTTAGACATGTAACGTAAAATGTCTATTATTACAATTTTACACAAATTGTCTTTAATTAAACCTAGCTTCCATTTTTTGTTTGTTGTGCAATAAAGAGTATCTATCTATCTATATATAGCAAAGCCTTAGATATTAACGAAATCACGAATCTCAAAGAAATAGGTAAATTGCTTTTTTAGTCTATAAAATCAATTTTGTATAAAAAAGGCAGCAGGTGCAAAACTCAGAACAATTTTTAAAAGAGCCATTACATTTTCTGGCAGATTGGTGACCCCTGCCTGGGGCGCGTTCGGATGCAAAGAAAGCATTGTTTAAAGACAGTTTTAATTTCCCTATGGTGATTTATGTGTTTCGGCGGGAAGCGTTCCCTTCCCGCTCACTCGATGCTTTTGACGATCCGCGGGAGAACGGAGCGCGATTTTAAATTATTTATTATTTAGATTTTTTGAAAATGTTGAGCACAGCTGTTTTGTGGAGAAATGATATAGGAAATATTTTTAGATTTTTTTTCGAAAGAACACCATAATAAATCACAAGAACAGCATAGTAAACTATAGGGACTAGAATAGAAATAATTGATCAGCAGTACCTATGTATTTACCTTCATAGATAGATAGATGATATTCTTCATTGCACAGAAATAGAATACATGACTTGAGTGAAACAACAGCAAAAAACAGCACACACGATGCGATTTCGTCCAGACACTTTCTGGTGTCAAGTGTTTCAAAACCAGTAGAAATTCAAACGGAACATATCTTAATGGAAAAAGCTTAGTCTTCTCCCTATTTCTAAACTTATTTGCATGTTTGTATTCCTCAGTAAGGTTCCAATGAAAAAACGCAAAATGTACCACCAACGTATGTAGTTTTTCCTCAAACACAAAGTCGTCTACCAAACGAAAATGGAAAACTTTGGGACAACATAAAATAGTTGACAAATCGCATCCACCTTTGAATAAAACCTTTTTTACGTACCCTACGGAACTCCACCGTACAAGTTGTCAGTTTTTTACTTTTTTATTCGAGCGCGATGGCCGCCCCGCGCCCCCGCGAAGCTTCGAATATAGAACGCGCCGTTTTCGAAATGAGAGAACATTATTTTGAATATGGAATGCCTTGCGGGTGAGGTAACGTTACGCGTCACTAGCCCCGCTTCGGAATCCGAATGTTTCGATATTTTCATAAATACAAGATATTTTTTTGTTTATTTTGCACCTGAAATTGCCAGTGTTTTCCTTTTTTTCTACAAAGTATGTACTTGGCCTTCACCTCTGCTGATGCTGTGACGTAAAAGTCTAGACATCAACTATTGTGCCTTTGTTTATTTATTTTTGTTTCTACATGATATTTTTGTTTCTGATGGGCAACCCATTAGCAAGAAAATGAAATATTTGTCATAGTTATTGCGTTATTTATGATGAAGAAGATGGTGTCTTTAAGTTAAGGTCTGCTGAAAGTAATAGTGACGAATGAGAAAACCTTTTGAATATTTAGACTGAATATTTAGACGCAGAACGCCGGCTCCCTACATAGCGTGCTTAAATCGTCAATCCGTCCTGTCCGTAGGTCGGTTCTTCAATATGAATGTCACCTAGAGCCCACCTATCTCTCATTTTGTGCTGTTGATGTTTGTTTAAATAGAAGTTATATAATACGTAGTATCGGTATTGCGTTTAAAATCGTACAAGTACTGTTGACTGCAGCTAAATCAAAACATTGACCGGCGTTTGCATCAAACATCATCACGTGGGTCGATCTCTCGTGTAGCGATTTACATTATAGTACGTTATACTATGTCATACAACCAATCACCATACAATCGTCACCTCTTCTCTCTGTTTGCAAATCACAGCATTGTCGGATTAGCATTTCGGTGTCGTTCTAAATTCAAACTTAGAACGTTGGTGGTCTTATTAGAACTCTTTGTTTCTATGCCGCCCTGGTACTTCTAACTGGTTTTCATCGTCTTAAGAACCGATCAAAACTTTTTTTATGTAATAGATGACAGACGAGCATACGGGTCACCTGATGGTTAAACGACTGCTGCTGCCCATGCCATGGGACGCCTGCAAAAAAAAATCTGCAGAAGGATGACCCTAGCGTCCCTAGCTGACATTGAAATTGAAGATTATCGTATCGTGTCTCTCCCGTACATTTGTCTCTGTCATTCACGTCGAAACACGTCCACTATAAAAGCACGCACGAATATTGCGTAGCATGTTTTGCTCGCGATGTGGGGAGCCATTCTTTTTTGTATTATTATTTTGTTTCTACAACACCAGTGGAGTCACTAACTTACGCTGCCAACCTTTAAGGCCCCCCGGAATAAATCCATAATTACATTAATGAACCATACAACTATCATCTTATTTAAAAATTAAATGAACAAAAAACTTCATAACTATTTCCCACTATTTATTGTGTGTGAAAAGTTCAATAAGCTTGTTACATTAATGTTAACTACAATATAATTGCTATTTGCAATATCAACAACTTAGTTATTATTTGCCCTCCTCAATTATCACTCCATATTCCGTTAAAGTAAAGGAATAACATTACTCCTGGTTAGATTTTTTATAGCTAAAGTTCATAATAATCTTAAGTCTGGAGTAGGTTATTAAATTAATAAGTGCTTCAGCTAAGTACTGGCCACATAATAAGTATAATATAGTAATGTTCTATGAACAAATCATTCAGCGTTAGAACAAAAAAGAAGTTAAGTTCTCTCAATCTATACGTTTAAATAATTTGACGGCCTCGGGCAATAAGTCAGTAATCGAAAAATCTAAATACAGGAGATACGTTTACTGTTTTTGTCGAATATCTTTTCAACGAGTAGAGCTATTTAAACTATTGGTGTATTAAAAACAATAGGTAGGTACCTTTTTTTGAAATATAATTGACTGTTTTCTATAAAATATCTTTTATTAAAAACACCGGCAATAAGTCCTTAATATGCTATTATAGAGTTTTATTTTTGCTGTTATGTCAAATTCTCTGTTGTCTGATATCTGTAACATAAGTGCTTAAGCTACTTATTACGTAGTCAGGTCAATATAATATGAGGTGCTGTGTGAATTTATTTAATCGGCAACAACAGCTCTTACAATTGCCATTTTTTCAGATTTTTCCTATTGATAGACGAATTTATCAATACAAATAGTATTTGCATAGTTATTATTTCAGTCACAGAATTTTCGTTATTTATTTTAATTACATAGTACCTAATTACTGCGCCTCCGGGCAATAAGTCAGACAATTAGATTTGTTAAAAACTATGTCGTAATTTCTAAAATTTTATTTTAAAAGCTATTGCATGTAAAGGCAATGAAGACTAAAATATTAGATATAATTAAGCCGTACTGATCAATTAGTCTTCTGATAAGCGTTCACGCGCCGGCAGTAATGACGTCAGAGCGCGCGGGAAGCGAAGCGAGCGGAGTGAGCGAAGTGAGCGAAGAGCGAATTTAAGCCCGCGGAAGCCGCTTACTTTAAAAGCAACTTGGTATCTTTGGAACTTGGAATTTCTGCACCCGAGCGCCGGTAGGGTTGGCGAGATGGAAAATTTTAACGGCTTTATTTATTAATGCTTCAGAGAATTTTGTGCAGTCTAAAATGAGAAAGTATTGATAGATACTCGTTATTGCATAACATACAAAAAATTAAGACAAGGTATACATTCTTAAGACATTCTGTGTACATTTAAGGTTGTTTATTATCTTATCGCTAGAACAAATCTCTACCAGGAAAGCTTCAGGTACAGAACATTAGATAGAAAAGTGGATTACATTGAGAGACTGTTGTAGGTACTTATAGTTTACTATTTTTACCTTTTATCTACTTTTATCCATATAACCCTATTTGATTATGTTTGCTTGTTAAACAATTTAATTCTAATTAGAAACCATTTAGAATAATTTATTTCATGGCATTATTTCTTATTACATCATTATACTTACATAACACGTATACACACTTATTAGTATACGTAGCATATTAGCATTAAGTTCTGTAATATTTTGTGCAATAAAAAGTATCTATCTATTTATCTATCAAACCTTTTTGGACATTTAACATCTTAGGTTTTACTGGAATATCTTAAGATTTACTGCAGTTCGAGCTTTTACAGTAACATAATCACTGGTAACTCACCAGGCCGATCGAGGGCGTCGTTCGATGATAAAATGAATAAATCGACGTCGATCGGTTGATTTGATCAATAGACAACATACTATAAGCCATTATCTTTATCATAAGCGCCGAAGTACCTACTGCTTAGTGCAGCTGTAATTGAAAAGTATTTAAATTTTCGTACATTGTATTAACAGGTCGACATGTTGATTCCTACTTTTAATCTAGACTAGAACTGGTAACCCTAGGCTAGGCTAACGTACGCGGCCGGGACTGTAAGATAATTAAATGTATTTTTAGTTGGGGTTACGCGCTTAATAAACACCTATCTTAGGCGCAACACGGCGGCGACACTCCACTGCAACAATGTGCTACATTTAATGCTACAATCTTCATGTAATAGCTTTTATTCAATTCTGTACTTATAATCTAAATCATTATACGAGGACCTACATATGTACCTGCCTTAAAATAATTATAAAATAATAACAGTACTTGTTGTAAGCAGTAGTCATCCTTAATTGATAAAAAGAAAAAAATGTTAATCACTGGCCGCATAGAAAAATAATTTAACGTGAAACATTAAGAATATAAATGTTTAAAAATTACACGTTCTTTTTCTTTGCCTATCATTGAAAAAACAATTGAATTTTATTGTAGGAGGTAAACGCCATGAGGTTTACGCAAAAGTAATTCGCGAATGCATTATGAAGCCGTTATTTTTAAACACAGTAATGAATTGCTCATTGGGAATGTAAACGTTAATTTTATTCCGTAACCGAGTATTTTAAGTGGCAGACCGAACCTAACTAGCCAAGTACCGAACGAATCAATCAATGGCCACTTCACACAAGTGGCACGTTACTGTGTACTTCTTCTTACGGGAAAGTGGTCGCGTGCAATCATTCGCCTAGTTGAGTGCAGTCGAGTTTTTTCAACGATTAATACGCGGTTTCGATCGCGCTCACAATTTATGAGCTGTGGATGTTCTGGACTCGCTGACTACTCAAAACATAATTTACGACTGATTAATTATAAGATTATGACGGCACTATGCGATCGCCAACAATCTATCGCACTTAGCGGCCGAGAAATACCAGGAGATAAGAATCGAGCAGGAGCTGTTCCAATTAAGACAGTCTCCTGTTTTTACGCGACGCGCGCTACGGTTGGTACGGTCAACGCGGCGGACCACGTTTTTGCCTACACATCGCAATCTCTCAATGTAATGAATTCTTCGCTTGCAAGACAGCCGTGATGATTTACGTATACGATACGTACCAGTAGCTACGGGGAACAAAAGAAAAAAGTTCCTTTTCCCATTTCCATCTGGCGATTGTTTACCAGGCGAGCATAAAGAGGCACAGGTGGACTGGTCGTCATTTGCATACATAATCGTCGAGACAAAGGCGCGCTCGGCCTATGCCTCGCCTCGCTATGCGAGACCGCGCTTCTGCCTCCCCGGTTAGCATTGTAACAAATGCTAATACACATTAGGAATGTTTTTAAAATAAAAATTTGTTGGTAGTCGCGGCAGCGGCCGCCTGAACTGAACTATTGTTCGCAGTAGATGAACTATGTAATTACACCGCGAGCTCAAAAAACCAACGTTTTTATTAACCGAGGCAATCGAAGTTGTAAATTACATGATTACCAACATCTCATTAACATGTAAATTAGTTACAACCCACAACAATAACATAACCTAACCAGGAGAGCGCAACAAAAAGCGTTTTAAAGGATGAAAATTAATACCACAGAAACGGGGCGATTTTAATTAGAACTCCGCGCCTCGGGCCGACCGCAGCCTGGCCGAACTACAGCCAGGCCATTAAAAAATTAACTCGCGTTCTTATTTTGAATTCTGTCTTTAGATTATACCTAACCTACCTATACTGCCCTGGTAGCTACAATGATCTATTACAGATTTTACGACACAGAAAACCACGTTTTTCCAATATTTTTTCTTATGTTTAAGAAAAATCCCGGCCGACCCGTCCGTATATCATTTCCATGCACAGATTTAACCCCCAAAACAAGACCGAAATCTCCATAGAAATTGTCTGCGGGCAAATATCAGTGGTTCTGTTTTATCATACGAATGGCCGGACCTAAATAATACCACCCTTATTACCATATATTTGGGCATAGCCACCGTGCCTGGCACCGCGCACCTTCGCGGCGATGTCTTCGCTCAACAAGAATTTTACAAAGAATTTGGAGCACACATTTTTTTAAACACGCCGCGTTTATATAAGGGCTATGTAGAAACTCCGACCAATGGAGCGCAACTAAATACACCCCGAGGGACTGAGGGGTTGAAACCGAAAAACCGCAAGACAATCCCGAAATTCATTACACGCACTAGGAGAGCATCCTCGGAATTCACAATATTGAAATCCTTTAGCTCCCCGCGCCCCTTGCGCCCTGGTACCCGAGATATTACAGCCCGATGAATGTCGCTATTGCAAACTAACACGAATGAGTAAATCGTTCACTCGCGAATTCGCCGCTTTCTACATTTCTTTCGCATTTGTGACGTCACGGTCGAAGCATTTCAATAACACATTAGAGTCGTAAATAATGAAAACATATCATAAAACAATTTAGCTGGTAATCCCGGGAGTAATTTATGGGCGGTAATATCGAGGAGAATCAGTGTTAAATCATAAAAAGAGCACTTTACGGATGTATTAGCTAACACGGGCGGCGTTTAATAACTATTATTAAAACTCTTGACGAAATTCCCCAATAATAAAGTTGAGTGTATCTGAGCTTCCGTTTATGCACCCGTTCGCTTTATGGCCGCTCTCAATAGTTTATGCACTCCTAGTACTCCTTAAACGTTGTTTGGAATGTTTCGAATCAAAATTGGGTTATTGGGCAATTTTAGAGGAATTTTGAAAATGGGTTTTCGTTAATTTAATTTTAGGTACGTTTCTTTAGTCAGGTTGTTGGTTTTTAGTAAATATCTACTAAAAGTATGTACTTACTTCAATTATTTGTATTTTTGTCAAAGACACTCTAGTGTCATCAATTTATAGTCCAGTCTCTAAATTATTAGGTTCAAAAAGATTTAATGTCATCATCAACAGAGTTGCACTTCCGTTCATTTCAATTGGCGAGCAACTAAAACACAGTTAAATCTTCCCCTCAAAGTAACGGCTACTAAAAGTTACTTAAGCGTCATAGTAACCAAGGGCCAAGGGCCAGTAAAGTCGATCTAGGCGTGATACACTCATGCGGCAGATAAAAATGTATCATTCGCTGAGTTAACGGGCCCTCGTAAACCGCGCGCGCCACCAGGAGAACATGTGTCGTAAAGAGACCTCTTCGGCTAACAATTTCCTGATGGTCTGTAAATAGTAAGTTTATTGTCTTTTTATGAGGTACTCGGACCGTAAAAAGGAAATAAAAGAGCACCGCCGATGGTGATAATAAAAAAAATAATTTTCGACTCATCTTGTTGATTATCCCGTTCCTCCTTATGCGTTTTCTGCGGGTGCGAGCGAGAGGGGGACGTTTTACGGCGTGTCGTAGCGCTGTGACCCTTTCGACTGGATGGGGTAAAGGTCGTAAAATGGGAGCATAAGGATAATGTTTTGGGTTCCCTATACTGCGCTTCATTCATGATTTCGTTTTAGTACGCCGGTAGACATGGAAATCGGATTGCTTTCACGACTCCCGCTCGTTCTGATCAGCATTTGCCTGTTATTCGCCGTATTACACCCCTTAATAGAAAATCGAACAGAACAGAGGTTTAAGGCTGAATAATCAATATTTGGAAGTACAGACATTTTATTGACGACATTATCATCCGATGCTTCCATTGTTAGATCCTTATCTTTACCAGAGTTTATTCACTCCTTTTCCAATATTGACTTTTTTACTACAACTAAATTTATAAACTACTCGATGGCACTTTATCTACAGTAGTAATTCGTATGTACTGATTTGAATTTATCCTAAAAAATTACCTTTACACAAAATAGCTTGATACGTAAGACAGCAGGACGCAGTTATGTTAGAATGGGTTAATTTGAGAAATGGATAGAATTGGACATTTCGTGACAGCTGTCACCAGTATCTCTAAGTAGTGGGCACTATAGCTGGTCTAGTCCCCCTAAAGGCTGAGAGAGAAGGTAAAATGGCAGTTGTTTCATTGTACCTGACGTTGTAACCAATTGCAAGGATAATACCTACAAGGGTATGCTTTCCTGACTCCAAAGTGACAGCTTTGGGAATGACAGGGAATGACACTTGAGATTCTGAAGCATAAATATCATCTACAGTCCGAAGAAAAACTTCATGAATATCCCAATAGCACTTTCAAACTATAATGATTTAAGTATAAACAATTGTAACAGCAATATCAGTCAATCAATTTCTACAGGTATTAAACGCACACAAAGTATCAAAAACGCTATCACAAACCACACTCCAGCAGATAAGGCGATCATCATGCCCATCTTAGCATAAACGCACCTCGTCTTTATTTAATCATAGCCGTACAGTCGTCACCACTGACAAATTCGCACGCCCTCACCATCTTAAACGCGCACTTAACCTACCCTTTCCACCCTTGGACGCCTCCATTCTTTTTATATCGCAACTTTATTAACGAATAAAGGTCTGGTGATGGCCCTTTAAGAATTAGGATGCGTCCCGTGGCCGGTTCGCCCGAGCTGAACAAATGGAGTGGCGGGCCCGACATTACGGCCCGCAGATTATAAGCACTTGTCGAATTGACGCGTTCCAAATTTGAATTTTTGCTTTCTTGTTCTTATTTAAGAAAGTCTTCTCTCGTCAATGGAGATGTAGATTTAATCAAGCGTTTTACTATTTCATTTTTGAAACATTGAATTCTTTAAATTTTTTAAATCTTTTGGACGATTCTGATATAGTTGGGGCATTAGGCGTCGGGCTTATCATCCCACCATCGCCTCTTTCGTCCACCGTGTGACTGTCTTCCATTTCCGGGCTCCCATTCTGTGGCAACTTTGGTTCAAAGGATCTCATATGTAAAAGACATGTCCAGCCCACTATTTTTATAGTATAGGAAGGCAAACGAGCAAGCGGGTCACCTGATGGTAAGTGAACACCACCGCCCATGGACATCAGCTACACCAGAAGGAGTGCGGATGCGTTGCCGGCCTTGAGTTGAGCGGTTATTTGGATGACATTCTAGTTTTCTAATTTGTATTACATACCTATTTTTATTTATGAGTAAATAACTAATTGCTTCAAAGATATCATCGCACACCACAGACACAAGACAAACCAGTGTCCCATTCACTCCTTCATTCACCGGTTCCCTCAACCTGTATTCAAAGTACGAAAAACGCCCCCCAAAGAATCAAGACAATATTGCATCCCGATTCTGGGCTATCAGATAGGCCTTAAGAGGCCATGATGGGCCGAACGCCTATAAACGCGACGGAGGCGTAAAGTAAGCCGAGTGGCCGTAAAACGCTCCCCGCTGTAGTAACAGCGCCCTCTCGATTAGGATCATCTTTGTAGCTGAGTTTTTACTTTTATCCACTCGGTCTATGAATTGTGGACTGTTTTTGGAACGTTCGAAGTTTAAAATTTCTTAACCTTTGCATATTCTTTAAATTTGAATGACATGTTCTAATTTCAAATTAAGAATGTCTTATTTCTTTGTTTTAAAAACCAGCCAGCTCTATCTATTAAATATAAAAAATATGACATTATGGGTATTTCTCTGCCAATAAAAAATTGATATTTTTGAAATATTTTTTTATTTGGATTTTGTTTTGGCTAACTCAAGTATTGCTTAGCAAGACTGTTTCTCTGTAACAAGAACGAACCCATAGCTAATACAATTTCAAGTGGCAAGTGACTTAAATGTTTAATATTCAAGAATCCTTACGACCCTCGCAGTGGGTTTGATTTCCAAGCATCCGCATCCCCCCGTAATGTGATAAGTTGCAGTCAAAAACGCAACAAAAACCGCGGCACTCTGCTAGGCGACACTCGGGTAATCGAATGATCGACACTTGAGCTGAGTTAGTTACCGCCCCGCACTAGCTGCAGGGATGGCACATAGATAATTTACCGTAGGAGACGCTTCGGCATGAATAGGCTGGTTCGACTGGAGTGATACTAGGGCCTCACAGAAGACCGGCGTGAAACAGCGCCTGAATTGTGAGTTGCCGAGTGAGTAAGGGTACCGGAGAGGCCCAATCGAGAGAAAAGGGGGTTTGAAGGCACTGTGACTCCACTGAGGTTGCTAGTGTCTATGGGTGGCGGCAATAGTTTACCATCTGGTGATCCGTTTGCTCGTCAACCACCTACCGCATGAACAATCTTACTTTTACCACAGATTATACACCGTTAAGTTTTTGTCGTTTTAATCCTGACATCCTCATAATAGCATATTAGATCTTTAAACTAGCACACTTTATTACACAAAAAAAAACAATGCACTGGTGTTGTAGGTGTCCATGGGCGACGGCAATTGCTTACTATCGGGTGATCCGCCTGCCTGTCTGCTATATATTATATAAAAAAAAATCGAGAATTTCCTCTTTTTTTTTAAGTTGTTTAAAAGTAGGCCTTAAGAACAAGTAAAGTATCAGCCTCTAATACTGCAGGACAAAGGTCTAAATCATACAAATAAAGCCATCGCTACTATGATGGGATTAGGTTTAATCACCACGCTTGCCCAAATGTGATCACCACAATTAAATCTGTGGTGATCACAAACCCGGGCTATTGGCATTTATTTTATCCGATAAAAGTTTTCCAAGATGACTGTTTTGTGTCATCGAACAGCCCTACCGATAATCGAGTTGCAAACCTCTCGAGGACACTCCACGGCCGCTACAGTGTTAGCCTCAGCCCTCGAGGGCCGAGGGGTCCGGCTGGCTCCCAGTCCGGTACGCCCCCGCAACCACAAAAAAGACATTTCCAAAATTCGAAACATCTACGTAAATGATTTTAAAAAGCCTAATCGGGGAGAAAGGGGTAAAGATTGGAAGCTGGCTTCTAAGCTGTCACAAAATTTCTGTAATGTCTAATTCTTAAGTTGTGGTTTTGTGCAATAGAGTATATCAGAATTCTATCTATCTGTCAAAAAATATTTCTAATTAACGCGCCGTTGGTCTAGTTATCTAGTAGTTTAAGTACCGCACCGTAGTCTCAAGGTTCTGGGTTCGATTCGGGTCGAGAAAAAAATGTTTCGAAGTTTTCGAACATAGCTCGGGTTTGTGATCACCAATCCACATTAGGCAAGCGTGGTGATTAAGCCTAATCCCATCATAGTAGCGTTGACTGGATTTCTATGATGGATGTCTTTACCCTGCGGTTGGACAGTATTATAGGCTAATACTTACTTTAATTAAGTTGACATCGAACTCTTGAGTTGACATCGAAAACTGACATAACGTAAACTATTGCTCTGTCTCTTTCAAATGCATCACAATTAAAGAGACAAAGCGATAGTTTTCGATAGCGAGGATAGTATTTCAAACTCATGGTAGTGCTACTGTTGGTCGGGGCGCATGTAGCCCTGGGTTTTAGGGCCCCGCAGGGCGCCTGGGGGCGCCAGGGCCCCGCTCGGGGGCGACACCAGATTACTTGAGAACCCCTAAAGCGGTCGCAAACTGTTTTACGCTCTCAGCGATTTAAACGACGTACATTTTTAACTTTAAAAGTTTAAACCAGTTACGGTTTGAATAATTCTGAGTTAGGGGTATATTTTTTGGGGAGACGTTATGGGTTGCGAAGGTCAGATGGCAGTCGTTTTTTTGTTTTTTATTACTAGGAGGGCTTGGGCATGAATGGGCCGGCTCGACCGGAGTGATACCAC
The DNA here is from genome assembly GCA_014851415.1 of Cnaphalocrocis medinalis. Classification (NCBI taxonomy): domain Eukaryota; kingdom Metazoa; phylum Arthropoda; class Insecta; order Lepidoptera; family Crambidae; genus Cnaphalocrocis; species Cnaphalocrocis medinalis. The sequence continues at coordinate 11,822,077 of CM026293.1, read as the reverse complement.
GGCCTCACAGAAAACTGGCGTGAAGCAGCGCCTGCGCTGTGTTTCGTCGAGTGAGTGACGGTACGGGGTTACCCCTTTCCCCCCATTTAGACCTCCGATAAAGGTTGGCAACGTACTTGTGACTCTACTGGTGTTGCAGGTGTCTATGGGCGGCGGCAACCGCTTACCATCAGGTGATCCGTCTGCTCGTCTGCCACCTACCACATGAAAAGAAAGACTTACCAAGTCCAGGTGGCAACTAACGGGGTTCCCATGTTTTATAACCAATGGGGTTACCATATCCTATGACAAAAGCGGTAGTGGCGCCATCAATAAAATTTATATCATTAAAGTCACATTGTAAGTACCTTCTACGTAAGCAAAGCATAAAACAATCTTATTAATGAATTAATATTCACGAAGCATTCGTTAAGACGCAATAGAGAAAAATCGTAAAACACTCAAAACAATAACAAAAGGATTATTGGCTCAAAATAGTACAAGAGGTGAACGCAGAATTTCTAACGATTTTAATAATGCATTATTTAAGAAAGGGACAACACAATCTTAACTTTTAATAGCCTCACTTCGGCATGAATGCGCTCTACTCCGGCTCTACCGATATGATACCTAGGTCTCATAGAAAACAGGAGTTAGAGAGCACCTGTACTGTGATTTTCCAAGTGAGTGAGTGTACCGGAGGCCCAATCCTGAGAAAGGGGAAAAGCTTGGCCGCGAACTTGTGACTCCACCGATGTTGCGAGTGTCAATATGCTGCGTTCAATCGCTTATCATCAGGTGGTCCGTATCCTGATTCACCACCCGTTTCAAGTGGGAATGTTTACTGTCGAATGAACCCCAAAAGATGGACCAGCATTGTTACCCAATGGTGAATGATAGACAACGGGGTAGACCTAAAAAGCGATGGACTGACGATCTTTGCTACCTGTAATTAAAAAAAAAATAGAAATAGCCTTTTGGTTCGCTGTAGTCAGGCTTAAGACATCATTATTGAAGATTGAATCAGTACACGGATTACGAATAAGCCGATAAAGTTTCCTAGTTAAGATGCCATTTATAATCAAGAGACTGGACTTTAGCTCGAATATCCTTGCGTTTAAATGAACTTAGCAACGTTTTAGTTCAGTCTAGTTAAATGTTAACTAAAATCTACAATCTGACATTTCAAAGTATGCTCTTTTACATAGCTATCGTTGATCTGTTGAATTGATATATGCAAAACGCTCATGCATAGTCATGTTTGTTAAAAATCATTTAACACCGTTCATGTCCAGTTTGTGATTCAGCTATCAATCCATCAACAACCTCTGTGTCTAGAATTCAACTAAGACTTCTAAAAGCATAGACAAATGACCAGTGTACATGCAGTCCTTGTACTTAATGTTGAAAGACATAAAAGCCTTTTAAAAGGCAAAATCAATTGTGTTTCTATTGTGTCTGCTGTCTGGGCCATATGACGTTAACATCTTTTTGTTTTTTTTACCAACTGGGTAGGTTTTCCACGTTTGATTAAAACATTTCATCAAAATAAGAGAAACATAATTTATTGCTATTTGTAGTTTTTGGTGCCAAATGATTTTTTTATTTTAATTTTAGTATTAGGTATATTTGTGTTTCCTCTGTTATCTAATATCTGTAACACAAGTGCTTAAGCTAGGTACTTAGTACGTAAGGTGAATGAATGGGATGTTGTGTGAATTTATGTATCGCCCCCGCACTACGAGATCATCGATTCCAAAAACGTTACTAGCTACACCTTGTCATCGAATCGGTTCGATTCTCGATTCATCGGTATTCGTCGGAACACAATTCAATTTGAATATTTTGGCGTGGACACCGCATACTAATACGACGGGCAGTTTAGCAAATTGTATCTTATGGTGGCAGTTTTATGTTTTATGTATGATGCATTCGGGCGTAGATTTAATTTGTGCTATGGAGTCAGTAATAGTGAAAGGGGAGAATAATGCTTTAGGACCTGGCTTTGAAAAAGTTAAGTAGGTAAGTACCTAAGTGTCAGCCTATTTATTCTGTAAGGCACAATCTTCCATTATACAAATCGAAGAGTAGTTATCGTTTAACATGTTGGATCTGTGAAAATTAACGTCCCTTTAACCACGTCTTCTACAATCATTCTGAACAACATTTGTTCTATGACTTTTAACAATTTGCATAATAAAATTTCGACTTTTCATACAACAGTTTGTATGAAACTTTTATATGGAAAGTAGAAAAAAATTTCGACGAAATTTGAAAAGTCGTAGAACAAATGTTGTTCAGAATGGTTAGTTGAAGACATGGTTAAAGGGATGTTAATGTTCTCATATACATGATGTATGATGGGATCTCAGGATTAAGACGGAACAGTCGATCCCATCAAAATATAGCGAAAAGCTGACGTTACGTTAAAGTATGATCAAGATGAGTCAAGTCAATGTATGAGATGTTGTATGACTCTCGCCCTTATTCGATGGGAAACCAATTATCAACACCGCATTCACACGCTCATACTTTGCCAAAACAAACCCACTCGTCCTCTTTTTGTCTTCCTCACTCACTACATTGTAATAGGTTGTATGAACGAGACGAGTAATGGGTACAGTCGCAGGTGATAAATGACAATGCAGTACATTAAATAGACGAGAATCTCATTAAATTTCATTGAGACTCATTCATAAGTATCATTTTGTTCCTTGAAGATTCTATTTCGACTTTCACTGTGCGTCGGCTAAATTAATTAACAATGTGAGTGTTGCCAGGTAACGACTGCACTTGGACTGGTTCTTAATACTCAAACTCATCTCTCATTCAAATTTGTTCTCGGTTGTGTCCAAAGCTGTAGCGTTGAAGCCCAGGGTACACTTAGACGATCCACGATTTGAGGAGACTGGTAATTATATTACGCTCAGACTATATTATACCTGGTTAATATTCTTTTTTATGTGATAGATAGCACACGAGTATACGGATCTCCTGATGATAGATAAGCGATGGCCGCCGCCCATAGACACCTGCAACACCAGTAGAGTCGCCCTTTCCCCCCCAATTGGGCCTCCGGTGCTCTATTCTAATTTGTATGGAACAGCTGATTCTTGTTTTTATTATTTTGATGATACAACATGCTAAAGGGGCTTTAGTCGTGTTACCTATTATAAGGGTTTCGGAATAAAAACGACTAAAATTTAACTCTTACTTATCGATGCCAAAATATTCTAAATGCCTAAAGGTTGTCTGGAAGAAATCGCAAAAAGCAATAAGACCATTCGGCATTATTGTTGTCTATGAGCGACGGTTACCTTTTACCATCAGATGGGCCGCATGCTCGTCTGCCTACTTCAGAAATGAGAAAAAAAAGACTGCCTTTTTGTACAGCCTGTACTATTTATCGCTGTTGTTGCTATGCAATAAATAATATATTTTTAAGTATCTAACAATATTCAAACCAGGCAACACCATCCAACGCCAAACAAGTTTTGGCGTCTAAGAAAAACTTAAAGTATCGAAAATAGTCCGCATGACTAATGACACGAAATACCTAATGAATGTCGTGTGAAACTGTCACTTGCGTTAATTAATGTTGCCAGCCTTCGCCGTTATTATCTACAGCGTTGACATTTGTATTTCATTATTTCAGCTGTCTAAGTTCACGTAAAAATGCTTTGACGTTTACATTCGGGGCAGCTTTTCATGTTTAGTAATAAACGACGTGTCACAGTGTGTTGGTGATATTCATTAATTTTTATAAGGAACTAGGTTGTTCCCAGTTTCTCCAGGTTTGCGTAACGTGTTAGCTAATTATCCGGTTTTGAGGAATATTGAAGCAGATGGCTGCTTCGCTAGGGTTCCGAAGATCAAAAGGAAAAAACGGAACTGTCATATGATCACTTTGTTTTCAGTCTGTTTGTGAGGTCGTCTGAGTGTCAAGACCTTATTGCAGAAACACGTGATGGTATCGGTTCGGCATCCTGAGGAAACCTGCACGTTTCGAGTAGTTTCTGAAACGTATTCCAGTTGCGGTTTTCCCTGATCGCTATGACATGTCCTTTTTTAAACGAGGTTTGAAAAGAGTAAGAGTACCTACTTCTTGCACGGTCGGCAGCGGCATGACTGTGCCTCGGCATTGTTGTTGTCTATGAGCGGCGGTTACCATTTACCATCAGATGGGCCGCATGCTCGTCTGCCTTACTTTAGCAATAAAAAAAAGTGTAACCATGGTTCAGTAGGTCTGGTTGGAGCAAAAAGCTTTCGAACATAGCTCTGGTTTGTAATCACCAATCCGCATTAGGCAAGCGTGGTGATTAAGCCTTATCCCATCATAGTAGCGGATGACTTGATTTCTGTGATAAAGGCCTTTGCCCTACAGTCGAACAATATATAGGCGAATACTTTACTTAACTTTATTTATAAACTAAGATTCGTACGGAACCCTCAGTGTACGAGCCCGACTCGCACTTGACCGGTTTTTTTTAATAGTAGTCATAAATTATTTTAAAATAGCTGGTCAACAAATCTAGATAGATGTAAGCTCATTGCTCTATACACAACACTTAGGCGGTATAACTAATTGACAGCTTTTTCTTGTATGAGTGCTAGCTGATCCGTGTGAATTAGACATTCGTTTTATTTATTAATAATTTGAAAAACAAAGAGCGTTTTTAAAAATCCGTCACTCATCTTATTTACATTGGAACCACTTAGAGGAACTGAAAAAATATGTTAGCGAGATCCCGTAAATACTATTTGTTGTGTGCTGAGGGGCTAGCACGAACATATTTTTTTACTTTATAGCGGACAAACGAGCAGACAGCTCACCTGATGGTAAGTAAACCCGCCCATGAACATCTGCAACACCTGAGGCATCACAAATGCGTTGCCGGCTCTTAAGGAAGGAATAAGCCCTTTTCTTGAAGCTCACTAGGTCGTATCTGTATTTTGAAGAATTCGTAACGATAACATGTCGTGTCCATGTTGAGACGCTAGTACTCAGCACGAAGTAACTTTGGCGACATATCGTACCGACAACACCTAGAGTCATAAGCATGCTGACAACTTTTAATCCCCTTCTCCCCGGACTGGGTCTCCGACCCTCACTGCGCGAATCTGGAGACAGCAGACGCAATAGAAAATCAATTGTTTATGCCTCTCAGAAGACTTGGGTCTTATCACGTTCAACTGCTAGACTAGCGGTCGTCACACTTTACTGCTCAAGAGCCACACATAACAATGTGAGCACTAAGGTCCGGGCCGCATTATATGTGAAGTACGGATGTGTAGTTACTATTAATTAAAGGAATCTACTTTACCGCGGGCCGCACGACTAACGTCCGCGGGCCGCAGTTTGACGACCACGGTGCTAGACCAACGGGGCTTTACCTACCACCTAATCCTTATAAAACTTGAGCAAGTCCCATACATTCCGATTAACCATTAACCGTGAGAAACGCCAACAGCGATACTTGTTTAATTTAACAAAAACCATTCGAGTGCGTTATTCTTACCGGATACACTGATAAAGCACTCCACGTCAAGATTAAAGTTTTCTGAATAAACAACGGTGGTATTTGTCGAGACAAGAGGTGCAGGGACTCGACGATGTTGGTTTAAAACCACTTACACTCAATGAGAGGACAAATAACATCGGTAATCTGTAGGCACAATGCTACGAAATGTTGACAGAAATGTTTGATTTACACCCTGGGGAAACGTTCATAAAAATTCACATGATTTGTAATGATAAGGCCACCTTTGTTGTAACTCCTGTAATATCTAGTTTTAAGTTTTATACCTCTGTTTTGTGTGGAATAAAAACTATATACAATCATTCATTTGTGTTTGTGCTGTGTTTCGCCGAGTGAGTGAGGGTACCGGAGGCCCACCCGGGGGGGAAGGGGATAAAAGGTTGGCAGCGCACTTGTAACTCCACTGGTGTTGCAAGTGTCCATGAGCGGCGGCAATGGCTTACCATCAGGTGATCCGCCTGATCGTCTGCTACCTATCACATAAAAACAAAAATCATACCTATGATAAGGCCGCCTTTGTCGTAAATTACTCCTGTAAATTATCTAGTTTCAAGTTTTATAGCTCTGTTTTGTGTGCAATAAAAAGCATAGTATTTAATCATCCATTTGTTAAATGGACATTCTCATAGAGATTTAAGTATTTCGCTGGACGCTTCCTTTCATATCACCAGTGATCGGATTTAGGTATGCCATTTTTGACGAAATCTCAATATAGACATTCCAACGTTAATAATGGATTACAAAGTCTATAAAAATGGTTCATACTAATTATACTGATTTACTTAATTAACTACTTGTATTCTTTTTTAATTTGCAACAAGAGAAAAATGCATTTTGCACGTACATATAGGATATATCCTCTGTTGTCTGATATCTGTAACACAAGTGCTCAAGCTACTTAGTACGGAGTCAGGTCAATGTATGAGATGTTGTGCGAATTTATTTGTTTTATTTTATTATTTAAAGGACATTTCTGAAATTTCCGAAATCCACCCGTCGTACGAGTATATGTATGAAAATCTAATGATCCGTGTGAATGTATTTTTTGAGGACATTGACCCTAAATTGTAACTTAATCACCGTCTCTCGTGACAATAGGCCAATCCTTGTGGAAAAATGTTGACATTCTGCCCAGTGTTATCGGGTGCGCAAGCGCCGGTTTATCAATACTTCGCCAACGGTGACCGAGATTAGATATGAGATGAGCTAGTATCAGCTGGAGGCTGGCCTACCGAGTCTGGGTTTTTCCATACATTACCTTGAAGGTTTTGATACTTATTGTTGAGATGTTTCTGAACGTTTACGCCAGTTGGTCTAGTTACAATGTCGAAGATCAGACGGCAGTTGCATCAGTATTACCAAACTTACCAAATTCATTTCATTTCGATTTCCCATACAAAATGACCATGTTACGTGACCGACTTTGTATGCAAAGCCGATTTTCCAAAAGTCAATGTTGATCGGTATTGTTGGTAGAACACCTGGCTAAAGAGATATAAATGTTCACAGACACACCCTGTGTAACGCAGCGCGAAAATCCAAAGAACTAATACAATACTAAAGTCGGTTTCCAGACCACACCTCCTCGAAGCTTCCCTAGGTAAAATCCCGACAGACAAATAGCTGGCAGAGCGGAGTTAATAGAAGAATAATGAAACAATTATCTACATTGACGGCTTGCGTGTCCGTCCGTCCGGCCCGAGGGGTAGGCTGAGTGGACAGTGGGGTAGGGCAGTGGGATCCCAGCCAGATGCGCTGTGCTTAACAGGTCGAAGGAGCAATCAATTTGAAATGCATTCGAGTGAGTGTGGTCCAAATGCATTGTAGTATAAACATTAAATAGAATAGAAATTAAATAAATAGGCAAATAAATAAATGCGCCAGACAATCACACCAATCAACCTGGTCCCAAACTAGGGCAACCCCTGTACTATGAGTACCAGGTGACGATAATTAACTGGGGGCGTCAACCCAGGTCACCCAGACCCAAGAAAACTTTGAAAATGTTGAGTTAGATGTAGATGTTTATTTAGTACTAGGTAGAGACATTAACAATCAGGATACAGAGTCATATGCCTAATAAGATAAAATAAAAAAATTGAAACACAATAATGTCCTCCTAACCGATAATAAGGCTAAACCGGCCAATCTCAACAAGACACAAGTGCACTGTCCCTTACTCTCATATTTTGATGGGACACCAGTATGACACGACTGAAGAAGGATCAGGCGTAGGATCAGCAGCTGGAAGAAGGATCAGGCGTAGGATCAGCAGCTGAATTTGCTTTCCTTGGCCCGGTGGTAGAAGACCTCCAACTTACAGACTTCGGGCTGCCATAATAAGATCAAATAAAGATATGGAAACAATAATGAATTGGACCTAATATAAAATGAATCAAGTCCTAAAAAAGCCTCCTCAATTTCATGAAGAGCTGCTCAGGGAAACACGCTGGTCTTCCCTTGATACTTAAATTATACAATACAAACATAATTATTTAAAGTCAAAACTTTTAACTGGCCAAAATCACTTTTGACTTAGTCAGGCGCAGATTTTCACGATATCCCTGCAAAAACATTTTTATATCAAAAACCTGAGAAACCTGTAGATAAACAGCGAAACTCCCATCACACTACTTATCGGGAAGCCCCGTCAGCTAATGGTTAAGGATTTTTCTGAACAAAGCCCATTTCATTATGTAAATTATTATTATGCATAGTTTTATGAGAAAGGGAAACAAACGAACAAGTGGATTAAGCACTTAAAAAACGTTACCGTTTGGTAATAATATTATTGTTGGAAATAACGATCCAACCACCCTTCGATCAATTGAGTTTGTCCAATGCTCATTAAAAAACAGTAACTTTCGAAACTATACCATCTGTCCAAAACTACGTTATAATGAGGTATGGCCAAGGTGCGAAGTGAGCTTCGATGCATTAACTATTCGATAATGTGCCAAATTGGAATTGCCGAGTAATTGTCGAGCGCACGCGAGGTGTCTATCAGGAATTATTTGGGGTCTTTCGGGAACGGTAGGTGTCCATATGGCACCGACATTTTTTTCGTTTGGGAAAATACTTGGTTTAGTTGACGCGTGTGAAGTTATTATCACCAGTTAACAAAAAAAGTTGCTGTTAATTTTTTTATTAGGACCATCAACAAGATAAACAATCGTTAGCAAACGAAAGACCTACAAACAAACTTGAATTTAAGTGCTATCTTACTTATAGGTTGCCACGGCATGCAACGTGGAGTTTAAGCGATAATAGTAAACTAAACTACAATATGCTTTCAAAATCTATCACTGGGAACTGGCTGCTCTCCGTCTTAATGATAACTCAAAATTAAAAGAAGAAAAAATGCGTTTTATTGAACATTGTATTTCTCATAAAGACTTATAGTCCATACCTCGAACTTCAGGGAGTACGGCTTCCAAACCTACTCACTGAGAATCTGCTGTCAGTGTTGTGTCTCAAAGTCAAAAAAAAAAAGAAGAAGCGCATCTTAAAGTGGCAGATAGACAATGTATGGTGTTCTATCGTACATTGTATGGTTAATAAAGTCTTCGGCTTCGGCGCCACGCCTTCGGGCCCCGTTTACGGCTGCTTTACGACCTCTCGGCGTTCCGATTAGCAATTACACTCGGAAAGATATTTTGGTGAAGCATTCGCAAAGTATTGTTGGGCGGGGGAAAATATTTAGCTGTAAAGTAATAAAGCAAGACGCCAAAAATACCATTAATTTGTGTTGTTATGGTCAGAAGAATGGAATGCCTAGTGTAGGTTGGCCTCCGGCTAGATGGAATGACGATCTGCGAAAAGCCGTTGGTATAGACTGGATGCGTCTAGCCGAAGACAGTTTGAAATGGCTAACATTGGGGGCCTATGTCTAGCAGTAGACTAGACAGGCTGATGATGATGATGTTCAGAAGAATATCACTGTGACCAGAGAGCCTAAGACGAACCGGACGTTACAAACGAATTGGTGTTCCCATCCCGTTCATAAGTGTTGTCATCATCGTCTATAGGAACCGTCTTGTACTCTCTGTCATTTTTGGATCATTATTATATCTGTCTGTATGGAATATTATATTAAACATCCGGTACATATTTGCAGTTTAGCATTATACCTCCTAAATTCATGTCTTTAAACTGTCTACCTACTACTGTATTCTCCGAACGGCCAGATAGGTTTTAAATGATGCAGTGTAGGTACCATTCACAATATAGCATACGTCATAAGGCTCAGACAGCAGACACAATGGAAAAACAATTGTTTTATGCCTTTTAAAAGGCTTTTGGGTCTCACGACGCTAATACGCAAGACGTCAGGACGCAGTTATACGTCAGTAAGATACTAATTTCAGAAATGTACAGATTTTGACATTTCTTGACATATGTCATCGTATCTAGCTAAGTTTTGGGAACTATAGCACAAAATACATATTGACACAGAAGGCTGACTGCCCACTAAGAGCTAAAAATATATCATGTACTCACGCATGCGCACTAACGGGCAAAAACGTCTTTTCGACCACATTAATCCTAACTTATGACATAAGATTGTCAAACTGTCGAGGTCTATGGTAGAGGCCGCGCGCTTATGTATTCATGCCAGGCAACAACCCAAGCATATGTCAACGAACTCTTCTAAATTCAAAATCAGGTCAAAGTCTAACTTCTGTGTGTAATTATTTTGTGACTATAGTAAGTTTATTTTTATTTTTCTGTTTTTCTACGACACCGTAGGGCGTCTTCCCCTGACGAACACTCCCTCCGCACCAGGTTTCGCGTGCCTATAATACTCATAATACCTATTAGCGCCTGCCCCGAAATATATTAATCAACGTTATTCGTCATTTAACGCTTTCGTTATTTACCGTTATTAATCGCCTGTCATTAATTAATTGCATTTTTGACTCGTTTTGATATTTTCAACGTTTTACGGAATTTTTTTTGGTTGTTAATTTAAGAAACACATTAATAACGTCAGGATTGGAGTTGTTTAGAAATTTAAGACTAGGTTGATGTATTAGCGGAATTTACACATTTCTTGACATTTTCGTGGACATGTTTTATGTTAATTTTAAACTTGGGTTTATGTAATCTTTGTAGAATAGCAACTCGTGTGTGTCATTTTGTGCAGTGATAAATTGCTAAATTGAATGTGAAATATAACATTAATGGTACTATTGTGGAACCTGATTTGTTATGCTACCTACACCTAATGATAGTTCAAGATCTGTTACTGCGAAAATATAGATAGTAGAATCTTTTATTTATCACCGACTTCGACTAAGAATCAGCGTTTAAGAAACATTTAAAAAGTTATACGTACATAATATTTACCTTCCATAATCAATACGAAATGAATACAAATCCAACTAAATTAAGTTTATCTCACAAGGTTGACAAAGTCGTCTAAGATGATGGGTGCTGTTAGTTCAGTTTCAATTAAAAAGAGACGTAGTCTCGCTTGCCGACAAAGTCAACTATTAACATCTGAAATGTCATCATAATCATACGTCCTGAGTTTAATAGAAGATGGCATAGCAACACGTCGCAGGAATACCAGGGCGGCAGGAACGCGGAGAGCAATTAGCCCGGATCAAAGAGTGCACGAACCACCTGCGGCCGGTCATGGCGCCCTGGTAATTGGCCGGACACTTGCATGCCTAATGGTCATTTTATATTTAATGTTCTGGTAATTTTTAGAGAATAGAAAAGTAATTCGCCTATTCTATTTTTAAAATATTTCAAAAATGTATTTAAAGAAACATGTGATTTAAAATCACTAGTATTGACAAACCTACTCATATCATAAGTATCAGGTGATTTTGCTATTTCCAAGAGAAGAGCAGGAATGTAAATGATTAATCATATTATTGGTTGGAAGATTAATAACTGCATTTTTGAGCTGGATAACATAATGTTTCTAAACGACTCTTGGAAAACGATCAACCCAACGAAATCTTGCAAATCCTTGCAAAATTGTAACTCCACTGGTGTTGCAAGTGTCCATGGGCGGCGGCAATTGCTTACCATCAGGTGATCCGCCTGCTCGCCTGCTACCACATTAAAAAAAATCAAAACGACTAAACTACGATGGTAGATTAGATAGACAAAACATTTAAAACCAAACAAAGAAAAAATGCACTTAATCCAAAAGCAATTAACGTATCCCATTTAACTTGTGTCAAACGTAACGCCACTAAAAATGATTTCGAAAACATTACAGCACGCCTGCGGTTAAAGTTCGCCGCCATGCGTTAATTACAACGCCACGAAACGCCACGTTTGCTCAGATCATAGCACATTATCTAGCAGATTAGCTGCGTAAACGTCGTAAAGATAAACCAGCTACTCCTTGTTTTTATTTCGTAAATGTTTGACATTCGTAACGCGGTTAGATTCACTGATAAGCCTATGACGGGAGCAGATAAAGTAATAGGTATTTTTTAATCGCGCTTTTTATGGTGCATTTTGATTCTGTTGCCTGATAGAGTGATAGTTGTAAGGTGGAGCGTGCACGTAATTTTTTGGCTATGTTATCTCAAACTTTTTACTATTATAGGTTATTTTACACCTACTAACAACGTTAAATCAGAATGTATAGTCCAATAAACAGGTATTTTTTATCAATAGTTAAATATATTCAAGTAGGTATATTTATATGTCAAAGCCTGCAGATTTAGCAGCCCGGACCTTCAAACCGGATCCGGAACACAGACAATGTGACAATTATTAACTAATTTGCAGAACCGCGTTATCTCAACGTTAACTACTCTAACTAGTTCTAAGCAGTTAAATTAACGCGATAGCAATGAACATTTATGAAGATTTGATGCGAGTTTTATGATCTTATTGTTAATACACGAAGTTTACAGCACCACTTCAGTGCTTATGGAAAACAAAAGAATTTGCTTTAGCCCGTATCTGAATATAAACCTAGACTCATCTTTATTTGACCACTTTTTTCGGTTACTTGCATTCCTAATTTTCCAATTTAAAAAAAATATCATTTGATTTCGTATAAATAATGTAGGGCAATGCAGTTCATTTCATAAAATTAATCATAAAAAAGTCCCAAATAAAGGGAAGTTAGCACCAATCTATCTTCGCTCTAATTAAACATATGAAAAACAAAACGATTCCATCACCCGTTCTTTTTTCGGTGTTCCAAGAAAATCACAGATACACAAATAGCAGCTAATGTATCTATGGGGAACAAAGGAGCAAGCACAGGAACCGTTCTCGGAACACCGCCCCTTTGATATCGCGCAACAATAAATACCATCACGCGGTGCTTCCGCCCTGGTACTTGCATTAGAGAAACAATGACTTTGGTAATATAATATCAATAAATGTATTTTAGCTACATACCTAAATATAGATGATATCCTTACTATCCTTACTAATATTATAAATGCGAAAGTAATTCGGTCTGTCTTTCACGGCAAAACTACTGAACGGATTTGAATGTAATTTATACGAGATGGTCTAGACCCTGAGAAAGACCATAGACTATTTTTTTTGCGAAAGGGGGTTGTAAGGCGGGTTGCGGACGAAGTCGTGGGTAACAGCTAGTTTAATAATAAATATAGTTTGCAATGGTATTAAAAGAAATAAAAAATATTTCCTTGGATAAAACAAAACGCAGAACGGACACAACTAACTGTTGTAATGAAAATAACTGACTGATACAGCTTTTTGACTCTTCGATTTAGCAGACCAAAATAAATCCAAATGATGAAACCTCAATTACATATCGTTTGTTGTTGATAATACAAAACTGTTAGAAAACTTCAGTTGAATTAATTAACAGCGGCAGTTTATCAAATTATCTGAAAAAAAAAACTATATTTTTTTAAGTAAAATGATAATGAAGAATTTTATTTATTTTGTCGTTTCTGCTACTGACAAAATCTCGCATAGAATCCGTAGTTCTTGTCACAATATGAATTATATTACGCCATTTTGTTTCAACGACGAAACAACCCAGGCAAATGGCGGCATGTCACAATATAATGAACACTTAATGATTTATTTAAATAGATTAATTTTGCACATGGGCAAAACTATTTCTAATTTTGACGAGCTTTGTACCAGGAAAGCAGAGGCAGGCGGGCGGTACCACATAAAATTAAATAATAATGAACTAATCGCGGCGTACAACGGCCGCCCTACGAACAATGGTCGCGTTAATTTGTGCCCTTTGTCCGCCCGAATAGAAAATTTCATGTCCAACCGCCAGTCGAAATGGCGGCATTCTCGTTTTATTACGCGAGAGTTTAAATGTAAATCACCCAGCTTTGTATTGAGACAACGCGTTAACTCCGCATTATTCTTGACGGGAATTTTGAATTCCAATTTCGAACTGACCGCAGGTATTTTTAAACTCTTTTGTTTGTTTAAAAAAACTTATCGGATGTGTTATTTTAAAAACACTGTCAACTTTCCCGCCCTCCTGCCACAGACTGACAAGTGACGAGCGAATAAAAAACGAAAAAAAAAAGAAATATCATTGTTCTATTTTCAAATATCTCGTAGTTCTTCACTCGCGGTTACTGGGAATCGGGAAATTCGGCGTCGCCTTTGATTCGAGCGTTTAGCAGGTTACAACGTTGCTTGGAACCGCTTGTTTGTTTGTCTGGCTGTAAAACTGTTACGAATCGTAAACGTTCGTGTGTGGCCAGCCCTTACGACGAAATCTGAACAGATGGACGGAGATCAAAAGACTCGCTTGGTGATAAAAAAGTTAATGTGAATTAAAAGTAACAACTCAGTACTAGAAACTGACGTTTAGACGTGAGCGCCCGGTGTTTTTCGTCTATTTTCTCTCTTGTTACACTCCATATATTCTCTCTTAACGCAACGCGTAAGGGAAAGGGGAATAACATTCCCATTTTCCAGGTATTTTCCGCACTCCATATTGGTAGGATTTGTTGGAGCCCGCGCGCGCGAAATCATTAGCCGCGGAATCCTCCATCGCTGTATGAGACCCTGGTACCGCGGAGGGAACTATTGGCGAATTTTCCGGGATTTTCTACTTTATTTTCAATCCCCTCAACATATTCTTATTATTTTCGCGAAGAAAAACACGCTACGCGTCATTGCCACTGCGCAAACTCGCAACTAACATCGCGACATCTGAAATTACGCAAGTCGGGGAGGTTTCGTTGGGTAATCGATGGTAATAACTGAGCAATTATAAGTGGAGCTAATACTCCATTATCAAACGTCTGCGACAGGCGGCCGACACGCCGGATCGCGGTGCGTTATTAACCGGGATTACCGGATCCTATCCCGATCCCCGGATACAGGGATTTGCTCCCGGATCGGGGACCAGTGGAAATGATAAAAGATATGCGCAGGGATACGGCTTACTTACGTACGACTGATAAAATGTTTTCTCGTTTTTTATGCAAAAGTTTCATGTGGGGGACTGTTAAAATCGAAATCTAATACTCCCGAGGGAGGAGGAATCTCTGTTGGTTCTAAAAATAATGAGCAAGCCGTGTAGTCGTCGCGCGGGTGTACCAGGCTCGCATGAGCGCGAGGAGTGTAGGCCGGGCGAATCCCATGCGGTATCAGTGTTACAAGCGATCGCACTTAACCGCGTCACTCGTATCATATCGCGCTGCAGCGCTATCACTCAGCGTCGCGCGCTGCATTAGCGCTGTCGCCAGTCGATAAATTATAGGAGGACACCTCCGCGCGCCGCTGCGACCCTGGTCACTCGTGGATTAATGTGGAGAAAATATATTTACATTATAATCCTAATCTGTCTCCGTCTGTCCTTTTTATCCACGCCTTTTACTAATACTGCATTTATCTACGTCTTTTAGTCGAGAATGTGAACTGTAAGCATGCAGCTTACAAAGTAGGAGTTCTTTTTTTAGCCTCAACCAGCGTCCATTAAAAGTGGCAGACTTAATGGTGATATTTTCTACTTACCATAGTTTACAGATTTAAGATGTTATAAGAACTTTTAAAGATCTTAAACTTAGTTACATAACTGGCCACCTAGACATTTTCCTTCATAAAATATAAATTGTGATCAAGTTCATTTGGTTTGAAACTGATGCTATATTTTTTTTTAATTTACAGCAATATTTTTAAAGAATGTCTTTGTCGCCGATTTTTAAGCACCGAAATATTTTTCCAGATGAATCAAGCTTCTAGATAGGGTCAATTCCACAAAAATATTGTATTGTTAGATTTTAACCCACAGTCACCGGTTAACCAACTCTTACTTTGTAAAGACTTTAGTACATAAACATAAGATACTGAGGATGAAAACGACTTTCCTTATTTTTTTACTATAAAACTTAGTCCAAGATGCAACTGGAAAGATGAGGTCCAAAACTCGCGTGGACTCTTGATGGCTGCCGGTGGAACCATATCAGATGGATCTTATCATCTGAGCCGAAGGTTAAATTTAGGTCGTTGCGACTTAAAAACGAGCGTATCTACTAAGGCCAGTGTTCCACTCACAAATAATACTTAGAGATACTTCCGCAAGCCCTGCTTGGATCAAAGATGGTCCAGGCGCTTATTATACTAACCCCCGTTGGTTTAAATACCAGGCCGCGATCTCGGGGTCCCAAGTTCGATTCCTGGGTCGAGCAAAAAGAGTGTCTCGAATTTTTCGAACACAGCTCATCACCAATACGCATTAAGCAAGCGTCGTGGGTGATTAAACCTGATCCCATCTTAGTAGTGATAACTTGATTTCTATGCTGGAGGCCTTTGCCCTGCAGTGGGACAGTATATAGGCTGATAGATAGATAGATACTCTTTAATGCACAACACATTACAGAACTTAATGCAAATAGTAATTTACAAATACAATATCGGCTGATACTTTACTTTATTATATTTGAGATCAAGATTTTGTGTCATTGCGCAGTCAGTTTTTGCCTTCGCGTCAGATTTTCTCTCGGATGTGGTGTAAATGTCAAAGTTAGCGTCGGGTCAGGTATAAATAGGCAGTGCGTCAGGCGCTGTGTATGGCGCACTTATTAGCCCGGCTCCCACTCGCACGCAAGCCGGCCGCGGGCAGCTCACATGGAGACAGGAACGGGACAAAAACAATAAATTGTTTTGTATTTTTTTTTACATTATAGCGGACAAACGAGCAGAGGGCTCACCTGATGGTAAGTGATCACCGCACCCATGGACGTCTGCAACACCTGAGGCATCACAAAGGCGTTGCCGGCTCTCAAGGAAGGAATAAGCCCTTTTCTTGAAGATCACTAGGTCGTATCTGCTCGGAAACACCATCGTTGGCAGCTGATTCCAAAGTTTCACTAAAAAAATTGTTGATTCAATTAAAATAATTCAATTATAGTTATAGATAAAATGAGAGAGTCAACTAGTGTAACTTGTTACCCGCCGAAGTGTTTACTGAACAACGTGTGGCCTTTTGATTGTGGCTTGTACCTATATTGATTTCAAAATCAATAATTAAAAGTTTACGAATGTCGAATATGAAATCTACCGCTGATTCGGAATGTCAATTTCTACCAAGAAACTCAGTCACTGTGGGTGATCCACGCTTCGGCATGAATAAGCCGGCTCGACCGGAGTATCTCACTCTCTCTCTCTCTCACTGACCGGCCTCACAGAAAACCGGCGTGAAGTAGCCCCTGTGCTGTGTTTCGCCGAGTGAAGTGTGCTTCAGGTGATCCGCCTGCTCGTCTGCTACCTATCACATAAAAAAAAAACTCTTTTAATTTTTCTCAATAACCAGGGAATACCTTTGCCTACTGGCCGTGGCGGCATGTAACTCGGCCCGTAAGAAGTAAGTGGAAATGTACGTATGTTTCCAAGTAGGGCCGCGTCACAGCGGCCGGTCGCACCGACCACGCGGAGGGCCGCGGGATTAAACGCTTTACGTTTTTGAACGATGTCGGCAATAACCGTTCCTCATCTTAGCGTGTGATTCCCGCTTGCGTCCAAAGAGCTGCGTACAATTTGTATAATTCTCGATTGCGTCCAAAGAGCTTCTGAGCTTGCGATACGCTTAGATCATGATCCAGAATTTAGGTAATCTGGTAATTATAATGAATCCTCTACTGTCTGACCTTTGCAACTACTTTGACAAGGGCACCAGGCCAACTGAATCAGGGTATAGGTATCGAACCGTGTCCGGTTCAGAAATTATCCCGATGTTTTCCCTAATCGGCAATCAAATGTAAGTGATTTGCATCATAACACATGTTTTAAGTAGAAAGTATACCCAATACTTGCTACATACACTGGGTGTTTGTTGTACCTTCGATGTTCCTGGTTTTAATTTGTGACTAGGAACAATGTTTGTGATGCTATCTATGGCTTTGTATTATTATTATTAATCCCTCTAAGCGTACTCGATCTTGGAACCTGAAAGGTTGCGTCCAAAGGTGACGCTACCAGCAAAAGATTATTTAGCCCTGTTATTTTTTAAACACGGATTAACCTAACTCATAGTTAACTCTCAGTCAACCGGTCGACGGTGGCGCCGGGCGGTCGTGCGCGAGTGTAAATAGAATTAAACTGCTGGCTGCGCCCGCGCACGGAGAGCGGGAACTTTTCAAATGATTCATGCCGATCGGTTATTCCTCGATTTGAGGCAATTTGCCGCATTTTAGTCTATGCCTCTCACGATGAACTCACCAATCAGGAAGTATCTTAGCGGGTCCAGAATCGAGCGAGTTTTTTCACCGTGGGAGGTACTCGATTGGAGTGATACCACGGCCTCACATAAGACCGGCGTGAAGCAGCGCCTGCGCTGTGGGTCATCGAGTGAATGAGGGTACTGGAGGCCCAATTGGGGGTAAAGGGGGTTAAAAGTTGGCAGCGCACTTGTGACTCTACAGGTGTTGCAGGTGTTTATGGGCGACGTCACTCGCTTATCTAACCTAACCTAGCCAGTTAGGTTAGAACAGAGACCAGCCAAAAAATCTTGTAAATTCTTGGGCGAGTTGTCCCCTGACTCGCTCGACCCGGGAATCCATCCCAGGACCCTTGGATCACGGCCCGGTACTTAAACCAATAGACCAACGGGGCAGTTCTCTAATGATGAATGAATGAATAAATAATTAAATAATAAATTCTCACAACATCTCATACAATAAGTAAATATTGCACTTAAAAAAATCCTCAGAGGTGGGACTCGAACCCACAACCTTCCACATCCATTCCACTTCCATTTTTAAGTGCAATATTTACTTAAAAATAAATTGCAAAAGAATTGCTGTACCAAAAATAAAATAAATTCTCATACATTGACTGACTCCGTATTAAGTACCTTAGGCGCTTGTGTTACAGATATCAGACAGCAGAGAAAACACAAATATAATACTTAAATACAATTACACCCAGACACTGTACAACACACAAGTGTTCATCACACGAATATTTGTCCAGGTCCAATCGAACCCACGACCTTTGGCGTATGAGGCGGGGTCACTACCAAATGCGCCATCGGGCCATTCAATATAGTAGGTACTTTTTATGATTTGTAATTTTTTTTATGACTGATGATTTGTTAAAAAGAGTTACATTTTTCACTCCTCCGCCCGGTGGCCCTCGAAGCTGTCAAACTTAACTTATCAGGTGTCAAACTGTCAAATTTGTCATGATAACGACAGATAGCGTAAGATGGTGGCTATCGCCGGTCGAAGGATTTGCGTTATCTTATTCTTGAAGATTGGTTCGTTTGAGAAATCTTCCGAATTTATCTATCTTTGTGACGTCATGATTACGTCATCGTCTGGAGCAGTTATCCTGAAACTTTTGAAATGGATCATTCCACGTGTGTAGCTTGTATGTCTTCTATACTATTTATAAAGAGATAACTTCTATAGACAACGACAAGGCTTATAGGTAAACCGAAAACACGAAACGCTTGCGCGATGTAATTGAGCACAGCGCCATCTATTGGCTCATTTCTGAATTACGGTCCCGAAGCGAAGTGAGGGCGGGCCACTAGTATTTTATAAAACCTCATATACCCAAAGGGACAATAGGGCCTCTCATAGTTTTCATTCTAAGTACTGACATTTTCACTTTACGGTTTCGGTCGTCTGTGACTGCGATGTGTATGTTAGATTTGCTTAAAATATGGTATACATCGGTTGTTTTATTTTATGTGATAGATGGCAGACGAGCAGATGGATCACCTGATGGTAAGCGATTGCTGCCGCCCATAGACACTTATTATTCAGTTCTCATACTATGTTAAACTTTGAGAATCCCCGGCCCAACACATGTTATTTATTCCATGTCACTGAGCGCTGTTTCTTTGTTCCAGATCCAATGGGTGAGTACGCCACGTCGAGGAAGCGCCGTAAATCACAACGCCCGTAAAATATCATCCTCACAAAAATTCCAATCTTCATAAAACTCCAATATAATTACTTACCAGTTTTTTACACAAAATAAGTCAATCGGCCAACACTAGGAGTCCGGGATTCGACTCGCGTCATAAACTTTGATTAGGTCATTAAAGCATGCTAATTTATTAGCGTTCGAACAACTCTCATTTGTAATAAACACGCGAAAATAGCCCGTAAAACTTACACCCTACCGACCACTCTCCCCCGCGAACACAAAAGACTTTTACAACCTTTCCAAGTTTAAACGGTTCCGTGTAATCGAAAATCGCCTTTACCGTAATTAACATCAAAGTGCAAAATTGTCAGGGAAATAGGAACATCTAAATAGGTGCCTATGTGCAACCATTTTTGACGGAAAGGAAAATATCGGTGTTCCCACGCGATGCGTTCGATTGATTCGAATTCAAAAATCGAACGCGCATTCGAATCGCGTTTCAAAACGGCCCGTCCGTTCGGAAACGCGTATTCATTTGGCGCGAAATCCGCGTCGCGTGCAGCGAAATAAATTAAATTCAAACAATATCAATCGGACACGGGAACACACTCAGCCGATTTCGTTTTGCTATTTATCATAAAATACGTACGCGGCTCGAAATTGAGTGCTGCGTCTCTGTCTTGCGCGGGTCGCGTGACAGGGACGGGTGGTGGGTGCGTTTTTTCTTTGTTTCAAATCGTGTTATCGACTTGTCCGTCTCTCGTTGATTTGTTCGCGGTATCGGCGCACACACGATATTAATTACTGGCAAAGTAAGCTTTGTTTCTTTCAAGTTGATTTCGATCTGCATATTTCTCGTTATAGGTGTCCGGGCGCTCATTTAGCCGAGAATTCATTACATAAAGATTCATATCATTATGTACCTGCCTCCTTAGAGTTCCTTAGAAACATTTTACTGGTTCTCTACTGGGCGTTTATAATCATTTATAATGTTTAAAATTAGACCTAAAGTGCCTTCATTTAATCGCAAACATAAAAACGAATCTTTCGGACTTACTACTTTATTGAATTAACTTTAAGTTGGTAGTATAGTAACTAAAGGTTGGTACTACTTCGAGATACGAACAATAAGTATATTATTATTATAGTAGAGACTCATCATGGCACAACAAAACAAAACTTAAGAATTATGGATACAGATGTTGAGACGTCTTACCGGGGAGCTGTCAGTTAAAGAACATTAGATAGAATAGGTACAACTAACTATCACCCTATCACCAATTTCCCCAGTACGAAATCTAACATCATCTTTGCCACCAAATGCCCACTATCGGCAATTTCCTCAGGGACCGCGAGTCCCCGGTATCAAACACTGATCGTTAATTAACGCGCGATGGATACGCGTTAATCAGCTGAGGGCAATTTCCGCGCGATTATCTGGCAAGACAATGGAGGAATCGACTGGCAATTTTGGTCAATGTGGAGTCTCAAGTGACTCAAAAAGATCAAAATATGTCCAATGTTCATTGAAGACAAGGTCCAGGGACAAATGTGGACTGTTGACTACATGAAGGATAAAAAAATCAAATTTATCTTGACGAAGATAAAGTTGACTAGCAGACGTAGACGGTGTAATGTCAAATTATCCCCAGCAGTGCAAAAATAGCACTTGTGTAACACAAGTGACAGTCCAAAACGCCGTCTGTACGTTCTTGAATGGTCTTACTCTACATAAAAAGATTTAGGCTCACTATCTCTCTCTTAAAGGTACTTAAGAATAAAGGCATAGTACTGTAAAAAACTATCTCTCTCAAAATGCTTTATAATGATGATGATGATGTGGGAGATAAATCTCTTACATCACCTTCAAGGTGGATAGTTCAAGTCTGCTACAAAATACTCCTTGCACCAACAGAGAACGATGGAGAAGTCTCATAAAAGCCGCTACCCACTACTCAGACATTCCATAACCATGTACGTCTGAGAAGAAGAAGGCTACAGTGAGCCATTATAATCTGGCATCATACAGTTCACAATTGTTTTTCCATTTTAAGCCGTTCTCAGTCACCAAATCAATTTCATACTACGTTCGTAGTCATCCAATCGCGCATTCCCATCGAGTTACACCACTTTGGCTATCGGTGCATCTTGCGCTGCGTTTTTACCGCTAATTGTTCAATTTGCACACAGACAGACAGCACTATCTGCATCTGGCCTGTCAACAGTGACACGTGGATGTCTATCACAATTAGTGATGAGGAAAACCTTTCACTCAGGGGCATTCTCATCGAGATGTCACTGCCGTGACAGTCCTCAAACACATGTTCCTCCGAAATTGAGAAGAATCTTGAAATTGAGTTGACATTGACTCTTCTATAAAAAAAATTACTTTAACGTGTACCTATTTAAAGATACTGATGGAATTTTTGGTGGAATAAAAATTTAAAGTTTGTTATGGTGATAACAACTCGATAAGAATAACCTAGCACCATGTCAATGTTTCATCTTACAAACTTTTCTAGAGCACTAGGTCACCTAACGATAACAAGCATTGTTCTATAAGAAACGTAGTTAGCGTCAAAAAAAATCTCAATGCGTATTCCATTCTGTTCCAATACGCAATGTTAATATGGGATGAAACGCTTAATTTCGGTTATTTTCTAAGATCGCATTTTTGTGACTAGTTACGCGAACTAGTTCATTTCTGGAACTGCATACACCAGTAAAGTAATTGTCATCCTAATTAGCGGGTAATTGTGGCCTTTTTTCATCACCAGCGGCCTGAGAGCAGTTATTATCACAGGCGTCGATTGTGGCCGTAACGGCCTATTAGTGTCACATTAGCGCCTATTTATGCCCGGAGATTGTAGGCTGTGGCGTTGAAGGCTAGTCACAATGGATTAAGGCAAAATGTGTAATTAACAGGCTTATCAATCGATGGTGGTGAGTCCTAGGTTTAGAAGCTGTGCAAGTTTAAGAACTGAAGATCCATATGTAATTGAATCTGAAGGGAAATCTTTGACGTTAGTGGTGGGATACTGTCTTTAGTATTGTGTGTAATCAACCATCGTCATCATTTCAGCCAATAGACGTGCACTGCTAGACATAGTCCTCCCCTAATGTTCCCCACACAAGGTCCTTGAGTGACAGCCGCGTACAGGAAGACGCATCCCCACAAGGTGGACCGATGATGTAGTGAAGGTCGCAAGAATTCCTTGGATGCGGATGGCACAGGACCGTTCAACATAGCTGTCCATAAAATCTCAGAAAATTCTGTAACAACCTCTTTTTAAAACTCTAACAGATTTCTTGCAATGTCTTAGATCTTTAAATATCTTGATACATGAATTAAAAAAATAAAGACAATAAATAGGCATGTTTTATCTTGATTGGACCTGACGAAAACCAACGACGAGACAATGACAAAATTACAGCAGACAATCTTAATATTGGTGTTATAAATCATTCTGAAGACTGTAGAAATAAAGATATTTATAAAGAAAACAAAGCCAAAAAGATCAACTGCTGCTAAATAATAGTAGCATTCCAAAGCAAAATTAGTTACAGAAATTTCGTTTTATGTGGTAGGTAGTAAACAAGCAAATAAAATTCGTTAAAGAAAACTGGAGGGAAAGGGAAATACAAAATCCACACAAAGACCTAAACGCTGAACGGCAATTGAAACAAGGACCCATAAACGTCGCAGGCTTAACCGCTTAGCGAGAAAACCGTCCAAATAACGCAACCACTTAACAACTTCATAACATTCAAACACTCAAATTTCGAATCACAAACTGAAAATGACTATCGCAAAACGGTTGTCGCCGTAAATCATACAAACAACCAAAAATAACCTCAAAAAGCGAAACCTCCCGCCAAATGTCACTTTGACACGTCCACCAACGAACCAATCGCAAAAGATTCAAATTTCGAACACAACATCCAAGATGGCGACCTTCGCAGGCCGTTTATCAATCGTGATTTACGCGCCACGGCCGAGGTCGACGACCGGCCGAATTTCGTTCAGAAATGCACTCGCCGAGTAATTTATTTGTGACCATCTATTATTTTGTAGACTCACGAGGTCCTAAACACAGCTGACATTAATATATCATTTTACGCTACGGCGGCCTTTGGCGCTGTCTCGCTCGAATGTACAAGGAACGGGAGTGTGGGAATGAGACAGCGCTAGTAGTTTGCGTTTTCACTTTTTATAGTAGCAATATATTTGATCAGCTGATCGCCGTGACGTTTAGTGCTTGTGTGTAGTATTTCATAATTTATATTAGTGTGGTTGTTTTTTTATTAACAGTGTGCTAGGTCCGGGTTTATTTATAATATCGGAACGTATTGGCTGTAGGTGCCATAGATAATAAATTCCCGCGGTTTTGGGTTGTGCGTGCATAAAACGGAACGTTACAGCGGAAAGCATTCATAATTAATTTGAATATTTTAAACTATGAAATATGAAAACTTGTTTATAATATTTTTACGGTTCATTAATTTATGTGGGATTTGGGGGAAATATTAATATTTACATTTAAATAATCGAATCTAGTGATCTTTACGGCGGTCTGTTATCTTATCATAGACTACTAAAGTTGTAATTTTTAATATTTATTATGTCAGTAATGACATGTTAATGTATTGCTGGGTTATTTAAATTTGGTAGCCTATAAAATAGTGTTTCCTTTGCCACCGATCGTCGACGAATATTTGACTAAGATTAATTTTTAACAACGTGATGTTTGCTATAGCTAACTTAACCCTGTGTCAGGTCCTACTTGACATATACAACGTCTAAAAAAATATGCAATAATACTTAACGGTGTAAACATATACCGTGTAGAGACTTTACTAACAAAATATGAGCATCCGATACGATTCTCACACCCAGACCCTACAAAAAATTGTGTAGATGCAGGAATTGAAGTAATTGAACCCACGACCCTTGCGTTCAACCGATCGCCTGTTATTTACATCTAAGTGTTCTGCATGAACTTAAACTACTTTAAATAAAGAAACTATGTTGATTAACTTACAATTGTACGGCCAGTACTCATAATGAGCTTTCCCTGTAAGGGCCCGTACACAAGACGAACGTAAAGGTGTGTGCACAGCGCAGGCGTCGCGTACGCACGTGGTTGTAAATATTTTTGGAGGCAATCGATTTCCGAAATCCATTCTGTACCCTCGCGCCGCGTCGCCGAGCGGCGGTGGGAAGATGTGGACATGCCCAAATGATATTTTTAGTTTGGAATTGAAATAGATTTTTTTTTATGTGATAGGTAGCAGACGAGCAGGCGGATCACCTGATGGTAAGCAATTTAAAAAAAAAATATTGCAAAGAATGATCTTATATTGGATAGGCTTCTTCTGAGAAAGCATCTTAGACCTCATTGTCACTCCTTATCAGGTGCAGTGAGGTCAAGTGCAAACCCATTTAATATAAAAAAAATAAAATAACGTTAATTACAACCCTGTGCCCTGTTTGGAACAGTGGAACAGAATGAAGCTGATACTTTATTTTTATTTTACAAAACAACACAGGTACTGTAGAATAAGGCTACTAAAGTAATTTTATGACTAATCCATTTGAATTTACCAGACTAACCTTTACCTTACTCTAGTAGCATGAAGATATTTCTTATTTAAACTTAATAATTTCTTCTCTTCTTGCTAGGTCTTATCCCATCATTATTGGAAGGTATTGTAACAACATATTTTATTTAATGTTTTACCATAGCTTTTAGTGAAGAAAATTACTATCTTTTGATATAACTTCTAAAAGACACGAGTTGATTATTTAAGAGCGTACTTTTAGGACACTACTTAATCTAATAAAAATGGTTCGGATTTTAATGAAGTTCAGAATATGAATATTCAATTAGAAACATAGGTGATTTTACTTACCATCGATCCACTTGCCTTTTTTTAAAAAGAGCACAAAAAATATTATCAGGCAAACGTAACAAAACAAAAAATACAAAAAAAAAACAATCTTATAGCAAACGTAGGTACTTAATAAAGCAAATTTTAATTAAAAAGAAATAAATTTTATTCTTCGGTCGTATCCACAGTAAGCGACAGGCATTAGCGCGTATCGCACGCTCTCCTATCATTAATCTACGTGACAGTTCAAAATTTAGTTACAGAGGGTCCGCCCCTCCCTCCTCCTCCCCCCACGCAACTTTTTGAGCGATACCTATTTAGGATTTTAGTTTTGATCACTCAAGTTGGGCTGTATGTTTGTGGATGTCTTTGAGTTGTACGGCTGGAAAAGAACATTTTGAAGAGATTGATGTCTTTGCCTAAACATGGCTGTATGGACTCTGCTCCTTTGCCTTTCCTGAATAGGAAAAATTTAACCAAAAAATATGTCTTTGCCTAATTATTCATTTTAATAGGTTCTGAATGCAATTTGTAGGTAGGAAATCCTTTAATACAAAACTTGTTTTTAAGTAGAATTTTTAAAAATATTCGTATTATGTACGTAGTGGAGAGTGTAGGTCCCATTGTTAAAATAGAACTGTATCGATTGTAGCATCTGATCATATTTTATTTACAGCATTAGGTTTTTAGAAGAATTTATTGTTGTTAATAATTAAAACGTAAAATGGCTTAAGGATGACTTTACGCAACAACTAAAGTTACAGTTAAGGATTTGTTTATGACATCAATTTGTTGTTGTTACTTGTAACATCACATCTAATTAACTAGCTAGACCTAATAACGTGTCTTCTCCTGGTACAGGGGTCACTCAAAGCCGTATAGATTGCTCCAAAATTACCAGGGTAGCATAGCGCGCGACGGGTCGTTGCGAAAGTAATTAGCGGGAAGCCTGCTACTGGCAGCGCCGCGGGGCGGTGACACATCCAGCGCGCGCTGCTGCCCTGGTAGCGTAAGACGAAGTGGAGCCAATATCAAACTAACAAAGTTAAGTTAAACATAGACAATAGAAGCATACGAGCCAGAACGAATAGGATTTGCAACCGAATCTTTATCCCCGTCCTTTTCATACCCGCGTATGCGTCTCTTTAATTGTGATGGTGCCTAAGGTTCCTTGTAGGCCTTCAGAAAAAAACATACGGGTCGAACATTTTTTTTTTCGAAGTCGGTTGAAAATGTGTCTCTTTGGCGCAAAATTACAATAACAGGAATCATTGCAATCGTTTTAAAAACTGCTATATGTGTCGATTGAGTTGTCATGTGGACAACCTCTTTTAGAGTTGATAGAGTTTTAAAAGTTGCGATTATGTTCTAGGCTTGACAGAATCAGTAACGTAGATCGATAAAACGCTAATCACCAGCGTTTTATTGAGTGACTAAAGTCACAGTCAATCAATAAAACGTCTGACTTAGACTTCACTTACTTATAAAGAGAATAAATAGTATCTAAAAATCTCTCCATTGCAACATTTTTCTTTTCTTTGTAATTTTCGTTCAAAATAAGGTTGACACAAAATAGAATGACAAAAAATGGAAATAAATTAATTACTGCAATCTAAGACGGAACTCCTTTATCTAGAAGTATTATTTATGTAAATGTAAAAATCCTGTTATGATGCTTAAATGGCGGCAGACGAGTTTTTTCAAAAGTAATTTTAATGGTGTTTGTTTAAGTATAATCTGTTAAAAAATTGTCTAGAATATTAGTATGATGAAGATTTTTTTATTTAGGCTTAACTTTTCAAAACTTTATTGCACAAAATTTCGTATAACATGAAAAGAGGCAGTCTCTACCAGTCAAACCTTTGGATTTGGGATTTAGTATTATAATGTAGGACTTCAAATCCTAGTTTTTTTTGTGACTCCACTGGAATCCAGGTGTCCATGGGCGGCGTTATTCGCTTACCGTCATATGATCTGCGTGCTAGTCTGCAAAATTTTGTCTGTATCTTTTAAAAAGATGCATATACATTTGACACAAATAAAAACTATAGCTTGTAAAGTCGTATGCACTACGAGTGAATAATCTTACGTCACTTCTCACTTATCTTGCCCCAAATCTAGCTTTAAAACTTGCCAAAGTTACCTCGATACGTCCACACCTCCGAACAGGCGCCAATAAAACAGCCGATAAACGCTTCCGTGTCTTGCCTAGCGCTTTGTCAAATCAATTTAGCTTTTAGAACACATAACTTTATTCCTACATATATGCTGAACACGATACCTTCGCCGCAATCGGGTAATAAAAAAAAGGTAAAAATACACACCGATACAGAATTGTGCCAGTCACGAGTGCTTGCGCGAGTCATTTTCATAAATTTCACAACCCTATTGGACGGCGATCGAAAACGAACTCTACACCTTGGAAATTAAGTCTGCTTTTTTATTGCGCCGCTGCGTTCCGTACGGCGTTTTGGGATTGATAGTGAATAAATGCTGAATGTATAGAGAAATGTGATTATTCATGCCGACTTTTAGAAAAAAATTACAAGGCGATATGACACGGGCGCGTCGGAGGTGAGGGGTCGAAGCCCGGACAATGCGTGACGACTGCAACCACTCGGTAATATGGATACTACGGCTTATCCATCTTAATCTTTTTAAATGCTTTTTTAGAATAATTAAAAATAATATTTTTTTTCTTAATAATACATTGCTTTATGTAAGTATAACTTGTCGCTGCTCCATTGTCCTTTCTGCTTGACCCAAAGGTTGACTAGTAAAAAAGTGTCTCTTGAAACTAAATCCATATATTGAACCATTATCAATCTCAGCTAAATTCAACCTTCTATGGTCAATGGCAAAAACATCGGAAATATTGCTGTATCTTTAGAAAACATCACAGCAATGCCATTTCTCTTTACAAAAATGCTTTTAACAAACGTTAAATTAGACCAGAGAGTAAAAATACCATAGATTAAATAACGGCTGTCAAGTTTGCATTCATAGAGAAATAGAGACACGGACTTAAAATCATCTATAAACATACTAACCGGATGGCGCATTTGGTAGTGACCCTGTCTCAAACGCTAAAGGCCGTAGGTTCGATCCCCACCCTGGACAAACAATGAATACTTATTGTGTAATGTAATGTACCTATGTATTTAAGCATTATTTGTGATCCTCTGTTGTCTGATATCTGTAACACAAGTGCTTAAGCTACTTAGTACGGAGTCAGGTCAATGAATTAAATGTTTGTGGGTTTATTTATTATTAAATTAGACCAGAGACTTAAAATACCACAGGTTAAATAACGGCTGTCAAGTTTGCATATGTCCCTATGTATTTAAGCATTATTTGTGATCCTCTGTTGTCTGATATCCGTAACACAAGTGCTTAAGCTACTTAGTACGGAGTCAGGTCAATGAATCAAATGTTTGTAGGTTTATTTATTATTAAATTAGACCAGAGACTTAAAATACCACAGGTGAAATAACGGCTGTCAAGTTTGCATTCACAGAGAAATAGAGACTGGGACTAAATCATCCATCAACACACTAACATATTTCCAGAGCTGGTCACTTCCAATCAATTGGCAATCAATCCAATCCAATTTCCTACAATTTCAGTTATTATCCTTCTAGCAATAAATACACGGGCAGTATTTATGTATGTCCCTCTGGGCACGCCATTTTGTGTCACTCAGAGGGAAAGCGAGGTCTGGATTTATTTGCCTCCCAAGTCGCTGAGAGTGGTGGCTACATTGCAACGAACCAGTTCAATTCACTCACTTATGGGCAAATGTCTGGGCAGGCCGCCACTATGCTCACTAGATAAATCAAATATATTTTATTGCACAAAATTCACAACTTAAGAAAAGAAATTACAAATATATTGTGTAAAATTTTGCCAATTAAAGCGATTTCTACCAAACAATCTATGGGCAAAGATGGCAGACAGGGCAGACCGTAAAATGTTATTATGTGGTAGTCGAGCAGACGAATCACTCGATAGCGATTGCCGCCGCCAATAGACACCCGCACCGGTGGAGTCACAAATGCGCTGCCAAACTTTTAAATCCCTTTCCCCTGAACCGTTGCTTCTAATTACAAATAGAATCAATCATCTGATCACTTTTGTATGGGATTTTTTTTGCAAATATCACTACTTCCCACTAAACAGATCTATCATACTATCCATTATCTATGCCACTGTTCCTCTAGATCAATTTAATGAGCACTTCTTTGCAATCATCAGCTCACTACGATCACACAGCAAAATGAACTATTTGTTTAAACGAACGAACACTAATCACTCTTTTCATTTGAGTGAACTATCTTGTACAAGTTTAGTCTATGCAAATGCGCCAGAGTCACTTCTATGGATCATTCTGCGGGTTTTCTGTTTGGCTAAAGGTCTGATTGAGTTAGGAGGTATTTGTAGTAAAAGGTATTTGTACTTACTTGATTTTGATTAAGCGTTCGACTTAGATAGCTATTTTGTATTTTAATGATTATGGAATTGTGACGACATTACATTATTTATTAAATCCCAAATATATAGGTATTAAAGTTTTTTTACCATTAGATAGATAAACTTATTTACTTTATTGCATAGAAATCACAACTTAAGAACAAGACATTACAAAATTGTATGTACAATTTCGGCGGTCTTATCAACAGCTCAGCGTTGAAGAAAAACATCGTGACCTATACATTATTGACAGTTGAATATGAATGTTTGTATGGAGCAGTCGATTTTTGAACATATGATCTAACATGCTAAAGGCTAAGGCTTTATTAGTGTTACCTATTATGACGGCTTCGGGATTAAGACGACTCAACGTTAACGTTGGGAGAATTTTATTTTTTATGCAAACGAAGTCATCATTACTAAACATGGACGGTGGATGGACACGGATGGATGGTTGGACCTCATGTAGTAGTGTGAAAGTCTAGCAAAGAACTTCCTAGATAGACCTCATTGTTACTTTTCATCAGGTTGCGATTGTGGTCAAGCGTTGGCCTATAGTCTAATAAAAAAAATATCACCAAAGTGTGATTGGACCTTTTCCGTCCACACCCTCATTTCCTTAATAAAACAAATACCCTTTTACCAAACTAAGCATGATCGCAAGAAATGCTTACAATTCCGATGTGTATCCAGGCTACCTTATAAGTTCCCCATCACACCAGAGGTACAGTCGCCAGCAATTAAAATGTAAACACTTCGACTCTTATGCCAGAGTTATAAGGATCATATTTGAATGAGGTTTCATACTTATAGTCACATACACGACTGTACACATTGTACAGTTTACACCAAAAGTATCTTAGCTGCAAAAAATATAATTACTTACTTGCATACTATAGAGGTATACTTAAGGCATTAACCTAGGCGAGTTAAAACTTATATTTTTCGTTTTTTTTATGTGATTGGTGGCAGACAAGCAGACGGATCTCCTAATGGTAATCGATTATCGCTGTTCATAGACACTTGCAACGCCAGTAAGGTAGCTAGTAAGCTAAGCTAGGTAGTAACTCTCTGCTCTGCTCTGCGACCCTATAACCCCATTCCTTCAAATGGGCCTCCAGAACACTCACCCACACGATGAAACATAATTTTTAGGGTTCCGTAATCAAATGGCCAAAAAACGGAACCCTTATAGATTTTTTTTATATTTTCTTATACTAATACTTCAGTTGCTCCTGCTGACCGTACACTCGGACTCGAAAACTGCACGTCATTGCGCACGCGTCGCATCAAAGTGTCGTTTACGCCCCGCCGTTCGCTATTCATGTAGTCTATGCTCGTTTTTTGAGGGGGCAACATTATTAAATTGATCCGCGAGTTAGTCATACTTGTCTATGAATGGTAATGAGAATGGACAGATGGGGTTTATGGGGATAGAAGGATAGTTTAAATTTAGAATCTAGGTTACGTGTAACGACTTTTTTCTATTCCTATCATAAATACTTAAATAGACACCCCTAACACTAGTTGAGTCCCAAATGCGCTGCCAACCAGAAGCCTCACGACCCTATATTTCGATTGAAGTTAATCATCATCATTTCAGCCAATAAACGTCCACTGCTTTGACTTCCAACCATCGAGAAACTGGAGGACAACCATTAACCAGTTTCTCGATTGAGAATTCCCTGCTACTTTCTATACCTTCACCTTCATCAGCTAAATATCAGCTCCAGAAAAGCAATTTCCCTTTTAACATGTATAAACAAGTGAGTCTCTTGGTGGTTACTTAAATAATGACTTCCGCCCATGAACACGAGAAGAAGAAGATGAGACTGTGAATCAGAGAAGTAGCTAATGCTTTGCCAGCGCCTTTTAGGTAGGTAGGAGTCCACTCTTGAAAGATCCTAAGTTGTAGGTAAACTCTACTGCACTTTTTCCCGTTCTCCAATAAACAAACAGGTACGCACACTCAAAAGATTTAAAAACTGCCCCAATACACTAACCTAAATCTCCAAAGGCTTCACCTCGTGACGTCAGAGATCGATGACGTCCGTCAGCGAGTCAAGGCCGCGCTTGACAGCTGTCAGTTGGCTGTCAAAGTCGGGCGAAAGCGCGCGCTGTCACGGGTAATGGATCGCGGGGCCGATGACCTGGTGGGCGGGTTGTTGTTTTTTTACGGTGGTGTTTCCAGGGTGAAGCAGTCTGTGGATAAATATGGCGGCGGAATGTTAACGGATAAGGTTTTTGTAAATTAAAGGGATGGATTGACAATTTTGATACGTAGGTAATTAGCACAGGTAGGTGAGGTACGTTGAGAAATGTATAAATACCTTACTTACATTAAGACAAACAAAAACAGTAAAAATAATAATGATTATAACAAGTTAGTGTTATGTACTTACTTACTACGCTCCGACGTCAAAGTTCGCCATTTTTTGCGATCCTGTGCCAATTCCGATTCCGCCCAATCGTGCAAGTTGAGTGCTTTGAGATGTTATGTACTGTTGAATGTAATTTACTTAATTTAATTCGAAATTGACATCAAACCAAATGAAAAGTCACTAAACGTTTAAAAATAAAACATACCCTATCTAATATTTAAAATAAATGAAAGAAGAAATCCCCTAACGACAAATATAACCCCCTTTTCGTTTAGTTGGTTAAAAAGTCCACCAAGCCATTGCAAGTGAACCCAACTCGTTCTCAAACTGAACTGACAGCGGCAACTGTTAAGCCGTCGGTCCTTTTGCTCTTGTAACAGTTGCCACCTGAAAGTTATGGACATGTGCCTGCCACCTTCGTAGGGGATTCTATGCTCGTGTCTAAACACTTGTAAATCAACACGTTGGGCGCCATTTTTTCTTTAGAAGACTTGCTCCGGTTTTCGGTGTAACTGCAGTTTGCCACTTCGCAACTTATAGGCGTAGTTACCAAGGTGGAAGGTACTATTTTTCTTGAGAATCTCTTTGTGTGTTTATATCCTATGCTATTGTAAAACAACGCGTTGGGCGCCATTTTTTTCTTACAGGAGATTTTTGTTTAAAGTTAAAGTGACACTGTGTTAACAATGTATGTGTCATTCATTCATTCATTCATTCAATGTACTTGAACTGTATTGGTAATCTTCGTTTTTGTAGCACGAGGAACTTGGTTTAATGCTATAGCATAGCGTAGCGTAAGGGTTTTCGGACCAGTCGATCGGCCTTCAATCAAGAGCATCGATAAATGGTAGATTTAATGTTGATTAATAGTTTTTCCACCAGACATTACCAATTCGGGGGGGAACTTGTGACTCCTCTGGTGCTGCGTGGGATGTCTTTTTTATGCGCTAGACGACAGATAAGCAGACGGATCACCTGATGGTAATTGATTGCCGTCGCTCATAGACTCGCAGTACAAGTGGAGTGATAAGTGCGCTGCCAACCTGTAACCTTGTTTTCTATCGATTGTATGTGGATATGTCTCCAGATAGCCGCAATCAAGTCTTCTATCACTTATCACATAAAAAAGTAATCACTACCCTAAACTTCAACAGCCAAAGTTGAATAAGTACTTATACAACAAAAACCATGCTCAAGTAAAATGAGTTGTATCTATTCTGTGGATAACCATCTGTTTTTTATTCCTCTATTTCCAAACGGCCCATTTTCTCTTATTACCTTTAAAAGACGGTAACG
This sequence comes from Cnaphalocrocis medinalis, assembly GCA_014851415.1. NCBI lineage: Eukaryota > Metazoa > Arthropoda > Insecta > Lepidoptera > Crambidae > Cnaphalocrocis > Cnaphalocrocis medinalis. The sequence goes on along the minus strand of CM026293.1, from coordinate 11,788,200 downwards.
TGTACCGAAAGACTTCCTCCAAACATTTGTTACTTAAATCCATTACGAGGCAGGGCCCTCGCCGGGCACTTACATAGGAAAACTGCCGAAAACAAACACACTGCAGTCTAACGCTATCGATCTGCACAACCTACGGATGAGTTATGCCAGCCCACCCCTGAGCCAACGACCCCCCACACCCTCACCCCAAAATCAACCGTACCCACCCAAAAACAAGACTCAAATTACCCCAACGCAAGACAAGCATCTTACGACGTTTTCAAGTCTGCCGAACGTACACCCAAGATCAATAAGACAGTAAAACACATGATTGTCCGAGGCATAATGGCCCTTATTTTTAAAGTGGTAAAGACGTCATGCTGGGCGGGCGGACCGCCCTGCCTTGGGCGGGCGCAATTAGAGACTTTTCCGTTCGATTTTTGAAATTGCATTTTTTTTTAGATTATAACTCGTTGTTTCAGAGGAAGTTGCTTTTTGCGAATCGCGCGTTTTTTCTTGTTCTTTTTTCGGCTTTTTTAGGAGTTTTATAAAGTGGGCGAGTCGAAATGATTGGTGGATGCGAAGGCACGAACGGCGGTTTTGAATTTAGAATCACTTGATTTTGAATTGAAACGTTAAAACCGTTAAAGGTGTTCTGTGGATTGGTAGAACTAGCGATCGTTTTGAGATAGACATTCGTCACTTGTTATTATGCTCTTTGATAAATACGACTTGGAAGATTCTAAGTTATGGCAATAGGTTACTTGAAATAGCAGCTCAACAGCTCGTGTACATGTAACTAAAAGATGAATGAACATAATGCGTTGAGCTCGAAACCTAGTATTTTTATAAAATAAGAGAGCAACGCATTGGGTGATTAACATTACGTCAAAATGACAGTTTTTTAATAAATTATGCTTTTACAACGTCTGATAGATAACGCTTTCAGCTTTAAGACCGTGAATTGCACTGAATGGACATGTGACAAATAAAAATGATAGCAGTAGTTTTAGGCCAGGACTAACTTTCGACCAACTTAATTTTTTGCATTGCATAGTCCGGTTTCGTTTATTAGACAAAAAGCTACGAATAAGTATACATATTTATATATCTTCATAGAAATATCTTGCTCATATCACTTGAATAATACACAGTCTGGAACAAATATGAAAACGTAAAAACATAATCCCATAGGACAACATAACAAGCTGTACGTCGTGCATCGATCGGGGATCAAACCCACGGACTCTCTGCCCATTAAGGAGATTGCTTGCGCCAAGGATATGCCCACTACATATAAATGTATATGTGATACTCCTTTATACATATACGTATGTGTTTTCATGTCATGGGATGGATACCTATCTTTGAGATAGGTATGCAGTTTTGGCAATTAAACATGCCGAGAAAAAACGGTTTTGTGTTTTTGTGATTGGTGGCAGACGAACAGACGGAACACCTGAAGGTAAGCGTTTGCTGCCGCCCATAGACATCTGCAACATCAGTAGATTCACAAGTGCACTGCCAACTTATAATCCCCTTTCCCTCCAATTGGGCCGGTACCCTCACTCACTCGACGAAATATAGCGCCTGCGCTGCTTCACGCCGGTGTCCTGTGAGGCCGTGGTATCAATCCAGTCAAGCCGGTCCATTCATGCCGAAGCGCGACTCTCCCACTTTTTTCGGTTGTAATGTCCAGTAGCCTTACCATGAGTTTGAAATACTATCCTCGCTATCGAAAACTATCGCTTTGTCTCTTTCATTGTGATGCATTTGAAAGAGACAGAGCAATAGTTTACGTTATATCAGTTTTAGACGTCAACTCATGGTAGCGCTACAGTTCGTTTTAGGCTCGTCGCAGGAATATCCGAAAAGATTTTAAAGCATGACGCCATTATACATAACTTAGAAGCTCAGCTTTCATTACACTGGATGTATTTATTAAGATATGTCGGCGCATTCCACGTTTCGTTGACATCTCGTTGTTTAAGTTGGTCAATTGGCTTCACTGTAGCCAATTGCCAACACAATGCCACCAAGCATGCCTCATAATCCATACAATCACACTTGACGTTAATTGTATGGAGACCAAACAAAACGGCTCTCTTGATCAAAGTGAAATGACAGCTTAGTATGAGATATTTAGAGTTCAGAAGTAGAGTATCGTATTTATTTATTTAATATGGACCACACATACCGCCTTACTTAGATTTGGTTAGTTTCCTTCTGAAGCAATAGATGGCGCTAGCCGTTGATTGCATCGCGCTTTCGTTTCGCCTTTTCAGTTTGTATATAGGTAGCATTTGTCTGTCGATCTCTGCAGAACTTATCTCTTTATAATTTGTGTCTACTTATTTGCTTTTCCTTGCTTTCAAACGACTATAGGAGTTCCCTACAAGTTCAAAGTCAGAATTAAATAGGTATGATAGATACTCTTTATGCTAATGTAATAGTTATATAGATAACTTAATGCTAATAATTTCCAAGTACAATATCGGCGGCCTCATCGCTAATAGCGATCTCTTCCAGACAACCTTTGTGTAGAGGAATAATGCAGTGAATTAACAAGGGGATATTATGTAGATGATTTAAGGAAAATATATCGAAAATCAAACTAAGGACGTGCAGTTCAGTAGAAGTTTTTGCCTCCTTTCATCCAAACTTAATAATCCAAAGCATCCACAAACCTTGTATGTCCAGATAAAAAATATCGAAATATCCGACAATGTCCACTCCCCATTTATACGAAAACGTCCGGAATCTAAAAAAAGAACACAAAAGTAAGAGAGACCTTCCAACAGTACCAGGGGCACATAAAACACGGGAGCCTCCGCGGAGCAGAAAAACTCGGAGTGATTTATCGTGAGAAGAGGGACATCTTCGCGGCCTTTATTTCGGGTGCATGTACGTACAGGTACCTCCGGGCAGGTGCTGCGCGCCTGGTATCCCTAGCGTGGATTATTTATATCTTTTGTCTGTCTGTTTTTTTGTTGTAATTTTTATAAAATGTTTCGTTTATTTTTTACTTGATCCGGCGTTGTATCAAAATCGTGTAAGTGATGTGTTTGTCTTTTTTCGAAATGCTGCGAAACTAAACGAAACTTACAATAAAGACTGGAATTTTTTGTTAGTATTTTTTTTATTTAGGCACTACCTTCGTGTGACCCGCAGTAAAAACATTTTCATAATCATAATAACTTTAATAATACTTTCATCGATTTTCCCATGGAAATAAATGCAAGTAAAACCTAGCCTATGTGTATTCACCCTAGTCAGTTTATTTCATACCGAATTTTATTGAAATCTCGTCAGCCGTTTAGTCGTGAAGCAGTAACATACATACACACTCACAAACTTTCGCCTTCATAATAGTAGTATGATATTTGTTAGTTTAGAGACAAATAATTATGTAAGTAGGTATTAGGTACGCAATACTTAATAATGTGTAGGTACCCAAATGATAGAAAATAAAAGAGAGCCAAGTTCCAATGTCTATAACTGGTTAGTTACTTCATTCATCACGCTTCGTTTGAAGGATCCTTTCAATGTAGTTTCGTTAAATGTAAATCAGTCCGAACATGGAATTAAAAGTGAAATAAAAGACACAACCGATTCAAACGCCACGATGGATGCAGCGAATCGGTTAAACTGATAATTAATAGTGATTATTGAGTAAAAATAATTGTTGGTTCCTTCAAATTACGCCCCCCGAAGATCTAATTTCTGATTCAGGCAACGACTATTATTATAAAAATCTGCCGTTTCTTTTATATGAGTAGGGTTGGCCAAAATTAGTTTTTGTTAAAACGTTTTCTTGATTGTTTTGATTATTTCTCAGCGATCTATTTTATTTTCAATAGTGTTAATTACTTGTAGACATTATTACATAATGAAAAAATCATACACCTTTTATTTTATTTACACAAATATAAATTTGTATAGCATAATATTGATACTTAAGTCTGATATCTGTGTCTTTTATTAAGTAAATCTAGGCTTTATAATTTGCGTATTAAATTAGATAGTCACTTGATAAAAGGATTAAATTCCAGTGCCAAGTTCAGTCGCCACGGCACTTGTTTGTAGCCTTGTAAGATTAATTGGTCTGCCTGAAGTGCCACCCCTGCCCGATAGGTATCACAGTTTCGGGCCACCAATTGTTTTAATTCGGACCAAAAAGAATTATGAATGTGTAATTGGTATGTTTGGAAACAACTTTAGCATTGTTCTGTTCCTCTCTAATTGGACTTTAATTATCGGCTTCTAAATATCAATGTCGGGTGTGAATACTTTTTCTGGATATTTTGTAGTTTTAATTCCTGTTATTTTTATGTTGAAATGTTGCTATCGAGTTTCGTTTTGACATATCCAATTTGGCAGGTGGTGGAGGAAATAATTGTGTTCTTCCAGAAATGAGATGAACTTGGCTCCTCATTTTACCAGAATATGATACCTATTATTTCGGTAATATCATCGACCCATCGCGCGCTGGACGACCAGGATTTCGCTTCACCTAACTCCACCTGCCATCAATCACCTCATCATTTTTAAGATAACTGAAATCAAATTGAAATATACAGAGGTACTTCACACTCGCCTATTCCTTATGAGAGCAGCTACTGCATAAGAGAATCTCTATGAACTACGACATTTTTCTAAAATCTTCCCGTAATATAATGCACCCGGAGTTTTCATACAAAAGTGTGAAATTCTTCCTGAATTTCAAAGTAATGCATTCTCCGGGCTGAAATAAGTTTTACCTTAAACCTGCATATCTCGCTATGCGTTTAGCATTTCCAAACGGATGGAACTTGGCCCAATTTCAACTTTATTTATATTGAATATATTAAACTGGAGAAGTATGCTCTTATGTATGAAACGAATTTTCATTTACCGGATTTAGGGGAAACACATTTGGAATAGTAATACAATGTTTTCAGAACAAAATATAAGTACTCTGATTATTAACTTTGTGAACTAAACTTGCGGATACAAAGTTCACATTTTGAATGTCAAAAGGAGCAAAAATGCATTGCAATAATATATTGACATGTCGTGTCAGTTTAGTACGCATAGTTAAAAATCAAGCGTTTGGTTTTATAGCACAAAAAGTGAGAACATTAATAATGACTTAAAGTCATTAATTATAAAGCTAAATTTAACTTGAATTAATTTAATTTGTTCTTCTGTAATACCATCTCAGCTTAGAAGGGCGTCTACGCTCATACGACTGCCAAAACGCGTTTCAGAAAGACGAGCGTATACGCGCATATGACAATTTAAATCTCTGCATATGACGCTAATCTGAAACTGCACTTATTATAATGCAATTGTCAAATCAGTTGTTAAAATGATAAACAGCAGCTTTGAAGTCGATGAAGGCGTAGTAAACGAATTGTTCGTTTTCCTAATTTCAATTTTAGATTTTCAAATTTTGTAGCATATTTTTATTACAAATAAGTATTCGAACTTAGTATGTACAGTCCATCCAATTAACGTTTGACACTTCCTTATTAGAAAACGATAAATAGCAAATGATGTTTATCTACAACACCCTGCTGTTCTCGCTAGTGTATGATAATAACAGAACCTGCCGCATTTTTCTCATGTTTTTTGCATGAGATATATTATTCGGTGTCACACACGCTTGGAAACGGGCATATTTAGACAATTTCCTTAACAAATCCCCTGCTAGGGGTCGCCCCCCATAAATAATATAGCATTGCCACCTCACCTCGCCCTTTCTGAAATTCGCCAGGTTATTACAATTTTTCGCGTTATGAATATCGTCGCGAAGCGCCTTAATATCCCCTCGCGGAGGGAGTCACACCTCAGCAATTTTACTTTAATTCTTATTTAGAGTGCCACCTTATTTCGGTTACAAGATTTTTAGTATTTGTTTATGGCCTTAACTTGTGCTTTGGCGTGGCTATGGGGCCATTTTCGCTTCTTTTCGACAATGTAATTCGCGCTTTATGTTTTCCAGTTAGTTTGGGGACGCAAATTGGCTATAACACCAGGGCAGCATGGGATGAGAAGAGTTTTTTCATTGAGAGGTCAAGGGTATTTTATTTTTCAAAAATGGAATGTTCGCCCCGAGTCGCGCGCGGCGTCATCGCTCCACTATCAATCATGCATGCACCATTGCGCCGAGCGCTTTTGTTCGAATTACGAATTTCGAAAAAGGAACATAACGCGAGAGAAAATTATGGCGGTTGCGTTCTTTTTGAAATTCGAATACGAAATTTGCCCCCCGCGGTGTTGCCGCTCGTTTTGCAATTACCGTTCAATTATATAATTAAAAAGAGCATCGTATTTACCCTTACATGACGTCCGTAGGTTTTTATTGATTCCATTACAATAGTGCAAAGCAAAAATTATACGACTGTGACAAGTAAATAAATTTATTGTACGTTAACTTCATATTAGGAACATAAAATTACAATAAATTTAAATTTGTATTTGGAACACATTCTCATCTTCGCCGTTCTTTTCAAATTTAAAAAGAAATATAATAAAATGCAGAGTATCATTTATGCCAGTGCATATAGCAGATACGTTTGATGTTATTTCGACGACAATAGCATACAGTCACTCTATTACGTGACAAATAATATTATACAGTGTGACACCGTTAAAAAAAGTAAAGAAATTGCTAATGGTGTATGATATTGCCTCCCCTCATTGGGGTAAGAAAAGACTAGGGTGGCGACACCTATTCCCGGAGGAGTTTTTTTGTACTTTCTCCAATTTTTTTTCGGTGTTTTTTTCTGTAATGACGCTGAGGTCCTGGGAGAGTTGGTGGGATCCATTAGTGGGGCGGAGAGCTTAATGTAGCGATTCTCGAAGGCTGCATGTGTCGCCCTAGGACATTAGCGCCAATTGTAATGGCTTTATGTCTCGGAGGAGGGCACGGATGATTGTCGTTTCTTGTACGCCATTTCCGAAGGTTAGAGATGTATCAGTGTAATGTCATTATCAACTCGACAATTGTGAATTGACGTTTTTGCGGTTTTTGTTCTGATGTTTTTTGTGATAAATTGATCTTGAGAAGCTGTCTACTAGTGACTAGACTCCATAAAGTTCTTCTATTTTGATCATTCAAGTTTATATAACTTCGTGCGATATTACCTACTAGATTAATAAAAAATGTAGATAAGTAGGCATTCGATTGTCGATCGTACCTAATTCAAATATCACTTTATGTCAGAGAAGATTGGAGTTAAAAGTGAGTTACACATCACATAGCTCTAGCTTAAACATGTAGTGTTAAGTGTGATCTTTTTCTGCATTTCTCAGGTTGAAAACTTATTACTTACAGAGAAATTAAGAAACAAAACACACGTAGTATTCAAGAGGCCCAATAGATATTTTAGGTTGTAAAAAAAGTGTCTTTGCTTGTTCATTTTCCAGATACGAAAAAAAGAGAACTTCCGAATTTAAAATTTAATTCGCAAACCGTTCTAAATTCAAATGTTTGTTCGCAGGCAAATGGTGCGGGTCGCGGCGCGAGTGGTCACAGTCGGACGCCGCGCGGCGGGTGTACCAGTCTGTGTTCCTGGGCAGCCCGGGTGAGTACCCAGGTAAATACGACCAGCCAGTGACCTGTGGATTCCATTTTTAAAATTCGAATTTTTGTGTTGGAACTTTTTTGTGGCAGCTTGTCTTTAAAAAGGATGTAAGCTGAGGGTTCTTTCTTCAAATGAAATGATTTACTTTTTCTTTTTTTCTGATTAAAGACAAGCTGCCAGTTTTGATTTTATTTTTTGTTCCAGAGAACACACATCTTTTACATTTTTGATCCAATACTGTTTATTTTATTTTGATATGTAGGTACACATCAAATTATTCAATACAGTGATTCATTTTTTAAAAATGGAGACCACAAATGATGTCTATACGATATTTTAATATACACTTATTTAATCGTTATTTTTATAATACAGATACTTTATAATAACAAAACATTAAGTTACTTGTCAGAAGAAAACACAAATCAAGGAATCATTTATAGAACATAGTAGAAACTAAAAGAATTCAAGTCTATACATCAAATAAGCGTAAATCAGTCGCTCATTTTTCAGTACACCCAGACCCGGCCTCTAATTCACAATGGCATCTAATTTAACCATTACACTGTCACACTTAAACTTCATAAGCCTTATTAGTTTCCCTCGCATTATAGTACTTCCCTGTCCCTGTCACTCTGTCACTCGCGTGATGAATGGACGGAGTGACGTCACTGCCACAGATTACACATTTGTTACCTCCGAACTAGTAGGTACTTATAGTCTGTCTCGACCTATTTTGCTTTCCTTTATAAGTAAGGAGGAATATTATTGTTGTAAGACAGATACCTATTTATCTTTATCTTTTCTTTACTATTTATAAAGAGATAATTTCTAAAGTACAACGACAAGGCTTATACGTAAACCGAAAACACGAAACGCTTGCGCGATGTAATTGAGCACAGCGCCATCTATTAGTTCATTTCTGAATTACGGTCCCGAAGCGAAGTGAGGGCGGGCCACTAGTTTGATATAAAAGAAGATACATTTAAGGAAAATAAAACAAATTATTAAAAATAACCCTTATCTAAACTAAAAGTAAAATCGATTTTAGTTGGTCCAGTGACCGACTATGTTTTGAAAATGTAACACAAGTGCTTAAGCTACTTAGTACGAAGTCAAGTCAATGTATGAAGATGCTGCGTGAATTTAATTAAAATTATAATCTGCCACGAGTAATTGTGTTCAGCGGTAGCTCACCCTATACAAACGAAATGGCCTCCACAAGTCTCAAGGACTCTTCTGGCTAATTAATTAGTATCAACACTTGTCAGTCAATACTCGATACAAGGCAGTGACGTCACCGCCGCAAGATGGCGCTGACAGCCGAATCGTTCTGGTAATGAGCTGACGAATACAAGGAGCGAAAGATCACAGCTGCTGTTTGCATTATGGCTGTTTAAAATAGTACCAAAGATACAGCGACAGAGCTCTTTTGGCCGACGGGAAAAAGAAAAGAAAGATAATTTCATTCAGTACCAGTAGTTCTAGAACTAATTTTTCAAAGAAAACGTAGCGTATGTGTATCGTAAACTATTTGTATGATAATTTGAAGAGGACTCTATCTATCTCTATCGTAGTCAACAGCAAAATAGCTGGAGGCACGAAAGTATAGCGATGACCGTTATTTTGCGCACTTGTAAAAAGAAGACTTTCTATCAAAATTGGTTTCTGCGCACTCAAGGTCATAACTACACTTTCTTGCCTCGGACTATAGATTGATCATCTGATCAATCAACAAGATCGCTGTCAACCTTAACCTCCTTTCCCCCAATTGGGCCTCCGGTACCCTCACCCATACCAGTCCAGCTTCACGCCAGTTTTTTGTGAGGTCGTGGTATCTCCAGTCGAGCCGGCCCATTAATGCCTAAGTGTAGCTCTTTAACGATTTATTTGACGAAGGATATGGTACGATACGTCATCGAAGCTGCTTTATGCTGTGTAATAGCGTAATCTTATCGTGGGCACGATACGATTTCTTGAAAGGTTCGTGCTAGGCCCACTGTTTGCGGATCATATAGTGTAAACAGACCCAGATAGGGTCTCAACTATAATGTAGAGATCGAATCTGTACACTAGCGATCTTGCGCACGCGAGCGATGATGGATGCTCCTGCGCAGGTTTTCATCTCCATACTGAGGAGAACGCTCCATTGATCTATACTCTGATTCATAATTATGTAAAGTAAACTGACAGATGAAAATGACAAGTTTCTATGCATTTTGACATTTTGCATGTGTCAAGTTGAGTGATAATGTATGGGGATGACACATTGACATCTGTCAGTTTACTTTACATGATTATGAATCAGAGTATAGTGGATCAAGTACCGGGCCGAGATCTCTAGGTCCCAGGTTTTACTCCCAGGTCGAGCAAAAAAATGTTTTGAATTTTTCGAATATAGCTCGGGTTTGTGATTGATCGCCAATCCGCATTAGGCAAGCGTGGTAATTAAGCCTAATCTCCGTCATAGTAGCGATGACTTCTATGATGGAGGCCTTTGCCCTGCAGTGGGACAGTATAGGCTGATACTTTAGTTTTTCTTAGTTTATTTTCATAAGAACAAGTCAATAACAAAACTGTAATATCGCGTAAGATAATACTTGGTATCTGCGCAGTAATCTCACAGGCGTTTTAAATCTGATCCTTTGACAGATCTTATCGTCTAGTTTATGTTTGCCGGTAGAGATGCGCGCACGCAAGACTGGTGCGAGACTGGGCGATGCTGAACGAGACTGGGCCATAAGTCTTGTAATCTTGTTCAAGATTTTAAAAACCCACCAAGGGGCTATAATTTAATCAGTGATCGTGGTCTTGAGCAAGACTCAAGACTGGCGTGAAGCAGCAATTGTGCTGTGTTAGTGAGTGAGGTTCAATTGGGCCCAATTGGGGGAAAGGTTGGGAGTGCACTTGTGGCTCTACTGGTGTTGCAAGTTGGCGGCAATCGCTTACCATCATAATCAGGTGTTCCATCGCCACGTAGGCCACCTATCATATAAAAATAGACTATTAGTGACGTTTTCCATTTCAAATATCAATAAATTATTTGTTTAGTGCAGTATGGACGCCGGCCGATATAAATTCACACAACACCTCATAATATTGACCTGACTCCGTACTAAGTAGCTTAAACACTTGTGTTACAGATATCAGACAACAGAAGAAACACAAATATAATACATAAATACATATAAACACCCAGACACTGAACAAACACAAGTGTTCACCACACGAATGTTTGTCCAGGGTGGGGATCGAACCCACGACCTTAGGCGTATGAGGCCGGGTCACTACCAAATGCACCATCCGGCCAGTCCATATGACTATATTCACACAATAGGCTTGATGTATCGTACATCTTATCCCTCAACTTAAAAAACGAATACCTTCCATGTTCAAGTCTTGAATGGTCTTGATTTAAGTGTTGCAAAAACACAAGACCAAATTGATTTTGGACAACACTATCTCCAGCAATAACAGAGGGAATTGTAAGATTTGTATTACACAGGATTGAATTAATTTGTAACATACAGGGAAATATATTTCTGTACCATCTGTGTTGCTTCAATGTATTATTTCGCAGGAAAAATATTAGTAAGACTTATATAATAAGGGTAGAAATGTTTTAATTTTCATTCATGACTTTATACAAATTCTGACAATGCACCTACATCGACAACAAAACGAAACAAGTTAGCATCATCCTTAATTTATTGACTCAAATATCCAAAACCAACAGACAACTCAATAAACTAATCAAAACTCTTAAACAGCAAGATAAAACCCAGGTAATAAATCAATATCCGCGTTTAAGATCGCTTTAGTCCAATAAAACTATTAAAAAACACCTTCGTACGTTCACGAGTGGCCGCGGTCATAAACGTATCAAAACAAACTTGGCCCTCGCACTACCGCCATCTACACATCCCGCGCGCGCAACAGCTGCCCCGCCCATCCATCCAAATTAAACCCTACGCCCTCAAAATAAAGCTCCAATTACCACAACAACCGAACGCACTTGCAACTGTAAACTGTCCAATATGAAAACAGTATCTATTTCACTCACTCGTATGGCACCTGTCCTCCTCTTTTTGTACACGTCAGCGGCATTGCCCGTTTCCATTACACTAAATTAATTATCGAGACATGGTCACTTCTATCTTACAGCGCACGGGAAAGATCCGAAGCTCCTTTGCTTCTTAACAAACTTTTCTCTAGAAAAATAAGCTGTCAGATAAAAAAGAAAATAATAAAAGCGAGAAAGTAAAATGGAATCGGAAGAAGCGCAGTCAATTTATTCGAAGATTCGTTACAATTCCGATTTTTATCTGACATCTGGAATGAATGCCGCCGAAGACGGATAACCGTGGATCGCGATACTGGCAAAAACTCCGATAGACAGAGAGGCATGACGTCAATCGCCTCCGTCCTCAGCCGGCCGGCTGCGAGCCGCGAGAGAGCGCGCGCGATCGCGTCTTTACGACGTGCGAAAGAGATAAAACAATTCCTTATGTCGCTATTCTTAAGTCGTTTGCGCGCTCGAAATGGCACTTTACTCGCAGACATTAAGGTCGCAGTTTCATTGTTGTGATTGCGTATTGACGATTGTGGCGTATCGTAATGGAATGTTATAACTTCATTTGGCGGTGTTCGTGATTAGATCCTTGTGGAGTAAAAAATAAGGTCGTTATTTGTGTGTTGCGCGCGGCGCAGTGACGGCGGTGCGCGCGGCGGCGGTTGCCATGGCGACGGGCGCGTTGGAATGCTCGGCCTAGGGCTGTCCACTCAATGTTTTCTCCCAAATTAGTGAGCAATAGAAATAATGATTTTGAAAATGACTTACGGAAGCGTGTAGTAAGTACTTCGACTCCGACTCGCTGTTTCAACATTATTAGAAAGCAAAGTATTACAGAGATTATTGCAACTCTGTTAACTTGTTTGTAAATATTTCTATGAGAAATATTATTCGTTTTGATTTAAGTTTGGCCCCAATTTACTACACTGAACAGTTCGTGTTTGGAATTTTAAATGCCTTGTTTGAATTTAAAAGCATTTATGTTGTGTTTGTTATTATAAATCCAGGTTCATTAAACAAAAAAATATTGAATCTGGAAATCGTTTATTCTTTTTTTGCGGATAATAAAGCTTCGCCCACACCTCAAACATTTTGTTTCTCAGAATCAGTTTTTATTTTAATTCCCACATTGAATTTTGCAAGTTGCGCCGAGATCTCCCGATAGTGCTGGCTGCAACCATAACCAAGGGAGGTGAATGGCCAAAAATGTTTAATAAGCTAATTTCAAATTCATCCCACATTAGGAGACAGGGACGGTGATATGCACGCTGAGGAGCGAGGACGATGCCGATGGCGCGAAATTGCTCAATTTGTGGCGGGTTCCTTTTTCAAAAAATCCAATGAGATCGATCGCTGTCTTGTCCGCAAATTAGAGAACGATGTTCGTTAGTTGTGAGGCGGGGTGCGCGGGGAAGTGGGCCGTATGACGAGCGCCTTGCGGGACACTTTCCAGTGTCGAGGCCGGTGCATTTAAGTATTAGCGGGCTGGAGCGGTCATGGCAGCTGGGTTGCCATGTTTGGACGGGATATCTGTAGTTTAGGGTAACGCAAGTTAAAATGTATTGGAAAATGTTGATGTTTTAGTATTGAGCAATGCTATTTGAAACCAGCTGAAGGCTTACAGTTAAGAGTGCAAATTAATCACCACACATAGTTTACATAGCTTTTTCTGCAAAAAAATTGTATCATATGTGACAGACAAGCAGACGGATGACAGGATAGTAGGCGATTGCCGCCGCCCATGACACCAGTGGAGTCACAAGTGTGCTGCCAACCTTTGACCCCCTTTCCCCGATTGGGCTTCCAGCGCCCTCACTCACCGAAAGACGGTGCAGGCGTTGCTTTATGCCAGTCTTCTGTGAGGCCGTGGTATCACTCCGGTCAAGCTGGCCCATTCTTGCCAAAGCGTGGCTCTAGCTCCGAACCTACGTCTACCATTTCCCCACATCTGGCCATGTTTGGACACAGCAGTCGCTGGCACCACCGGCCTCGCCGCGTCCAGCGCTCGGGGTCACGCGTTGCTTCATTACGATCACCCGCTATACTCGTATGCAGCTATAATATCTAACTCGCCGATCGCAGATACTAGAGATACCGCGGATCCGACTCACAAACCAGTTCTCCGGCTAAATTACTCTCAGTTCTTGAACAATTTAAATAACAGCTCGCGATTCGTTGCGCGTCCGCAGAGCGCTAAAACGTTACTTCGTAATGGGCATCGATCCGACCGATACGGCAACTACCGTCTTATTATTTACAATTATTATCTTTTTATAAGTGTGGGGAAGCGTGTTATTTGAAAAGGTTGGTTCGATCGTTACACGCCCATTCGTGACGATCCGTTTGCCTATTTTTCTCAATTACCTCTAAATTTTAAGTCTGGTCTATGAGTTTAAGTCCGGGCCATGATCTTAGGGTCCGGAATTCGATTTCCAGTGTTATGCAGTGGGACAGTATAAAGGCTGATACTTTACTTTTACCTCTAAACTTGAGAAGGCAGTTTAAAAAAAATATTAAGAACATCAACTATGCACTTGTAAGACGAAACCTGTTTTTAAGATAAAAAATCAAAGAAGAACAAAGTTGACACCTTGATTGGACTAGCTAGGTGCCGTGGCTGAAATCGTTAAAAGAAGGATCTGGAGGTATTTTCGCAGTGGGACAGTATAGGCCCATAACAACTTGAAATCACTGATAAAATGCTACAAATGTAGTTGACTCCACTCTGTTTTTTCCAATGGGTATCTAAATAAGCCTATTCATAGAGTATGTATAGAATTCCAATTAACGATTCTAATGCTCACTCTAGCTCGAGCTCAAGCCCAAATATTCAAACGGTCTAGATCTACTCCGACGTCATAAAGTTGACTTGAGAGCCAGTATATTCAACCATCTTCTTAATTTAAAAAGCGTTAAAGTCCATAAGTCACCACGGTGCAAGAATGAAGGAATGACCTTCGTGGAACAAAAAAGGTTCCAACTGCATCGCTGCACTTGGCGGCAGTGCATTAGCATACGTCGCGGGTTACAGGTCACGCGCAGCGTACAAATTGCACTCTCACGCACCGGACCACCACAAGACGCATTAAAAATGGAGATAGAGCATGCGCGTACGCACCGCCGATTAAAAGTCGTAAGATACGTTACGCTGTGATCCCTCAATGCCTCGTTGGAGATATGCCTAATGTTTCGGGGTTATTAATCTTGACAGATTTTTTATTCTTAAAGTCTGGTGACAATTTAAGTGTGGGAAGATCATTAGACTTTTCTTCTAAGTTACTAAAGTGTTTACTAAAGGTTGTAAATCCAATTCTTATTTAGTCCCTGCAATTTCTGTATCGATATCTTTAACTTATACTGCATTTATTTTGTTATTTCTTTTGCTTTTGTGGCCAGTAAACGTTATTTATCTATCTATTTTTAACAGCAAAAGTCTGAGATACAAAAATGTGAATATATTTTATGATAAAACCATCATGTCAAGATAGTGTTGGTCTAAAATCATCTATCCTTATGGTCTATCAGTCGTCTCTATTAGTATGTTAAGTCCATAACAATACCCACACTGTAAAAAAGCAAAAGCATCATAAAATACTCAAATATGTAGCCTAAGTCCATGAATCAAACCTCGAAAAATCATCTAAATAAACGATCCATTGATTTCCCAAAATGTTCTCAACTTAACATCAAACCTAAAATCAGTCTCCGTCGTAGATTCAAAAACGGCATTCACAGACACCGTGACAATTCCTCAATGCGTCGTAAGGAGATATCACCGAAATGGATACGATATTAATATTGCCACTTTTACGACTGTTTTACGGCCGTACGACATTCTTGCTCGGTTTGCTTCCGTTTATTGAGTTGCCACGTTACGAGCGATGCTTTTACGACCAGATAACCTTGTCCGGTCTAAGTCAAACTGTTTGTGGTACAAATTAGTTAACTCTTTTACGTTTCTATCCGATTTTGTTGAAGATGCAGCGGTTGTAATGGCGAAAGGCGCTCAACCGTTTGGTACTTAAAACTTCTCCCAGTGTGGAACTTGGAAGTGCTGTGAATGCCGCTTCCTCCCTAAAATGACTGAATAGTGAATCAAACATTTTGTGAACTTGATTTTAGATCGTCTTTAATGCACGTAAGTAAAAGGGTATCTATTTATAGATTTTCTTCTATACTTTACGGCAAATCTTATATAGAAATCAAAAACTCGAAATACTAGAGCGAAGCAATCGACACCTAGCGCCATCTATCAAGACAGATTGCAACTAATAGCAAGGTTACGACCCAAAACAAAGTGAGGGCGGGCAACTAGTCGTTGAATAAGGTGATAGTCGATGGCAATCTGTGTTGTTCCATGTTCAATGATCGATCTGCTCCCGATAAGGGAATGACAACGCAGATAAGTAGCGGAAGTGTCATACTCGCGGTGCAGTAGGTGTAGTAGCCGAAGCTAAAACAGCGCACACCCACGTCTTCATTAAAAGCCGGCTTATCGTTAAAATCGATCTCGTTACGAACAATGCAACGCGTCGAAACAAAAACCGGCCGAGCGGTAAACGAATACGAGAAACGTAATCAGGGCGAACGTCGCACTAAATAAAATAAAACCTCAATCAAAAATCCGAAGGCATTCGGTATCATAACCGGAGCGGTGCGTCGACCCCCGTACGAAAACACGACCGTGTGGGTTACACGGCCGCGACGGAAAAAAAACAAAAGTATAATAATGTAACGCACTAAGTATCCGTCTTAAAAATACGCCTCGATCTCTGGTGCGCGCGTCGCGGCATTAACGCGTCGGTGGAGCCGGTTCTGCTGCTGCAAGCGAATGGGGACTGAAACGTGCAGGGTGAAGGTCGAGAGTCGTCTGCCGGCCGGAGAGGAGTCCTCGCTCCTGCGGGGCGGGGGTGCGCGGGCGGGGGAGGGGGGCGCGTGATGGATGGCCCAATCAGGCGGCGCGGCGGTGCCGGGCGCTAATCGAGCAGTGCGCCCCGAGACACACACACGCGCGCGCGCACACACCGCCGATTACACGCAAAGCGCAACGAGAACCTTTCGGAGATAATACATAATACGCTGCCCGGAGCGCGACCTCCGTCCGGTGGAAATCGATGGAAAACACCACGGAGCGCAGGGGAACGGTTACGCCGTGTTTAAGTCTATATCCGGCCGGATCGATAGCCACCAACTGTTGTAAACAAGCGTGTACGAGAGCCGGGAAAAAACGTGGCACCCCCGTGCCTATTAACGGCCACGTGACTAATTTCGGAAGCTGTCAGTACCAGCGACGGCGCACGTGGGCCACAATGCGCCATTGCGCGGGAATGCCGCGGTACTGATGATGGAGTCGCTCCGGACTCGGTCGCGACATTGCCGCTCTCGTACAGGCCACCAACGAATTTAAATGGAAACATGTTTGGATGACATGATCCGTGTTTGGAATGATTTTAGTGGCATAATGATGACATAAGTATGAATGACCGACATGAAATGAAAGCTTATATTCACACTCCTGTTTACAGATTCTGCTAGTAACATTGATAATGTTCTTACAATATTAGATAAATCAACAACTGTAGAGACTTAACAGGATTAGACTTGATATACACCATTGTTCAGACTCAAGCTAAATCTTGGCCAGTAACATTATTGTTAGAATTGCTTTAGCTCTGGAGGCAGAAACTTTGGCGGCCATCATTGAAGGCCGCCGGATCGGGCGTAAATCAGCACCTGCCACGTAAACACAAAAATAGAGGGCACAATTAATTACGTCTCATCGTCCGAGGGATCTGTATAAATCAACGGCCATCGCATTTTATCCTTAAGAGACCTTTCTCCGACTAATCCCGACAGAATTGAAACGAATCTAATGAAACGGGGATACGTAGAGAAAAAAACAACGCAACATCGGGATGCCCCACAATCATTTTAACTTTTTTCCGACGTTCGCTGAGACTCGGAGCTCGAGCGTCTTTTTTTATTTCTGATTCTGTCTCTGGACTTGTGCCTTTTTTCTTTAGTGCCTTTTCATAAATATTTTAAAATCGGATTCAGCCGGGGACAGCCGAGGCGAATGGATTAGGACTTAGATATTTCGGGCCGCGTAATTTATGCCCCTCTTTGTTGAGATATGAATAATGAGTGAGCGAGATAAATCACTCGCTATCGGCGACTCGCTCGGATCAGATGCTCGCTTTAATAGTTTCCGCTTTATCCTGCTTTATTGTGTGTTGTTTACTTTTTCATTACAAACTTTGATATGACAAACTTATTAAGGTTTCATTCTTGCTTTTTGGATAAGTGTTTGACTATATCACACCTGATGCTAGTAAAGATGATGTCAACTTATAACTCAATGGCTTTGCTCAGGTTGCTGGGTATTTCAGAAAATACTACAGATTTAAAATTTTCAATCATTTAGACATAAGCCGAACTTAGATTTATGCAAAAAGAAATGAAGATTAATTTTGTATAGATGAAGATATAAGTATCGGAAACGTTTGTTGATTTTGAGTCAACGTCAAATTAATCCTGGACCAAGGTACAGATAGTAACAAAATAATTGATGAGAGATGCATCTACATCTTTCTGCAGGTTAAGTTGAAGTTGGGTAAACAGTTATGAAGTTGTAAAACATGCATTAATAATGAATGTAGTAAAGCACGAATTCCTAGCTGTCATTAGTAAAATACGAACGGATAATAACAGTAAACTCGATTGCAATGAACCAACAAATCGTCCGTGCGTTTCTGAGATTACCGTAATCTTACGTTAATCTAATCCAATTTGAAAACGCGTTAGTCATTTAAATTCCGATCGAAATGATCCAAACCATAAAGTACCAGCAGCTATTTCAAATATTCGGCCATTTAAAAACCTCTTAAAGAAATTATTAAGCATCACAAAAAAGGGTCAAGCCGATGATTTACCGACGTCAATTTTGACAGGTCGTAGTTTTGTTTGACCGAAATTATAGTAATTTTATAAAATACCCATCTACTTATAATAAACGGCGACCCGTTTGATGGGGCAGGTATGTGGTAATAGACCAAAAATTCCTGGTATGCGAGCGATATTCAACAGTTTTATGGATCATGGGGTATGGCTAACACAGGTAGCCAAACACGGAAATTTTAATAAAAAATCTAGCTAGCTCTCATAGTAAACAAGAAAGTAATAAGTCGAAACATCGAAGGCACGATATGTAACACGATCTCCCGATGCAAAACAAGATATGACAGCAAACAACATGTTTGGTGTGGTTTTATGTCATGGGGAGAGAGGATGACAGAAACATGCAATAAAAGTTACTATGTAAATTAGCTTTTATTGATCGCTGGAGTCTGTATAGCTAAGCGAAACTTTTTTTTATTTTAGACTCAAAATACAATTTTAAACGATTTATAACTTAACAATGTTGATTGTAGAAAAACCTTCACATAGTGTCACACTCAACTCAAATTTTGTTTTTGGATAACAAATTACCAGTATCTACCTATTTTTTTATTCATATTGATATTGTTGAAATAATAATTATTATAACAAAAAGTTTTTTTTAATTAGCAAAGGATAAAGTCCTGTTTAGATACTTTGGTTTACCAATAGTACCTAACTAGGTATATTATGTAATGTTAAACGAAATAGGTTGCTAATAAAAAAAACAACTTAGCAATCTTGATAGTAAATGTTTTTTGGGAAAACTGTATTGGGTAAATCCACACTATATTATAATATTAATAATATTGCGCACAAATTTAATATCCTGCGTAGGTACGTTGCTGATCCTTAATATTGGTCGTTGTAGCCGAACATATCGGTTGGATGTTTTATTATTTATTTGTTATTAATTGTGAGCGAGTGGCAGCCCTGCCGCCACCGCCCGCTCCTCAATAACTTTTTGTCAGCAAACGATATTTTTGCATCAAAATAAAGACAACTTTTTATTCATAAGAGGCCGTTTCGCCCGTTCAAAAATAATAATGAGTCGGTTATAAAAATCGCGAATTTATACCAGAGTCGCCGACTTAAATATGATTTCTTATAGCAAGAAGTCCTTATTAAATAAAACTTTGAAAACGAAAATTATGTCTCAGCAAGGAGTCTCCGATCACAATAAAGTTGGGGATTCGACAAGATTAAAATTGTAACTCAGTTTATTTTTGACGTGCATCTTATTGCTTTTTCGATACGGCCATCCGTTGGATTTTTTTTTGCGGTTTTTTTTGCGTAATTTTGATCGAGGTGTGCGAGATCGTGGGACGTCAAGCCGATCTGTCAGATTGAGATTTTAATGTTGGTAATTATTTATTTTTAAGCCCCGTTCCTTTAATGAAAGAATTTGGTGTTACGTAAGGTGCAAGTATAAGTCACCGTACCTACCTATATCTATACTAATTATCAATAATTAATGTCCTAAAAACTACAAGGCTTTTAGGTAAACCGTTAACACTAAAAACTTTGGGGATGCAATGGACGCTTAGCGCCATCTATTGGTTCAGTTTGGAATTAATGTAGTTCCCGAAACGAGAGGTTAATCCATACTATTTATAAATAGATAACTTCTATAGACAACGACAAGGCTTATAGGTAAACCGAAAACACGAAACGCTTGCGCGATGTAATTGTGCACAGCGCCAGCTATTGGTTAATTTCTGAATTACGGTCCCGAAGCGAAGTGAGGGCGGGCCACTAGTATTGTAAATAAAGGCGGAAGTGATGTTTTATTTAATCAAAGTAATAACAGTTTACGAAGATACAGTTAACCACACATCAGGTTACCACAACCTGTCAAATCTCCTCATTGATATTCAACCTAATGTGTGTGACAAGTAAGATAAAAATCGATTTGAAACTATTTGACAGTTTTGTATACTTTGACGTGTGGCTGTACGTACCTATAAATATTGATTTATTGATGTACAATTTCTTCCTCTCAAAACAAAGTATACCTAAGTATGTAGACAGTTTTTGCTTTCCAATATGATTAGATATTGGCATGCTTATAGGCCATAACACGACCACAAACGATGCACACGATAACCAGACATTGATTAAAATGACAGTATAATCTGTGCGATTATTTCCTATGGCGGCGTTACATTAGAGTAAGCTGGCATAATGGCCGTAGTGTAGAGTTGTGCTCTATGGCCGGCATTACGGGGGGATGAGCGTGAGAAGAGTGCAATTGGCATGTTGCACTCGTTTGTGCCTCGTTATATGACTTTTAGCACCACAGACAATATAAATTCTAGACTAGAACGCATTAAAAGTGTCGCTTCCACAAACGCTCCAATCGCAAAAGAGCGCTATTTGGCTTTTTCTAAATTGAATTCCAATGGAGGCTATATAGCCTGTGAAAAAATCCGCTAGATGTCGTACTGTAGAACCGAGGTCCACCTACACGATGATTGGTTACTTTTGATGTCAGATGTCAAAATGTCATTAAACAATCCAATGACGTTGAAATAGTACCTCTCAACCTATGCTCAATCCTATTTTCGATCTGGACGATTGGGATTTCTATCTGTCAAACTCATAGACATGTACCGCGCAATGTTCTTGGAGTCCCAAGTTCGAATCCCGGGTCGAGCAATAGGTACTTTTGCTCGACTACGATTTCGAATTTTTCTAACATAGCTCGGGTTTGTGATCGCCAATCCACATTAGGCAATGGTGATTAAGCCTAATCCCATCATAGTAGTGGTGATGAAGCCTAATTCCATCAATAGTAGCGAAGACTTGATTTCTTGATTTTTGACGGAGGCCTTTGCCCTGCAGTGAAGCAGTATATAGGCTGATATAGTCTACGGCAAGAAAGTGAAGTTATCGCAGAAACCAATTTTAATAGAAAGTCTTCTTTTTTACAAGTGCGCAAAATAACGGTCATCGCTACTCTTTCGTGCCGCCAGCTATACTTTTACCTTACTTTTTACATACTTACTTATACATTATAGAAAGAAAATATTCTAATCCTCACGATTACCAAATTTAACTCCATTTAAACAAAGAAAAGGCAAAAAAGAGGCAACGAGAGGCACCACCTGTCCTCCGAGTACCAGGGAGCCATAAATATTAAAGAGGTGGCGTTTGCATACGATGTTCAATTACAACGGAATACAGAGCGCCCGTGTTTGCTCTGAGGAGGGCCCGCGGGAAGTTTATGTAGTAAATAATATATTTAGATAAGCTGAAATTGAATATAAACAAATCTACCTACACACCGCGTACCTTATACCGTGGGAGAGCCGCGCTTCGGCATGAATGGGCTCGACCAGAGTGATACCACGGCCTCACAGAAGTCAAACAGCGCCTGCGCTGTTTCGTCGAGTGAGTGAGGGCAACGGAGGCCCAATTGGGGGAAAGGGAGTTAAAGGTTGGCAGCGCACTTGTGACTCTTCTGGTGTTGCTAGGTGTCTATCGGTGGCGGCCATTGCTTACCATCAGGTGATCCGTCTGCTCGTCTGCCACCTATCACAAAAAAAAACATATTGTTACAACACATCAATTGAATATCTATACTTACTATTTATAAAGAGATAACTTTTATAGACAACGACAAGGCTTATAGGTAAATCAAAAACACGAAACGCTTGCGCGATGTAATTGGACACAGCGCCATCTATTGGTTCATTTCTGAATTACGGTCCCGAAGCGAAGTGAGGGCGAGCCACTAGTTATATTTATTATAAGAGTTTGATAGCCTTTTAGTGGATAACCAAGATTCAGTTGGTTTGGTTCCCCTGTAGGGTGGCGAGAGTCAAATAACAGTCGCTTCAACGTACTACCTAATGAACTCCCCAAATATGGAATTGTGGTATATGCGTACCCCGGGCTTAAAGATATCCGCTTTGGACGCAACCGGGAATGTCACGCTGATATGAATTCAAAACGAAAGAGATCTTATGACCACTAGATGTTTGTCGTCCTAATTAGTCCTCAATGTACTAAGAAGTAAGGACCTCTTTAACAGTTCATTAAACTTAATTTAATACTGAAAAATAAACACTTATCTGACACGAAATGTCTTGTTTTAAAACAAGTGTTATTACACTAAGATATGGAACATTTTAGTATATAGGGGAGACCGGGGATGGTTGACTAATTTTTTACTAAATCATACATATTTTTTGTGTTTTCACCCATACAAACAAAAAAATCGCATTAATGGATAGAAGAACTATTAAACTAATAAAAAACCCACAAAATATAGTTCATTATTAAATATCATCATCATAATTAGATGCATTTTACAAAACATCAACTCTTAGTCAATCTACCCCAGTTCCGGGGTAGATTGACTATATGCCCGGGGTAAGTAGACCTACGGTTTAATAAGCAACAAATTATAAGAAGAGTCAAGTAATAAAACACTATTTTCAATTTGATTGAACTTTTTATTCAAAAACAATTATAATCAGGTACATACATCTTTTATAAGTCTTTAACAAAACTATCAACTCTTAATATTTAAATTTTTTAAACTTAAATCTTCTTCAGTTCAGTTAAATCACACATAAATCTTTCCATTACTTCTTATGAATGTAACATATTAATTCTTATTTATGTAATATTTCTCATTTACTTTATCTTCCTTTTCCTTTACCCGTTGCTTTTTCCCTTACTCTTTCCTTTTCCTTTGCCTTTCCACTTTCCTTTGCCCTTGTCTTTTCTTGTTTCTTCTCCTTTTTCTATTCTGTTTTTTGTATCTGTCCTTCTTTTCTTCAAAGTTTCTCTATTGTTTTTCATATCTATAAGATTTTGTTTTTCAGGGAATAATTTTACGTTTCCGCGTTAATACGCGAAGAATTACGTAGAAGTAATCTTCTATTATCTAAACGTGGCGCAGCTTTAGGAAAGGGTCTTATTTCTTCAAGTACTACAAATAAAGTTGAGGGCAAGTTCTCATTGTATAAAGATGTGGGCACATAACGGTGTAATGTCTTATAGGGAATGGTATATTGTTTTGCAGTTGCATTAACACTTCTATTGTCAAAAATGACTTGATGACAAGCTCTTTCTACGACATCCTTCGGTGTATCAGCTCGTTAATTTATAGGTCCTCATCGTGCTGTTGCAATAAAAAGAAAATATTTATCAAGAATCGAATAGATGGATTAATTTTAAAGATATTTGAAACTTAAAATATTGTTGGGGTTGGTTGACTAAATATTCAACCAGCCCCGAAAGAAATTAGTCTACCAGCCCCAAACGACATTTTAAATTTCGATGGCATGGATAACTTACCCACTGTCACCTAATAAAGAAATAACACATGAAAGTATATCAACATGGACTCATAAAACACTCTGACTAATAGGCAAACGGTTAACATAAAATGTGTAGATGCCAAATCAAAAAATGTGCAACACGAAAATATTACTTACATGTTATGAAAACAAATCACGGGTCATTGCTCAAAAACGGTGTGTGCCCGCGACGCGGCGTTACCGACAACTGAGCGGGGGGCGGAGAGTGATGCGTGGCTGTACTGGGATGACATAATACTCAAACCGTTGGCGAGTTTTTGGCGATTAGTCTACCTACCCCTATAGTCAACCATCCCCGGTCTCCCCTAGCGCCATCTAGCGTCGAGCGGCAGCAACTCAAACGAAAATCGATTTGTCGAACTCTTGATGTGACCCGTTCGCGTTTATTTACAAGAATGTAAATAGACTGACAAAAAATAATGAGAAACAGATTTATATCTAAGCTTAACCTCACGTTATTCGACGGCATTAGAGCTGCTTTGCTCTGACCGCAGGTAGGGTTACCATCCGTCCGGATTTAGCCGGACAGTCCTAGATTCGATTTTTGAACGGACATATCACAAACGCATGCATTTCTTATTAACTTAAGAATTAATATGATTATAATAATAGTATAAATTCGGTCAGAAATATCTTTCAGCTTGTACTTAAGCTTTAGTCTGGCTTTTAGATTTGTCAGAACTCATTGAAACTATCATGGTTTTTACAATGGTTGCTCCTAAAATCATACATAACCCCTTACAAATATAACTTGGAATTACGCAATGTTCTCATGTGATAAATGTTGGATTCAATAAATATGATATTTTAATAAATGTATGATAATGTTGACGTACCTATTAATTGAAATAAATGGATTAGGTATTTTCTATTTATTTTGCGACTCAAAGGTCCAGACATTTGCAAGTACCTACTTACGTACGGACTTATCCGTATTCATCTTTCTTTATGGCAACCCTAACCGCAAGTCTAAAAAAGCGCAAATAGCGCAAAAAGCGCAAATAAACGCTAACGAGAGCTAGCCGTCTAAAGGTTGCGGTGGCGGTCCCACCGCAGCGTTTTGTCGCGGAATGGCTGAGCCATCTGCGATAACCGCAACTTATGCCTGGCTAATAAGAATAATGAGATACTTACTGCAATATTGGCTCACCTATAAGGTCCTCTCCTACTCTGGATCAATGATCCAAAATGGATCAACAGCAAATATACCCAGGTATTCAAGAAAACATGTTTCTTTATTGACATTTATGATGACATTTTCACGTAGACATGCCATTGGTCAAAAATATCTTAACATCTGAGTGTTTTTAACACATACACCATCATTGATGTGTTCTAGGGTTAAAAATCAAATTAATATCTACTGTTAAGATGTTTGTGACTCGTTGAGCGCTCATATGTAAATACTAATCATAATAGTCAACAACTTTTTAAAAGTTTAATCAATAACCTTTCTTTGTCCTACAATCAATTAGTCTCTTTCTAACATATAAATTCCGTTCTTCTGTCTTGCGTGTTAAGCTATTTTGTGAAAGGTATAATTAGATACACAATAAATAGCAATTAAAATATACATCAAATTTTTCGAAAACATTGGTGGAAATTCTGGAGCACTCGACATTGAAGTGGAATTGAAGATTTCATACTTTCGTCCAAATCTCTTATTCGACTTCAATGTCAAGTGCATAAGGATTGCTACCACTGTCTTAAATAAGTACTTTTTTCTGAATTCAAGATTGAAATAGACATTTATCTAAAAGCATCATCAATAGTAACATAAAAGAAAATCAGTTAAGAACACTTAACTATTCTAACACACAGTGAAAGAATCTAATAAGATTTCTAGTAAAGATAACAAAATCCAATGATCACAAGCATTTGTTACTGTCCGATAAAAGCATTAAAAAGTTATAACCAGAACAAATAATCGATTGTTAACCATCGAGTAATCGTTCGGCCTAAAAGAATCGATTTAATTAAAAGCGGGCCATTCGAATAGATTACTAACCCGATAACTATGTTTATATTAGCTTCGGGAGAGATTATGACGGCCAATTACCGAGAAATCACTCGGACAATGACAAATTGATATATTATGCTAATAGAATTCGATTGGGAATCGAATGGACTTGCAAAAAATATGTACGAAATTAAGTATGAGAAAAATAATACAGTGTTAATAAGTGATTTGAAATTATAATGATTTGTCGTTAACAGTTTCATTGACATTGTAAAGTGTGGATAAATGGAATTTTGTATGTTATTTGCATCTTAGACTGACATATAAGTATATAAAAAAGCACCAGGCAATCACACCCAGAACACCCAGACCCAAGAAAACTTAGAAAATACTTTAACCCACATTCCCCCATTTGGGCCGTTACCGTCCGGTATTCGGGTACCGTCATTCACTCGACGAAATACATTCATGCCGAAGCATGGCTCTCGCAGTTAGAATTTCAAGGTCAGCTAGAGCTATAGCTGTCCTTCTGTGTATTACTTTTTGCCCTGGCTTCGTTCAGTAGGCATGCTTCAGCGTCGCGACGCAGTGACGTCACGACGCGTGCGGTTGATTGATCGCGCGGTCTGCGCGCGCGCACGTTGCTCTTGTTGGGATGCTTCGGGATTTAGGGACGGGAAAGCGGATGCTAAGTACGTAAAACCACACATCAAATTGTACACAACTGACAAATTTCTTCAATCGACTCTCATCTTACTGTCATAAAAATTAGGTGAAATATCAATTGAGGAAATTTGACAGGTTGTGGTAACCTGATGTGTCGCTGACTGTACAGAGTCAGATCAATGTATGAAATGTTGTGTGAATTTATTTATTTATAAATAGTATGTATTTGTAAATAGTATAAGATAGCATGAATTTATTTATCTCAGTCCACGTTCCTAAAAAAGCGACTAGCTTTCTCATCCCGTCTCGTCTATATTTAATTTCGCCCGCTCATACATTACTCGCGTAACCAGGTAGGCGGGGCGTCTTGCTTTTTGTCACTTTTTGTCACTACAAGGTGGGCACAAGTCATCTGTGTCTACGATTAAACAGACCGACGCCCACGCCTTTCTTTATCATGTGTGTAAAGTCTAATAAAGTTCTGAGTATTTTTTAAGGTTTAAAATTAGTATTAAAACTGTGAAAAATCTGTTTGTTAAACATAAAGGGGTACTTAGTATTGCGATTTGCGATCGATGCTATTATTTTTTTTATCTATTTCTTTTACTATCCATTATTTTTATTTGATAGTTGGCAAACAGAGCGTACAAGTAGAGTCAAGTGCGCTGCTAACATATAAACACCCCTTAACTTAGACGTTGCTTCTAAGAAATGTAGCTTCCAAAAAAAGTACTATCTAGCATGGTAGGATGTGACTCCGCTTCTAAGTTTAAATGAATTAATTTTACTGTCGAATTACTCATAAAGTTGTATGTTTTAGTGTCATCCTTATTAACTTAACGTTGGTAATCAAACCCACGACCAAACATCTCATTTAACAGTCCAAACCACCAAACCAAAGTGGTGCTAATTAAACTGAAGTACCAGGAAAGCATAGCGCGCAGCAATTATCCCGAGCTTATTACGCGGCAAATATATTCGCTTATTTACGGCGCAAGACGCACCGAAAACGCGCCGACATCCATCGCGCGCTAATCCGGGGATTACGCGCGAAATGAGCAAAACTGCATTTAGCGACGCGCGCGCAGCTTATTTTAGCCGGGATAAATGATCGCGAATGCCCCGTTTATGACGCCGCCCTGACAGTAATATTTGCCTTCCACCTGATTTATACACGGTCGCGTTATCCTTCTCTATATCGTAAAATTCCCTCTTTACGACTCTCGTAAGTTCGACCGCTCAATTAGATGACGGTTCTAAACGTTCGAATTTCGAATCTGACAGCCGGCGACAGCGCCATCTGTCGCTGCCAGGAGCTTGGCGGCCATCTTGCGCGGTTTTTTGGCGCGATTTCCCTCGCGTTTTGACGTGCCAAATTCCCGTTTCCCGTGAGTTGGGGACTTGGAAGTTTAAATTTCCATCACGGAGAGATATTAAGACGATTTATTAGTCTTCGTACTGAGTTTTTTGTAATGTTAACATGCGAGGGGCGTGCGCCGGCGACTGTATTTCTGTCACGTGCGTATTCAAATAACAATTAGTTGCGAGCTAGACGCACAGCTCTTTAGAATTCTGTGCTCCTAGTGAGCCAGTCGCATCCGGAACCGTATTTTTTAATAATCAGAGCTCGTTCTTATGCATGGTCTATATTCTGATTGACATTATCTGTGTCCGTTTGGTTTTTTATTGCAGTTAGGTGGCAAACGAGAACGGCTCACTTGGTTTAAATACAATCAACCGTAGCCTATGCTACGGTACCTATTTGCTATTCTTTCTGTGAAATTACCTTGCTAATAACCTGTCCTCACCTGTGATATCATCATGATCTTCCTGTCCTATCCCCTGGTTAACTGTGGTCGATGCAATATGTCATGGTATAGAGTAAATAATTACAAATAGGTCTGATCCATATTTAGAAAACTCATAATACAAGTAACTTAAAAATATATTTTCAATTTGTTTTTTAAATTATTTTGGAGTTTATTCTTATAGCCTAACGTCGTAAGGCCAGACAGCAGATACAATAGAAAATCAATTTGTTTTATGCCTTTTAAAAGGTCTTTGGTCTTACGAGGCTAAGGTAACACTGCAAAATGCTGCAGGTACCTATCTGTTTTTGAATGTATGGCAATCTCAACTTGCGGCCATTTTTAATGAGCTTATCGCTGATCCATTAAATACATCCTCAACATTAACTTTTTTTTATATATATTATAGGAAGGCAAACGAGCAAGAGATCACCTGATGGTAAGTGGTCACCGCCGCCCATGGACATCAGCTACACCAGAAGGAGTGCGGATGCGTTGCCGTCCTTTTAGGAAGGTTAACTTTTAGGAAGGATTACTTTCATCAAAATACCAGATGATTATGTATTAGACTATATTTGTATTCTCATGTAAAGTTCTTAGGTGCTCAAGGAATTTTCCATTCAGGCATTGTATTGTGATGGTTTTTAGAAGAAATTTGTGGACGTGGCCTCGGGCCAGGGTCCACGTGGCACGGGGCCAACGCGGCTGTTTTAGCAGCAATATGTCCTATCTTTACTTAACGCTAGCCTAGAACTTTCTAAGGTATTTAGATAAGTTTGACCGCTGGGGAAACGTTGGCATTTTGAAAAGCTACTGGCAAAAAAGTCACAGAATTTGCTTTGTCATACCATGGACTGAATGAAAATTTTCATCAACATATTTGTAGAGTAATTAAGTTACTAAATTTCTTGCTGGTTCATCATCATCATCAGCAAACCCACGCCTCGTCCCACAGTGGACATAGGTCTCCCCCCAATGCACGCCAACGCTCCCGATTTTCGGCCACTCTCATCCAGCTCACTCCAGCCAGCCATCGAATATGTGAGTGGCAGATTACATACCTAATATTTGACAAAGTGAATATAGAATATTTCTATTTCTAAGGCTACCGACGTTGATCGATGCCCTCTATCGACAATCGATCCTTAGGTCCGATTCAACCAATCTTGATTCGAGGATAAATCTACGGTATAACGCTGCGATTCGTATGGAATGACAGCTTATACCATAGATTTACTGTCGGGTAAAGATTGGTTGAATCGACCGAATAACACTTCTGTCCGCTAATTACTATAACCCCATCTCGATTTCGACGAACGTAACCACGCGTTAACTATAATATCGAAAAATCGACTGCCATATTTCGTCGGGTGCCGCTAACCGATCCCATCGGTAAGGGCTACGATATCGTGAGGTTTTTGATATTTCCTTGGCTTTTTGTTTTGGTATTAAATTACCGAGATACGAGCATGATACTGCGGCTCGGCTTACGGACGTGACATAGTGTATGGGGAGAGTAGGCCAACTTCTCGTTTGGGGATCTTGGAAGACATTTGACATGATGTAGCAGATTTTCTTGGGTTGCGATGTCATGTTGCGATGATGATCAAGGGTCCTGCGTCATCCTACAAAGGCCTTATTGCGAAATTTAAAGTCAAGGTCATATTTTTTTTATTTTGCTGGTTTGTGCACATTGCACTTACATAAATACCTTAAAAATATTTTATGATACCAAATGCACTTTATGCACTAAACGCATAGATTTTTACGGGAGAGAGCCACGCTTCAGCATGTGCGATGTGTTTCGTCGAGTGAATAAGGGTACTGGAGGCCCAATTCGGAGAATAACAGTTAAAGGTTGCGCGCACTTGTGACTCTACCGGTGTTGCAGGTGTCTATGGGCGGCGGCAATTGCTTACCAGTCAGGTGATTCGTCTGCTCGTCTCCCACCTATCACATAAAAACACACAACCATGAGTGAAGTTAACATACTTATTATAACATACTTGTACTTGGCCACTTGATGGATCAAGTCAAGTAGGTACATCACATTCAAAAGAAAGTGAAATACTTTACCGTACTTTTACATTGGTATCTCAATGTTTGTGACAGTCTGGTATGCGCAGGATTCTGCCCAAATGTGGATGTTTTTAATTCGAAAACAAAATTATTTAACTTGGCTTACTTTAGCGGAATTCATTTAGGCAACACATTTGGCCTGAACATTCTTGAAATGTCTGAATGGATAACATGGTTGCCATTGCTAAATTTACAGGATTATGTGGGAAATTGTGACCACAACTTAAGCATCGGTTTATTTTTCAAGTTAATCATTAGGTCAACGTAAGAAACTTTGTCCTAAGGAATAGGTTCTAATCTGGATTAAAAAGTATCGCATTTCCATACAAATTGCGTCAATTAGCTGACAAATTTTGTATGGGAAGGGACCTAGAATAGGTTAACGAAATCCTGGCCGTCCAGCGTCACGATAGGTCGATGATATTACCAAAAGTATGTAGTAGGTGCTACTTGGATCCAAGCAGTTCAGGACTATGGCGAAAAAAATGAGGAGGATATACTCAGGTTAGTTAAAGCTGAATCTGAAATTGGGGATTAAAGGTTAGCAGCGCTCTTGTGACTCTACTGGTGTTGCAGGTGTCTGTGGGCGTCGGTAATCACTTACCATCAGGTGATCTTTTGGCTCGTCTGCCACCTGTATCATAAAGAAAGAAAAAGAAATGTACCAGGCGGTCAGGGGCGCGAGGAGCATAATTCTCGATATGAGCGCCCGCACACCGCGCAGCCTTAATTCACGCTCTATCGGCGCGTGGGCAGCGAAAAAATATCTGCCAAGATGGCGACATGTACCAGCTACAGCTAACTGTCTTCTTATGAAATAAGATAAATAAGTGTTTATGTAGGTAAAGTAAAGTATCAGCCTGTATACTTTCCCACTGCAGGGCAAAGGTATGTAGGTAGATAATAAAAGAACTATTTTTCTTGCTTCTTATAATTTTATATGAGACTAGTGGCCCACCCTCACTTCGCTTCGGGATTGTAATTCAGAAATGAACCAATAGATGGCGCTGTGCTCAATTACATCGCGCAAGCGTTTCGTGTTTTCGGTTTACCTATAAGCCTTGTCGTTGTCTATAGAAGTTATCTCTTTATAAATAGTAAAGATTTAAAAAAAAAATTTTTTTGCATATGGGCATGTTCATGGGGTCATTTAAACTATGTACACTACCTACTTGATTAAAAAAATTACTTTTGATATCGGTACCTAATCGCTAGATTAATGGTAGTTAGAAGTACTGGATTCTCAAGGCATTATTTGTAGCATCGATGGTCGGTTTAGCGCAGTGGTTTGGGCACCCAGGTGAAATACAAGGGTAGCAGGTTCGAATCCCGCTCCAAAAAGAATTCAGCGTTAAGATATAAGCCGGAATACACCGGAATTCTACCTGACCCTACGCTGGGGCAGGGGGTCGATGGGACCACGTGTCACATGCAGTGTAAGGGTTAAAAATACGGCGGCGATTACTCCGCCCGCCCTAGCACCAGGGTTGACAACAACAATATTTTTTATAAGGACATAATTTATTTTTTTGTGTTTGACCAGTGACCAGTTGAATAAAAAAGAGTACCAACGAATGAACGCCTTTAACAATATTTTTTATTGAAAATTACCGTCATCATTCATCATTAATTATATTGAAGGTAGCAAAAATTTAATGAGTAAATTTTTTTTTATCTTCCCATTTCTTTGCGTTTCAGCCCGGGAACCCGCTTACACAATGATTTAGGATATGGCGTGTCTTGGTATTAAAATGAAGCGACTACCGTCTGACCTTCGCAACCTTTTAACAGGGAAACCAGAACTGAATCATGGTTGTACGGTGGCCTGCACATCAAGTTACTACAATCTGTCAAATTTCTTCAATCGAACTTCACTTTAATGTCAAACGTGTTTGGTTCAATATCAACTGAGAAAATTTGACAGATTGTAGTAACTTGATGTGCTGGCCACTGTACGTTTCATAAACTATCCGAAACGTGCAGGTTTTATCACAATGTTGGAATTTCTCACAATGGTAGATGATATCGTACAAATACAAAAAAAAAAATTTTTTTGGTAGGAAGATTGATCTGCCAACCCTATACCCAGGGCTGTTCACCCGCACATTGATTTCAATTTGAATGTTAATTGCAGAATATTATACAAAATGGCACCGCTTCATACTCGCCGCGGGATATCGGCTCGCGCCCCGGCTCCTCTCGCTGTGGAAGGGTATTTTTTAGTTCGTAGCTTTTTTTTAAACGTGGGAGTAAAGATCGGTTTAAAAGTACCTGTGTAACTTTGTAATGTCATCATCATCAGCTGAATGGTATCTCTGTGGGAGAGTCACTCTTTGGCTTGAATGAGCCGGCATGATACCACGGCCTCACATAAAACCGACGTGAAATAGCGCCTGTTCACTTGTAGAGTTGTGGTTGTGGGTGTAATAGGATCAAAAAAAAAATCTCACCTACCCATACATTAGTGATTAGCTTATTAATTCAATTTAATTTACAACACCAGAACCTGACAACCGTTGGAGCCATAAAGTCCTTGAGTGGAGACCGCGACTCGGTAAACGTAGTGTTGGACGCCCTGCTACAAGATGGGATGACGACATTCGAAGGCTGGCTGGAGTGAGCTGGATGAGAGTGGCCGAAAATCGGGAGCGGTGGCGTGCATTGGGGGAGACCTATGTCCAGCAGTGGACGAGCGTGGGTTGCTAATGATTTAATTTAATTCAAATAAAATTATTCTTATTCTTATGGAAAGTCCATTTATAAAATAGGCCAACGCTTGACCACAATCGCACCTAATGAAAAGTGACGATGAGGTCTAGGACGACACGCGTTTGCCTAGAAGATTAAAAATTTATATTCCTACTTCGCTTAACCGTTACAAAACGCCCTAATCCCCCGAAGTCCAATCAAAACTTAGCAATTGCGCCTCGTAAAGATATCCCACCTGTGATCCGTCATAACCGGGAACGTAAAATCGGCCATCAAACGTTTTACGTTCTGCCCAAAATGGATCTCAACATTGAGTGTACAAAATATTCCTGGATTTCTAGTTAGTGCTGCGACGCCGACTATCGAAGTTGCGGGCGACGCTAGTTGGAATGGAAACTCGAGTCAGGGGGCCAATTCTCGAGATCGACATTGAAGTCGAATTTAGAGATTTGATACTTTGTCTCTAATTCGACTTCAATGTCGAGTGCACGATAATTGCCCCCAGTAGAAGACGTGGTTGAAGAAAGTAAATAGTTCACAAATACACCCTATATAATGTAGGCGGTCTTATCGCTCGCTAATAGCGAATATGTTCCAAGATAAACTCGAAATATAGAAAAACTTAGTTTAAAAATCTTTGAGTTGAAAAGGTTAAGGCAGTGTAAGTTAGAATGAAGTGACATTGGCATATTAGCAGATTATTTTTTACTACCAAAGGTTGCATACAACAGGTAGAGTTAGTTCCAATTGGTTTCTATTCTCCTGGTACTT
This sequence comes from Cnaphalocrocis medinalis, assembly GCA_014851415.1. Taxonomy (NCBI): domain Eukaryota; kingdom Metazoa; phylum Arthropoda; class Insecta; order Lepidoptera; family Crambidae; genus Cnaphalocrocis; species Cnaphalocrocis medinalis. Next base: position 11,754,316 of record CM026293.1, on the reverse strand, counting down.
TTAAACTACTCGCTTAACAGATCAAAATTAGTTTCAGCCCAAATTATAGAGAGACGTGTAGGAGAGACAATACGATATACTTGCTAACGCGTAGGTCAACGAACTCTTTCATTTCAATGTCAGCTAGATACTTTCTGTGTCTAATTATTTTGTGCTTGAGTTACTCAAGCGACGTCGACTTCGACTCCCATTCGCATCTCTAATTCGGAGTTACAGCTTAATGGAGCATAAAGGCACCCCATAACTCGGCTATCTGGGGCATCGTGGAGTGTTATTCCCTCTTAATTGGCCGTTCCGGGCGGAATCGTCAATTTGAGATATTAAACTAATTTTCAATGTCGTGTAATCTGCAGATGCGGGAAAAGTAGACGGATTAGATGTTCCAAAGTGGAAAATTTGCTTTTTAAGTGCTTTAATGGCGGGTTCGAAATTCGAATGCAATTTTAATTTCTTTCTTTTTTTCATTCAAATAAAATTTTGTTTTTAAATTAAGAACCTAAATGGTGGGTTCGAAATTCAAACGCAATTTTTAATTTCTTTTTCATTTATTAATTGCTGCCTTAGTGATGTATATCACTCACTCGCTAATTGTGATTGACGTATTCTTATCGATAAATTTTGTTGACTGCTGTTATCAATGTCATCTTACGACAAATTTACCGACGCATAAAATGTTTAATTTTATTGTGGTAACTAACTCGTTAACTGTTTGTTATTGTCAAGCAAATGTAGGTTTGTTAAATAATGCTATAAGTAGCGAACCTAGCTTTACTTCTACTTTGTACGAATATTTCTAAAAGGAAGATTAATTTGTTTTAAAATCTAATTAAACTTATTTAGGCCTTGAGTTATTGTGATAGCTATCAGTGCGCCTAAAAAAATATAAAATAAAGAATTACACTTCCTCTCTACGGAATCAAATCGATCAGCTTGCAGTTAATTTCGTTATAGGTTTAATACATCAGTGAGCCCGAAAAAACTGACGCCTGAAATACCAATTAAGCATGAACCTCTCTTGTAATTAAAGCGACGCGAGCGTTGTGAGCGAAGCGGAATGAGCGGAGCGATCGCCGTCAGCGCGACGCGACATCGTTAGGCGGACGCAGCGTTTCGTCGCGAAATCGCTGCGTCCGCAGGAGGGACGTAATGACGGAGGATAAAGCATTTCGATTTTTGCGGGTTCCAAGGTGGTTGACTAACATTTTAAGCGGTAAGGGTAATTGAGTTATCTGTCTTATATTCTTACCACTACTAACTATTGAACTATAAGACTGTTTAGGTAATTGCTATTACCCGTTTCACACAAATTTCATAAGACATAGCGTTTTACAGGCTGAAAAGTGACGTTAATGGATAGCACATAATTTGCCCATACATAAATATTTCCTAGTAATGGTATCTCAAATCCATCTTAACAAACATCATTAAAAGTTCAGGTTATAAATCTATGCAATATTGGTATAATTTGGTCATAAAATGGCAATAAAATAGGGTATTCGCTATTTCGTATTACAGTTTAGTGTTTGTCTATCATTTGCAAATAAACTTAGGTATACAGCGATATAGCGAAAGGCAATTTGACACTATAACTCCAGAAATCCAACTTAAAAACTTACCTCACGTTGTTTTGACGCGTCCATAAATTCATATCCAAAGTTTGCATTCCCACGCAAGCTGAGTCACCCAATATTCTCACTACAGCTTTATGCAATCGAATCCCGCGTTGACACCAGATCAGAGGCCCCAGCCACTAACGCAAATTGAATTCTAGGACTCACGCGATAAGGGTGAAGGTCGTTGCAGATTCTGGCTCGGGTCCCGTTTCGGGTGCCAATTTTAATTAGCCCCTCCCCGTCTTCGCCCCGCACCCCCCCGGGGTGTTTGCAATAGGAGGGACTGCAAGAAGCCAATCCATCAAACCGGAGCGCATTACGACACCGCGGCTGACGTAGTGCGTCGACAATGGGACGGGTGTCGATGAAATGTGTCGATGCCGACGCCGACAGACGCTAAATAAAGCGCCAGGTGTGAAGAATAAATCAATGGTCTTGATCTTTGAGAACTTGATTCAAAGGCTTGTCTTCTGAAGTACCTATATCAAAGATAGCTATATCGAAAATCCAGATAGTCTTTAATAGTTTCTCATAGGTTTATTATTTTGAAATACACTTAAACATAAACGTTTTGCTTAAACGTAAGCATAAAGAATTATGTCTTCTTTAAACAAATTGGTCACTAAAAAATAAAGAGGAAGAAGCACTGTCTAGACAAGAAAATTTCGGTGTAATTATTTATTTCGAATTACCTACCAGCCGACTTGGTATTTAGCAAGCTAATGTGTACATTATTCGAATGTATCATCACTATAAGCTTGTAACACCACTAATAGGTAGGATATGAGGCTCTCTTAATTTTCTCCACTTTTAGTATCCTTCCCTTGTCTCACCCGGCTCCTATCTATCTTTCTGTGGCCTCGAATCTCATACTTTACATTTACCGTATCATTGTACTTCAATATCTTGTTTCCATTATTATTTTTATCGATATCTCGTCGCATCACTAGCCGCGCGTGCTTTCAGTTGATTGGCGTAACTCGATAGTCCTGCACTCATTTGCGCTGCGCCGGAGCGCGCGATAAATCGCGGCGGGCGTTGTTTACCGCCGCCGCCAGGGGGCGCGTTTTCGGATAATTATCTCGTAGAAAAATATTTTTAATGAAATTAAATGCAGCTTTCAAAAGCCATAACGTGTTTATAATAATGCTCGTGATATTGATTACTTAGTTGCGGCTTACTCGGTTTTAACAATCGTGATTGTAAATGGCTTGAGGCATTTATCTCAAGGCTTTAGTAAGTATCAGTCTATATACTGTCCCACTGCAGGGCAAATACCTCCATCATAAAAATCAAGTCATCGCAATCATAACTACTTATTAAACATTTCGTTGACTTGTCTCTGTAATATAGGGGCACGGCATTGGTTTTGTCCGCGCCAAGTTGAATAAAAAGCTTTTCTCAAAACAGATCTGGCCATTAAAAAAAAAACTGAAAATGATAACATGATATCTGAGCATTTCCCAAAAACAAAAAATATATAAATAAGTATTAATCTCATTAGTATAGAGTATTTTGTCTATTTATATGATTGCAAATGCAATATGAAGATAAATGCGCCAGACAGTCACACCAATCAACCTGCTCTCAAACTAGGGCAACCCCTGTACGAGTACCAGATGACGATAATTGACTGGAGCGTCAAGCCTAGAACACCCAGACCCAAGACAACTAAGAAAATGTAGATTTCTAAATTAACTTGACCGGGAATCGAACCAGGGACCTTTCGCGCTTCGGGCGAACACCTTAGCCACTGCGCCATGGAGGCCGTCTACAAAATGCTCACATAACACAGCATCAAATGCCGACCCACTATCCCTCGCGCGGCGCGTGCCAGCGCACCGGGGTCGCGGATTCGGTGTCGGGTTGCGGCAATCCGCTTACACGCCGGCAAACACCGCGGGATTAGCGATCTATGGCGAATGACCCCCATAGGGACGAAATCTTTCAAATAATGAGCCTAGTCTCTTGATAAAGCTACGGTGTTGGGTAGTGTGTGTGTGTTGCTCGGTTGTAATAAGTTGCTTGGTTAGTCAAGATAAATAATCTTGGTATGTCTTTTCGTTTTCCACCATAGGGATGTCATTTTAATAATGAACGAACTTTTATTGGACCAGCATACACTATGTACTAATATAAAAAGACAATCGTTTTTTAGAGCTGGGGTTATAATTAAAAAGTAAACTATTATTAATATACACGGAAATTAACGCGACGTTAATTTTTAAGCATTGCATACAAACTGCCTGACGTTTCGGCTGAGTTACAGCAGCCGTGTTCACAAGCGGACTGGGCGATGCACAGCGACGTCTGTTGGGACCTGGCTATAATAATATAGTAGTACTTACTACGCGAAAATTTAACGAACTGATTAATATTACAATTTCGATTGTCCCCAAAACAATATCAACTATAATACTCATATATTTGGTTTCCTTTCAAGGAAAAAGCCATTGTATTCTAATACATACACGACATTTAGTCACATCAAATAAAAAATACGCGGATGTTGAATGACATCTACGCAGATTTTAGGTTCCAAATTGGAAAAGGTTTTAAGTACATTCGGTATTCCTTACTGCTCACTGTAGGTAATTTAAGTAATTTAACACATGAATAGGCTGTTACTAAGAGAGCCATTTCACCGGCTCGATTCCGAATGCAATCCGCCCCGTAAATGGTTCTTTCTTCGCAAAGAAATCCGATCTGATCCCGTTGCCCAAAACCATTGGAAGCCATAAAAGCAATTCTATTACATTACACTAATTTAAATTCTCTTGACTTTTCACACGCATCCCTGTTTGTGTTTATACACAGCCATTTGGGGGTGTATTAGTGAAGATTAGGGTCCGTCTGTGTGTGCGACCCCTAAGATGAATTAGGGGATTACACACACTGCATCATGCAACTGCACTCTGATTTTGCACGCTGATATGTCTACAGGATGATTTTGAATTTAAAACATATTAAAAATAATTAAAAACACACGTGAAGACTTCAAAGACAACGCTCCAAATAAGAAATGAAAAGAAAATGGTATGCAAAAAGAGAAAAATAAAAAAAAATACGGAAATCAAGATACACACTCGGCGACACATTTGTATGCATAGAGTTTAAAACGGACCGAAATCCACCAAAATAAATCTCCTAAAGCGAATAAAACAATTACACAGACAATAATCCCGTTGTTTTTGTCAAACTGTAACCGTTTTATTGTGTCTTGTACACCCTATATCGCGTTGGGGAGCGCCGAGGGGCGGCGGGTAATGGCCTAAGAGTAATTTTATTACTTTGCCCCTATTACCATCACAATGTGCATGCCACCGGTCGCATACGATACGCGCCACTCGATACGTTGCGCTGACATTTGTCGATAACGCGTCGCGAGCGCGCATCACTATTCATAACTATTTTTGTTTTCCGAATGTGTGACAGCAATAAAATATTTATTTTTTTAAATGTCAATTGCTTTTATGCCAGTTCTCTCCTAACGAAAACCACTAGTATTGCCTGTTATTTTCGAGGTCAACTTTTACCTCAGGATTAAATTAACTGCCCACTTAGATGTACGAGTATATCGGATTTTTCTTTAAATTTTCCGACCAGTTACAATAATACGTTTGCGTCATATAAAGTCCCTTTAACAAAACCGTTATTTGAATCTTTAATAACCTGGCTTTTTAACCGATATTTTTAATCGCATGTAATTCTCCGAATTCCTCGTACAGATTGTAAACAAACCAAAAGAAACATTAAACAGAGCCGAAAGCGCAAACAAGTGAGCACCGTCCATTATTAACGGACCAGGCGCGCAGAGTAAGACGGAGGTAGCTCTGTACGGTACTGATTCGATTTGTTCGTGCACGATGAATATTTGATATGGCTCAGTGCACACTAATTTGTTTATCGTGTTCGCTCCGCGCTCTCCTGCTCTCCTGGTGCCCCCGACTCAAAATACATAGTTAATTATTCACGAAAAACAGACATTCTTCAACTGTTTTACACTGTGTGAGTTGTTCTTGTATTTTTTTCGAGGATTCAAATATCGGGTTTTACTTGGTTGGAGAATGGTGATACATCAAGAAGGATTCGTTTTAAATCCGTCGTTTCTATCATGCTTGTTCAATCATTTATTCGCCCGCGGCAAACGACCACCTTGGCTTTTTTTCTTGGTTTTTCGATATTTTAATAATCATTCTGCTTTCAAGGCGAAGGTTAACACGGCCAATCAACAATAATTAAAATCGAGCGAGCTGCTCTTGAGTTATAAGTGGTGTAACTAACACGACTTTGTTTTTCGTATGTAGATGATATAACGCTTTATAAAAAAGCCAATGTAAGTATGATCATTTTAAGATAAATAACAAGCTTATTAATTGCATAATATGACATAAGAAATGATACTCGGTGAACATTTAATAACCTTAATAAAAAACACATACCTAGCGACAAAATAAATAAAAGGAACACTTTTCAAATTAAGTACCAATTATTAAAACGGCTGGAATCAATTTGAATTCGCAAAATGGCGGACGTTAACCACACGCAAAGGACAATCTTGCAGTCTGATGCAAACGCCTCACTCCAATATGACGGCACGTCGGTGTACGTACCGCAGAACGAGACACACTAAGAATTAATTAACCGTTGGTAAGTTAGATACGAATCAGTGGTGTGGCAGGTGATTAAATAAATACAACTTGGCATTTCTAATTAATATGCCAGACGCACGGCTGATAAGCGCGCCGAGACATCTCCTGCGATTCCTGTTCGCCTGGTACTCCGCGATTAACACATTATTATAATTATGTGAAATTTGTCTTGTCTGTACGTGGAATGGATAAAGCCAGTTTGCGGAAAACTCCGTAGATATTTATTAATTGTACATGTATAATTTATGTCGTTATTAAATCTAATGCACAGTAATTTTATTGCTGTGTATTTCTTTTACGGTTTCCGAATGCAGTTAAGTGCATTTAATCATGGCGCAAATATGCTTGTATTCATATTTACGGCTTAATTTTCTGTCAGACAAATTAATCGCCATTTGCCATTGAACTTGATTTTCTATTGGCACTCAATAATTGGAGACTACCCTCATCAATATTTCTTACCTGTCATAGGTCTATAAATTGTAGAATCGTAATTAATTAATTACTGAGTAGTAAGTAGGTAGGTACCTATAACACTCGTAGAAAAAGAAGTAGTGACGTTTCTGTTTTCAAAAGCACCTAAAATAGAGCAATCAATTAATTAATTACAAATGATTCCTTGTTTTGTTTGCATTCTAATTTAACATTTTATAATTTCCATTTACCTACAAACGTAAATTTTGCGACAAACCGCCTACCATCGGTGCTCATCTCGAATTACTCATCACAATATTTCTCGATTGTAACTCATAACTTTGTCACCAGGCGATGCGAGCAACGCGAGTATCGGTTCCGGGGAAGGCACGGGGGAGGAGGATGACGACACGAATGGCAAGAAGAACCAAAAGAAAAGGGGCATCTTCCCGAAGGTGGCCACCAACATCCTGCGGGCGTGGCTATTTCAGCACTTAACGGTGAGTACTTTGTTTTAAACTTAACTTGTACTTTGTTCTGTTACCCTAGTACCTGGTCGGATCACGTTAGAGATACCGATAACGCGGAGACTAGAAATCCATCTTCATATAAAAGAATCTGACAATTGCCAGTTCACAAACATTTTGAAGATTCCTTAGAGGTTATATTGTCGCCTTGGTATATGTAATTATTAATAACTATAAAATATCTATAGAGTAATTCTGCTGGCCTAGTACCTACAAAAGTTGTTAGGTTTATGTAAGGACTAGTAGATAGACGCGTTTCACACGAACATTTACTTTGTTATGTTATCCTAGTACTTATTACGGCAGATTCATGTTATCCTAGTACCTAGATATTGTGTTGTGTACAGAGACTATTCAAGGAAAGCTGATGGTTATGCTATCCTGTTACGCCTGTATAAACGGACGTCACTGATGATAGTTTATGCCTCCTAGTACTTGTATTAAGACCTGCATTGTTGTTTGATGGTTATGTTAGCCTGGTACATGTTGCAGAACGACGTACGTTACTCTTGATTTATGTGGCTCTGGTATATTTTGGTATGTTGTCTTATGCGACGAAAATTGACTACTTCTGTTTAAGAGTTTTCAATATAGCTTTTGATATAGTCTAGCATCAAAATATGATATTATGTTTTACTTATACTACGTAACCAAGAAAGAAAATTATTGTAATAATTTAATAACACGTTCCAATAAGACCAAGAGTACAAAACAATACGGTATGAATCTGTCGCAGGATTACTGTTGTTATAATTATTTTTAGCCTGGGCTTACGCAGGGCTCCGTACTAAGGCCGACGTTATTCAATATTATTTCTTGGCAATTTTCGGCGAACGCGACTCAGGTATGAAGTATTAAGAGATTTGCGCCCCCTAGCTAGCATTGCTGGCATTAATGAATGGAGTCGCTGTCAGAGGTGACAGCGGTATGTGGTTTGTTTGTTATTAGTTTTATAGATGGCAGGAACGTAATGTTGCGGAGATAGCTTAAAGAGTTAGGCAACTTAGTAAATGTTTATGAAGTATTTAATTATTTTGTTGTTGTAGGAAGTTGGTGCTTGTGAATCTTAAGGATTTGTATCTTATGTTAAGGCATTTGTCGCACAAGTTGGTGTAAATCATTGAATCGTTTTGCACTTTGATTCGTCAGGTTTTGTTGAATGACAAAAATTGGAACTAATGCTATTTTTTCATTATGTTATTCAAAAGTCTAAAAAACGGTGTCCGTTTTTGAGACTTCTCCATAATAATTGCATTGTTAAGCTTTTCCTTGTTAATATAGTTTTGACCTTAACAACTTTTCCCACTGAACATTAATCCCACAGAGTGTGTGCGTACTAATTTATTTAAGTCCGACAGAGTGTTATCAAAAAAGTTACAGATCCTACAGATCCTACAAAAATGAAAGCGATTGGATTCCAGTACTAATTGACAATGCACTCATTAATGCACTAGACTTGGTTATGTCTAACCTGAAGCGCTAAGCTGGCAACACCGATCGGGTTGGCGGAATGGCGGGCATAATGCATAGATCATGGCGTTTAAAATTCCGCCGTCGGGCATTCGGGTTGTTACTAATATCGCCGGCGTCGCGCTGAATCTAAATGCGGCAGTCTGCGAGCTGTAGACCGGGAGGTGTAGCCCAGTTTGCTGATGTTTTGACTGCCCAATGGCGCATTTGGTCACTACCGAGCGTATGAGGCAGGGTCACTACCCTGCCTCATACGCTCGGGGTCGCGGATTCTTGTGTTTGTTCAGTGTCTGGGTGTATGTATTTAAGTATCTGTGATCCTCTGTTGTCTTATATCTGTAATGTAACACAAGTGCTTAAGCTACTTGGTAGGGAGTCAGGTCAATGTATGAGATGTGTGAATTTATTTTATTTATGTAATCTTTGGCTGGTTTTAACGATGATCGGACACTTCTAACACCGTGCATTATAGCATCTTGTCGACCAATGCCGGAACATACTTATAAGTCTTATAACACTTCTCATATCTGCATTATATTCACTCTTTATAGGTACATGCGTGATCATCATCATCTTAGCTTAGATCAGCAAATCCTTGTTTCGTCCCAAAATGGCGCTTCGGAACCCAGGGTTCGCCTACCACACTTTCTCCACTTTGCATTGTCTTTCCCTTCTATTGTATTGAGGATATTGGCTCACAAATATCATCCCTTGCGACGTCAAGCTAAACCTTTTTGGGTTTACCACTGAGCTCTACAAAACTTATTTATACATTGACAATGGTCCCTGGTCCCAAATTCTCTCTATACCATTTAGCTATTGCCTCGAATATGACTGCATCCTCCCGCGCTACAATTGCACCGCTTTCCTTTTTGGTCGGATTAATTCGAGCGTTTGACTGCCTTCCATCATGTTCGCCGCTGTAATCGCAAATCAAACGCTCCATATTCGACCTCGGACACGCCGTTCATTTGTCCGCGCAGAAACAATCGCCTCTGATTGGCCGGCAGGTGCGCTGTCGACGCGCGTAATCGAATGAATATTACAAACTTCACGTTGACAGCTATGCACTTTCATGCCATAGGTTGAATGCTCTTTTCGCGCCTATTTCGAGAGAAAAGCCAAATGACAATCTATGTTTCCAGTAACCCCGCATTTTCCGTATTCGAAAATGAATTAGGGCTGTGCGGAGTTAACATTGACACGTCGAGCCCGGAACTGCTGGCGGGTAATGAAAGCACTTAGCGCTAAGCGAAGCAATTATAAGTAATTTGGCGCGCCGTAATGGCCGCGGACAGGGATGCGCAAAAACGCGCCAAACGAAACGCTAAAAGCCCCTAACTCGATTGGCGGCGGTTACTTTTTAAACTTCGAACTCTAAAAACGGAAATAAATCCCCAACTTTTTCAAGCACCGATACACAGATAGCTTCGGAACGCGGAAATTCTGTCCAATAATTTCCCTGTCTCAATATTTCAGGCATGGGGCTAATTGTAAAAGCTTTTCCGAGTCTGTATAATTAAAATTCGCACTTGTAACTCGAGTAGATCGTCTCGGAAATTCGGGGAATTCATAGCCATAAAGAAAGTGGGATTCGGCGGGAATGAAACAGGAATACCAGGCTCAGGAGACTCCCGTCACCTGAGTGCGCCTTCTTCGGCCCTGGTGATTTATGGGCGCGGATCCGGACCGGTAATGAAATTGCACCCCCTTCCCCGCGCGCCACCCCCCGCCCGCGCGAAAACCCATTCTAGAAATTACTACGCAACAACGAGTCGTGCACTGTCTCGCGCTTCTGGGCCCCTGGTAGCTCCTTATGCTAATGTTGTATTTTTTCACATTCATCAATCACATAGATCTCTGAATGGCGACCCCATACCAGCGTAAATTGTATTTTCAGTGTCTTTGGCTACCCTTTGAGCGGCTTTTGTCTACGCAATGAAAAATTTATTACTCTCGCGGGAAATTTTAATTGAAAAGCGGAGCGGAGCGAGCGCGTTGTTTTTTAACTTCCACCAATGCGCGCTGTATGGCAATTTCAGTCCTTTCAGTCCATTCAGCCTGTATTGTGGGTTTCGAAGTAGTTCCTATTGGAGTTTAGTTCTCAATTTTATAGCTAAAGTGCCATTACGTGAGTGGCCGAACTAGTAAGCCAATTTCGACTTCAAATCGTAAAATTATTTATAGAAGAAACGCTTCACTAACTCCTGAAGTTTCTTACTTGATTTAATGATTTGGAAATGATGTTTAATCAGTACCTATGTATAGTAATTCATATCGTTAAAATGGCCAAACATTTTTTGCCAATAGATGGCGGTAAGTGTCGATTACATCGCGCGAGTGTTACAACTTTCCGAGTTTCGTATAGGGAAGCCTTTTGTGAACGTCTATAGACGTTATCTTTTTATAAATAGTATTAGAAGATCGATCGGACTTTTCATTATTAATATATAATCAGCCTATTGATACTTAACTTACCAGGCCATAATTTTTTTCCTTAATAAATAGAATACAGAGGAATATGAAACCTCCTCATTTTTTAACTTGTTGTTTTCTTCTAATCAACTCTATTTTACTGCACATACAATGTTGGTTTTATAATGCATCTTTTCATAATAATGTATCATAATTTTAATAAAACTACCAGGACAAAATAGGACCTGGAGAGGTTGCGAAACGCGAAATTCCTAGGCGCGTGCGGTGTTCGGTTACGCCAGTATCGGGTTCGCTTTGAGGAGCCGCGACAATTTATACGATATTTATGCACTAGGACGAGTTACCGCGCGGCGTGGACTCCTGCGCGCCTGGTACTTTACGGTTATTACACACACGTCAAATGGTTAATAGAAATGGAAAATTGCATTCTTTTCAATGTACAATGTTATACGATATATGACAGGAGTTTATGCGAGTCGCTATTTTTAGTTAGTATATTCTGAATAATGTTCTTAACGCCTTAATGTTATTTTATAGGGATTAAGTTATTCTTTAGGCACGAACGCCAATTTCTTATTTTACTACATATTATATAAATACTTTGTTGCAAAGAGTAAAATGATAACTATTTATTTACAATGTTAAATGTATTTCCAGCAAAGTCTTTGTCAGGTATGTTAACAGAAATCTAAATGTCTTTATTCTTAGAAAAAAGAATGAAGAAATATTTTCTACCAAAAACATTTACCTATTAATATAATAACAACAAAACGCATACAAATAGTAGTGTATGACCCATTTCTCCCCACGGTCCGACTAACCCCAGATCCCCGAAAGCTCTCATTTAGCCGTCCACTAGCGTCCTCCTCGAAATATGGCTCAATTTTGGGCCGATTTCGGTGTTAAAAATCTTGAGGAAAGCCTACCCTAGCTTTATTTAGCAGAAGGGCGACCGAGCAGTAACTCCTGGGAGGGCAGCGGCAAATTGCAAGCGAATCCGGGGAACAAGAATTTATTAATATTGGAAGTCGTCCGTGGACGCGCGAATTAAACGGTAAAGACCTTTTTTATTCGGGCACTGTAAATACTGGTTGCGTTGGCGTTGCGTTTTGATGGAATTTCGGTTAAGTGAGTTACAAGATGGCGGGCGGAAAGCAAAATGGCCGTTTTGTTTTTCAAAGTTTTATTTTTTTCATGTTTTGCTACCGGATTAAGCTACTTTATTAGGCACAAAAATTTATGGTAACTAAACATTTAGATTCTAGATCCATGGTGAATTTAAACCCAATTTAAACCCACGTTTTTGGATAAGTTACGTTTAATCAGACTGTATACTGTCCCACTGCAGGGCCAAAGGCAAAGGCCTCTACTATGATGGAATTAGGCTTTATCACCACGCTTGCCTAATGCGTATTGGTGATCACAAACCCGAGTAATGTAAAATGTAGCACATTATTGGATAATTCTTTTAACTAAAAGATTTACAATAATTTCGACTAAGTTATGATATTTAAAATTAGGTTAATCATTATAAATACTATACGTGTACCTATATCTTTATTCATTTGTCTATTTAAATGCATTGAAAGCTACAACACATTTCATGTTTAGTCAACAAATTCATTACTCCACAAACATTAATCTTTGACGCGCACTAGGAATCCATCGCCGCACCCGACAGGAATCATTTCCTACCCGGAGACCAGATTTCCGAAAACTACCCACTTTTTAAGTAAGCGACGTTTAATACCGCGCCGACTGCGGCCGGACAGGAAATTCGGATCTGCCGGAAATAGAGTGTGTAGGTGAGACGACGTTACACAGCCCTCTATGGACTAGAGAGGGATGGAGACTCCGACTCGCCAAAATCTTCAAAATTTGAATTTGGAATATGAACGGGCATTTACTCGATCGATGTCGTCGTAGCTGGAATTCCGAATGCAATAAACTTGTGCGTTCTTTTTTTGAATGGATTTCAAAAGTGGTTGGAATCGAATGATTTTTAAATTAATACTGGCAACTCTTTATTTTGAGGTCATTTTGCACTGTATCACATAATTTCGGATTTAAAATTAAAACTTTTCAATAATACTTATGATCTCACTATCCTGCCAGTTTTTCCTGATACACTTTTAAAAATGTAAAATAAAAATTACTGCTTATTTTAGCTGGTAAAACGTCGTTTTCCGTTGAATTTTTCATCGTGACACTAAAGTGGAGTTTTTCGTCGGTTAATTAATACCGTCATTTGATAGGCGAGTTTGCCAAAAGGGTTTCCGTGTTTGCTAGGGTAGCGGGATCTATTCCCGGAATAGATTAGCCAAGTTATCGTATTCCTTGCTTACTTAGGATGCTTGACATAGAAGGGTGAGGTTGTTGACTGAGATTTTTGGTAGTCGAAAAGATTACTGAAAAAGAGTCAATATTAGAGCTGTGAATAAGTAAGCGGAAAGGGTGACGTTTTAAACATTCTTTAAACACTTGTGTTCGTGTCTGGGTTAATTTAATCATCACTCTTCTTATAAATGATGTTGGGAGTTTGGGGTTTCCTGTTTTGTCAACATCTGAAGGGGATTTCACACGCTACCGTTTAATTTTTCTAGTTTTTTTTTGCTGGATTCGGTTTTATTCCTTTTTTTAAAACAAAAGTTTCTTCTTGTATAGATATCTCCTGTCCTGGTCATATAAGATCGACGAACAGGATTTTTTTCTTTGTATCTCTGTCATAAGACCTTTTTTATGTGATAGGTAGCAGATAAGCAGACGGATCACCTGATAGGAAGCCATTGTCGCCACCCATAGTCACCTGCAACACTAGTCGAGTCACAAGTGCGCTGAATTTTTTTACCTTTAACCCGTTACTAACTTTTAACTTCATCATCAGCCTGTCTCAGTCCACCGCTGGACATAGACCTCCCCCAATGATCGCCATTTCACCCTATTTTCGGCTAGACGCCACTACCCACTACCCACAGCCTTTAACTTGTTTTTTTGTAATTTTTTTCCGTGTGTAATTGTCAATATTTTGAAAACCGGACATCGAAGCCAAAGTCAAACATCTTTGTGCCGGCCCAATTCACCCCAGACTGGCGCTATCACAGCATCCCATCCTGGCCCGCCGTGTCCACCCTCCCTATCTTAACGGCGGGCTGCGGGCGATACCCCCTGTTATCAAATGGGTAATTTTGGTCACTCCGCTAACTACACGCATTTTATTGTAGTTGTTTGTAATTGTTCGGCCTTATGGTTGTGTGGGATGAAATATTGTTCTTGTTTGTTGGTTACCTTTTCTTGAGTTTGCTCGGGAACGATGCTAAGACACTACGGATAGTTATCAGGCTTTTGTTTTTGGTCAAACCCTCAAATTTATTCATTTTCTTTATCTAATTGATTTTATAATGTTTTACTTAACTTGTTATTGTCATATTAAGTAAATGACACAATATTAAATGACAATGCAAAAATCTTTCTAATTCCATAATTTGATTATCTTATTAAACGCGGTCTAAAACCTTGGTTTTAAACTGATGCTGTGACATTATTTTGTCACTTGTATAAAAGTGACAGCATAATGTTTAACTTTAGTTTTCGTATCGTTATAAGGGGGTCAAAGTTTAGTTTAGTTGCGCGCTAACCTTGGGGCGACTTTCACCGACGAGTCAAATACTTAATTTAGTGTCATTTTGAGCATTAAGAAAGATTTTTTTTACATAAATGTCCTTTTATCACATTGAAATAATATTACGCAATTAAATGCCACATCTTAATAAGAGATATGTGCGGCCGAGAGCCCTGTAATTGACATAAAAACCCCAAGAGACCCCATACAATAAGTCTTAAGATATTAACTACCAGGGTACCATAAGTTAGCGACAAGCAATATCTGGAGCTGCGAAAAATCCCGCGCGATCCGGCCTTTGATTAATGCACCCGAGCGTCACAGATATTGCCAAGCCCCTACATCAGAGGTGTTATGCCAAATCTAGGGTATATTAAAAAGGGAAGCGTATTTATGCGCACAGATACACCTGTGCGAGATAGGCCGTTAAATATTACTTCCTCGCGCTGATAGGCTCCCGGTAGCATTTTATGTGGCCTATGGAGTTATGGAGTGACACTTGGGGTAATTTTTTTTAGTGGATAGATCCGGGTGTGTCGGGTTATTTATAGGGATGATCTTGAGTCCTTTTTCTCTAAATTCTTTGTTCATTTCTGCTGTGCCAGAATGTAGCCATACAGACATTGAGACAAAAAGTTTCTCTGAATTTAAATTTGTAATATAAAGTACCAAAGAAGTAATAAACTTGATAAATCTCACGTCAAACGATGTAGCATCCACGTTCTTACACTTATAACACGTCTATAAATTTTTAAACTAACAAATTGAATCAAACACTCACCCCGCGATCGGAATAACAACAACTTCCCAGAAGAGGGTGCAGCCAACCCCAAGAAACAAAGTTGAAAGATTCAAAAAGAACTAAATAGGTTTCTGCCGCCAAAGGGTTCACCGCAACCCTGAGAGGGCCCTGAACACATAATTCCCCTTTCTTACGATACTCGAACGCTTTAAAAATGTACTGGACAGCCCTAGGGACCGCTGGACGTCCATGCTTCGCGATGAATTCTTGATGAGAGACCCTCCGACTTATGGCGCCCTAGTACTGTCAATTACTAAACTGTGAGATAAAATGGGATTTTTTTAAGGAAAATGTTAAAAATAATGTTTATGGGGGGTCTTGAGACCTTTTTCTGTGTTTCGTTTTCATTTTGTCTTGTCAATATTCAGCGAAGGAACATGGTAGCTCTAACAATAATATCAGGAATGCATGGTATAAGACTTTGACTAGTGAGGCCTTGCAGAAATTGACAAATCTAGTACCTACCTAATACTTCTTTAGGTCACATTATTTCCCAATTTAAGCTATCCGTCTAAGATCTCACTACCTAATTTTGCAGGCATCTGTTTAAATGAATGTTGAGGAGGTATTAAATTGATTAGCGATAGGTTGTCATTGTCATACAACGTGCCTTTCTAAGAGTTCTTCAGTTTCTTTTGCGTAGTTTTCCTACTATCAAACCGTAGAAATTATTCAAATGGAATGCTATAAAGCTGGGAAGAAACATAATTTAAAAAGCCGTCACAACTTCGAGAGCGCGTCTAGATCTAAGCAACCCCAGTGTCAGAACTTGCCAAGTAAAAATTCCATAATCTAATTTCGTTTGTGTTTTGCATACAACATTATAATTTTCATGACCCGTCCCAAGTTGGGCAGTAAATTCGAGCCAAACTGAATGGGTTACACGCGGGAATTTTTCCGAGAAGAAAACTTAACATTTTCCCCGGAAAGTCGGTAAACTTGGTGCAAGTAATCTAAAGTTAGGTACCAGGGCGGCAGAGGCTATTTAGATGCACATCTTAACTCGCCCATATATCTAGATTGTGAGCGAAGTTCGCCCGGGAGCCCGGAACTCGGAGAGTGTTCCCGGATGTTTTCTACTTTTTTTCCGCTTCCCAAGAAGAGAAAATTGCAAGTGTGGACGTCGTACACCGGGTAATCCAATAAGACTTGCCGCTAAACGATGGCCAGCGCGTTTCCGATTCTATCCACTTAATTAAAACAAAGAGTGCTCTAGCTATTTATGGGAGCCTGGTACATTGGGGCTGGGAAACCACTTTAAACAACGTTATTTTCAATTTCCCTCATGAATAATTAAATAATTATACTTATTGTGAAAATTGTTACTTAACGGACATCAAGTCCTCGACAGATTGCTCTCTCATCTCTCATTGGTTAAAAGTCTCATAATCCGTGGCCATTTTTTCCGCCGTGATTGACCAATCAGCATGAAAATTATACTGGTTAACAATTTGTCGGTTCTAAACTTATGTATTATCTCCGTGATAATGAATTATTGAAATGTATTCTTTATAATACCTTATATAAATTCGCACAAACCCTCGTGTTCCTATTTACTACACACTATTTGCCGATCGTATCAACTTAATTAAAACAAAGAGCCCCAATTCATGCGCGCCTAGTACGTTCCGAATTCAGGGTGTATTTATTTAATTTTAATATAACAAGGCATCGCTTTGCATACGCGAGTGCGGTCGACTGATATGCGCATTAGCATAGCGCGAGCTATGCCCACCTGCGCGCGCATGTAAGAAATAATTTAGTTGGTTTATTTCTCGAACTCATTATCTACAAAAATGATTAAGTATACTAAGGAGAGCAACGCTTCGGCACTGCTGTTGCACACTGGGTGTCTAAGGGTGGCAGCAATCGCTTACCATCAGGTGATATGTATTGTCGGCCACCTATGACAGTAAAAAAACAATTGTTCAAAAATATCTATACAGGCCAACGATCATAGATTTAAAGTACATTTATCCGCATTTATGGACGCCAGGACGTCCATAAATGCTATGTCTAACTGTCTATGGGTGGCAGCAATTGCTTACCATCAGTTGATCCGTCTGCTTCTCTGCCACCTATGACAGCAAAAAAAACAATCCTTCAAAAATATCTGTACATGCTCAACGTTCATAGATATGTATGAAATTTATTCGCATTCATAGACATCCAGCTACGGTATGGCCTGTTATTATAGAGTAAACTATCTATGGGTAAATTAGTTAATCAGCGGGGAACCCCAGTATATAACATATTCACGATCCTTCACCATACACGAGTTGATAGCTCGTTTCGCAATAAAAACGGGAATATAAGGATTTTTGCCAGTTTATTGGCACAGCATGGTGTAATTTTATGTTCGATGTCGCATACAATACAAGCAAAGACTACGCTCAGCTTGTGTGATAGATAAGAACCGAGATAAAGATTGGATCGTGAATTGCGTTTCGTTGTAGGCTCTCAAGACCACTCATCAGTTGAAGCTGTCGATCTTTGGTAGAATAGGTATAAAAAGGACTTGATAGGAGACATGAATCAAGACTAGTCTAGACTTTATAACGAAATTGAAATGAAAATATTTTGCACCAAGGGAAGCGTGCCTACTAAGTTATCAAAAGGGAAAGCTAATAAATAACCATAATAACTGATATCCCATTATAATATGCTTAACTTCTGTTATTCTAAAGGGCTTTGAATACCAAACCTTTATCATAAAACGGTTTTGCATACTATTAAAACTATATTTGACAATCAAACACCGTGGACGAAAGCGGGGATTAACTCGCCCCCGGTACCAGGGCTGCAGAAGTCTCGGGGTGGTCAGCTTGCCTAATCGCGCGAGAGGCATTATCGCGCGGCCAGTCTCCACTTAATCGCCCGGGGCTGATTAGGTAAGCTCCCGGCCTATCTGGCCCCCTGGTACCGGAATTATGCAGGCACGACTTCCCTGACCCGCCAGGGAAATGAGATAGTGGACAACGATAAAAACGGTCTCGTATTAATGGGGGTTTGATGCCGGGTTATTGTTAATGTTTGGTCTGGTAAGATTTAAATAATTATTCTTAAGGAGACATTAAAAATTGTCCGCGTCGAGCAAAATCGCCAAGCCTTTTCTCGAAACGTTTGGTTTTCTTTTGGTTTCATTTATTTACGTACAGGCCACACATCAAAGTATACAAAACTGTCAAATTTATTCAATCGACTCTCATCTTACTGTCATACACATTAGGTTGAATATCAATTGAGGAAATTTGACAGGTTGTGGTAACCTGACGTGTGGCTGACTGTATATCGCATTTTTAAGAAAATTTTAATTCTCCTCGATTACAGGGGTGTCTACATTTTATTTATGATAATGTGTAACTAATAAGATTCTTTTTTGTTTCAGGTAAGTGATTCCCAAGTGTTTCAAAGCACAAAAATCTAGTTTGAGGAAAATTCTGAAAAAGAGGTCTGTATTATTGCTTTATTTATTCTTAAAGGTCAAGTTCCTAAAATATACCGTGTTATAAAGTAAATTGGTTACACAAAAAAGTAAGTAACTTGTCGATAAAATCGTGTCCGTGACACTTACGCCTCCTAGCACACGATTTTCGTAAACGAATTAAATACACACAAAAATATGGTCACAATAACTTACATTGTAAAAAGAATTAAGAAATCCGACTTACGCTTCCAACGCGGCGAAAACTACATATCTCACACTTATATGGAATTTAACGTCTTTTTGCGCTCTTCAAAAACATATTTAACCTAAAAAACTAGTAATTTAACCGTTAAACGCCGGTAAAGATGTCGAAAATGCGTTGTCCGGCTTATAAGGCCGGCGTAATGTCGCGAGGTGACAGCCCTATTACCGAGTGTCAGTTTTATGACGTTTTGCGCTTTTACGAGGGAGCTATGGCTTAGTGGATGAAACAGTGCCCTCTGAATGGAAGGTAGTAGGTTCAAATCTGAGCCTGAAACCCTGGTTTAACAGATCTATGTAAGCTAATGGTAAAGCAAGCATGTACAAAATTCATCAACTTGCTAGACTTTCCATAGCTTAGTTAAACAGAGCATTTTCCAGATTATAAAAAAAATATAAACTTGATTTTTACTCTAAGCCTTCCACCCAATCTACACCTATGTATTAACGGTACATACTGTAACTTAAATGTCAAATTAAAATGTACGTATGTAATGTAACTACGAATATACTTTCTATGTAATGTAACTACGAATATACTTGCTATTAATAATAATATGTTGCTGTAAGTATGTAAACTTCTTTGCTACATCATGGGTATGAAAAACAGGCTTTTTAGCATTTCTGTCAAAATACATAGGTACTTACTTAATAGACGTGAAATTCAGCTTACTTTCAAAAAACAAACATTCTAATCATCCTGAAATCACAATAAATTCGTCTCCTACAGACTAATAACAAAGAATTCAACTGAAAAAAGTAATTCCAACCGTCTAGTAGACTGAAGTCTATGAAACAATTACTTAGTGGGGGGTGGAGCCGCCCGTCGGGGGGAGGGGGGGTACCTGAAGCCATTTTCATAATGCACCGACTTCTTCTGGTGTTTAAACTTAACACTTTAAATAATTGGCCGTGGGTCTGTCGTACCCAGGTGTCGCATTCGAAGGGTTGGGCGGGGGTTTAAATACTTTCATTGTAATGGATAGAGATAGAGGGACAGAGATAGAGCGATAGTGGCAGTGCATGAGAACGTGTCGTGATTTGTGCATCATTTTTTGTTTGTGGTCAATAAATGCGTAAGAGGGAAGTCAGAGTCACCGACATAACCCACCGAATTAGCAAACTGATAGTGGCAGTGGGCTGGTCACATTAGCCGCAGAACTGACAACCGTTGGAGCCCGTAAAGTCCTTGAGTGGAGACCGCGACTCGGTAAGCGTAGTGTTGGACGCCTGCGACAAGATGGGATGATGACATTCGAAGGCTGGCTGGTGTGGGCTGGATGAGAGTGGCCGAAAATCGAGAGCAGTGGCGTGCATTAGCGGAGACCTATGTCCAGCAGTGGACGAGTGTGGGTTGCTGATGATGATGATGTTTTTTTATGTGACAGGTGGCAGATGAGCAAACGAATCACCAACGGATTTCCAAAAATCATAGAACATTATAGTGTCCCAAATGCTTGATAGAAGACGCATTTAAAGGAAAGTAAATGTTCACATATAGGTAACACCCTGTATGTCCAAGCAAAAATAGTAACAATAAAACTACTGTGCTAATTGGCATGGTGAGAAAAGTCAATAGTAAATTGCCGTTTTACAACCGGGTGCACGGTAGTGGACAGCCAAGTTCCACGACGGGTGTCAGTTACCATTTTAATCTCCATTGTAAAACCTTCGATGGATAGTAATAAACGTCCATAAGGGTTCCGCGTTCGACTCCCGCATTTGCTTACTGTCTGGATTGATGCCATGCGAATAACAACTTGTATTCATTGGCTACTAATGTCTGGTTATAGTTGGATTATAATAAACATTGACTAATTAATCAACAGACTGATGGCATAATAGCACTCAATCAGAGCATTCTGAGACGGTGTTTGTTTAAACTTTGATGTTGCGTATAATTATAAATGAAACGATAAATCCTTTTAAATTATGCATTGATTTTATGTCTTGGAACTTGGCTCAACCCCTCCTTGTTTCAAAATATCTACACATCCCCTTTGAAATAAAATGCTCGTATTCAGGTTAGGTATAATTAAAAAAGGCATGAAGATTTTATTGATTGAATTTCAACAGTTACAGTTGCATAAACTGGACGCGGCGTTTTTTAATTCATCAACTGTGGTAATTTAAGTGGATCACGAATTCAATACTACACCAATCAGCTATCGATTACCATCAGGTGATCCGTCTGCTTATCGGCCACTTAACACATATAAGAAACCATAATAATCAGAATCGTTTGCTGCTTTAAAGCTGTGTAACAAGTATATAAATAAACCACACCTAATCTCATCTTAACATGTCATTCAGGGTACGTTTAGACCATGATCCAAGGTTTTGTGAGTCTAGTAATCACAATGAAGCGACTACCGTATGACCTCCGCAATTTTTAACATGGAAACCAGAGCAGCTGTCATGGTTCCACGTTTCAGAACCTAACCAAAACGTGCTGGTTTCCTCACGTCGTTTTCCCTCACCCTAGGCTGACACTTTATCTTTTAAGACCTGTTTTACTACTTGAGCATCCTCTCATTTCTCTGGTGCATCCATCAAATGAAACAAAAGTGCATCGCAAGCGCCTGTCGCGCCCAATAAACCGCGTGCAGTAATGCACTTATCCTGGCGACCGTATTTCATGCACCAGTCTTAAAATTCACAAGGCACAGTCGAGACAGGGTAAGTGAGATAACGTATGAACATAGCATGTTTTTGTTTGAATGGGAGGCAAGAGAGGTAGTGAATCACCTATTAACTAAGTGTCCACCACTGTCAATAGACATCGTTTACACGAGAAGGAATGCTCTGCTGAGTGAGTTACGTATGAACCCATGACTTCACCGTCTTATATTGGAGATACAGTCAAATCCTAGTACACTACTTGATCCTGCAACGCCGTCTGAAAATAGACAATGATGAATAGACAACGGGAATGGAAAGTAAGAAAATAATTGGGTCGCTTGATGTCAGCTACTTGATGGTAACTACCACTGTCTAGTTAGGAGGCCCAATCGGGGGAACGGGGCTTTATGATTGGCAGCTCACTTATGACTCTACTGGTGTTGCAGGTGTCTATCGGCGAAGTCAATCGCTTTCCATCAGGTGCTCCGTCTGCTCGTTTGCTATCTATCATATAAAAAAGCATATCATCAAAACTTTGCGCCAATAGCTCAAGCAGATTGGTATTCGCATGTAGTATCTCTGGAAAAACTTAGCAGTACTTAACGATTTTGATAAATAATCGTGTCAGCGAAACCGGTTATCTGGCTGGTTCTGCGTACTAGATGTCTCACTGGACTTCAACATGCTGTACCCAAGTCTAGCAAGTGAGCCGAGTAAATGATACCCCCGCCGGTACCAGGGACCCGGTTGACATTAAAAATTCACTTTTCAGTGTTGGCAACGCTGTTCTTGGCCCGTGTCTTTGGTGCTTTGCAAATTACTGTTTTTACTATTTTCTTGGAGTTTTCTATGATGGTAAGAGGAGTATTGTGATGTCATCTAATGTCAAAATAATAACTTTTTATTTTCAAATCGAGAGTAGAGCCACTCTCTTTAGGATAACTTCGCCAATGTCAAGTAATATTTAAAATGTATCACTGAACTAAAACTGCGTATAAAATTATTAACCATGGGAGGGTCACGCTTCAGCATGACTGGGCCGGCTCGACCGAAGTGCTACCACGGCTGAGCTGTGAGTGAGGATACTCAATTGGGCGGAAAGGCGGATGATGTTGCAGGTGTATTGCCGGTGGCAATCGCTTACCATCAGATGATCCGTCTGCTCGTCTGCCACCTATCACATAAAAAAGGCATTCAATAAAACGCCGGTGTTTTGCGGTTTACCTTTGGTTTAATGTCATAAGGTAACTTGTAGTGACTCAACTGTGTTTTTTTTTATGTGATAGATAGCAGACGAGCAGGCGGATCACCTGATGGTAAGCAATTGCCGCCGCTCATGGACACTTGCAACACCAGTGGAGTTACAAGTGCGCTGCCAACCTTTTATCCCCTTCCCCCCCCCCCCCCCCCCCCCCGGGTGGGCCTCCGGTACCCTCACTCACTCGGCGAAACACAGCACAGGGGCTGCTTCACGCCGGTTTTCTGTGAGGCAGTGGTATCACTCCGGTCGAGCCGGCCCATTCATGCCGAAGCGTGGCTCTCCCACAGTGTTTGTCTGTATTCGCAATTTTGAAGTACACTCCAAAGTGTAAATGGCTTTATTCGTTTCCACCGTGGAAGTGAAGGCGGGTTCACACGGCCACGTCTCAATCCGGGTATCCTCGGATCGGATCGTATCGCCCGTGAGCTATGGCGCCCCGCCCCTTACAGGGGGCTCTGAGGCTCGCCAATTCTAGAGGCTTTAGTTTTTCGCTACACTTTTGGCATTGACTTGTCCTTGTAGTTAAGAGATATGTTTGGCTTGCCAAGGTACGTGTATAAGGTATATTATAAATACGCGTGTTAGAACAAGCTTGACTTAAATTGAAGACTTTTCGTTACTTATCCTTGTAGTTAGAAGATCTTTTTTCTATTATTGGTAGCAAACGAGCAGATATTACATCATGGTTAATTGTTGCCGCCGCTCATAGACAACCGTAACACCAGCGGAGTCACAAGTGCGTTACCAACCTTTTAAACCCCTTCTCCCGGTTCGGGCTTCCGGGGTGATAAGATCGCTTTTGTAGTACCTTACACCTGAAATATCTAGTTTAAAGTTTTATACCTCTGTTTTGTGTGCAATAAAAAGTATATTCATTAATTTTTACAAGAGGCATATAAAAAAAAAGGCAATAGATTGACCATTGACTAGCTTATTACCTTAAGTTTGCTTTTTTACCGCCTCTATAAAAAAATTGAGATAAATTGCAAGTTTGTTTATAAGACACCCTGTACACAGCACGTCCAAAACCCTTCGCTGAGACACGGCGCGTCCGACGTCGGATTATCATAAACATGCGGTGACAAATGCGCAAAATGCACCTTTACACTTACAGCGTCGACGTGGAAATACATACAACCTGTATCTGTGAACATTTACATCCCTTTAACCACGTGTTCCTTCACCAACCATTTTAAACAACACTTGTTCTATGACTGTAACTTTATAATTTTACTGTTTTTATAATTTTCCTCATCATCATCATTTCAGCCAATAAACGTCCACTGCTGGACATAGGCCTCCCCCAAAGTTCTCCACACAGATCGGTCCTGTGCCACCCGCATCCAAGGGACTCCCGCGACCTTCACCAGATCGTCGGTCCACCTGCAACAATTTTACTCAAACTAATTTGTAAATCAATTTTGGATATTATTCACTAGATTGTGAGTATAGAGACTAAACTATCGTTACCTGGCACTTATTCAAGCGTCTCAGGCCAGAGACAAGCGCCTCCATAGAGTGCCATAGACAACAATTCATAGAGTAAACAAAGGCGTATTGTGAGCGTCGAATATATTTAACAGTTATCAGTTGAAGGGAGATAAACCCAATCGAGACACAAAACCAGGAGAGCCTGAGGAGGAGGGAGCTGGTACAGGTTACCAGCGATCTTCGTACGAATTAAGATTTTTTTCATATATATATCTTTCATACATATTTTATCATATATATAGATATTCATAGACTGGTGTGCCTAGAAGAATCTTTGAAGCCCTGGTACTGATTTCAAATTACTTAGGTCCTTTATAATTTTAGGTACATTTATAACGATATTTTATAGTGACTAGGAATGACAGTTAAGCATCTCTTTCACACTATTGATCAGTTATTGTTAGCGATTTTTTTCATTGTTAAGTTCGGTAGTAAATATTCCTATACAGACAAGATTACCATTGACTAAATGTTTTTCATCACCATTCTCCGCGCCCTCTCTCAACTTGGCCCCGCACGCTGCGCGCGCCCGATAACCCTGTCAGCCCGTGACGGAGTGGCGCGCTATCGCATTGTCCGCGCGCGTCTCCGACCCGCTTTATACGCCTTTAATTACCTTAGTGTTCGTTCGAATTTCGAAAAAGATGTTCTTATTACGAATCTCTTTTATTTTTAATAGGTGTCTCACAATTTTTGTTCGAATTTTGAAAGATGTTCTATTTGCAAAACCTTTCCAAACATCGTTTTAATTTCGATAAAATGATGTTCTTATTTTGAATTTATGTTCTAGAGTTAACGTTATTATTTGAATTTGAATTCTATTTTTGAATATTGACTAGAACGAACTAGAGTTGGTAAAAGTACAAACTTGAGTCTTATTTCACTCTGAACTCTATTGCGGTCGCGAAACTAAGATGAACTATGATCGTTGGCTGTCTCGAGTCCTGGGACTTTGGTACTTAACTTCTTATACTGTAACTAAAGAACCAACAATCTGACTATGGTAGCTGACTATGAAAATGGAAAATTATGAACTTTGAAACTCGCTTTTTAAGGCGTAGTTAGGTTTGGCGTAAAGAATTTTAGATAATTAGTTCTCGCGTTAAAGAGATACAGCAAGAAAATCTTGATATTTAGGTATGGTAAATAAAAGTTGCTATGAAGAACAACTGTGAAAGAGACAGAAAATATTTTCGGAATTCCTAGAACCAGTAAATTGAAAACCTAAAAGATCTCCGCGCTAGTCCGTTAATTAAATTCCCAAGACATTCCAATTAAACTTGAAACAAAATGATCCGAAAGTACCAGGCGAGCATAAATCGACAAGAGCTGAACGGTTCAAAGCGGCTGACGTTACAAAGCGGGGCCCGGGGCGGTAAGAACGCGCCTAATCAAACGTAACAAGTTCAGTTTCACTTTGTTTGTAGTTTCTTTGAAGTCGCAGCGTTGATATGATCCCCTGGTACCTGTGACGGGCGTAGTGAGCTGGAACGGACTGTTTAGGTTATATGATAACTATAACTAGTTAGATAGACGGTTGATATTCTATTGTAGATGTTATTTCATTCAAATGTTAGTAACATTTCGTTTTAACATCACACTACACATTAAATTATCATTCAAGTTAATTTTAACGTCATAACCAGTTGGTAATCTCTTGTAGAATTAGAATTAAAGCAACGCCTGCTCTGTTTCGTCGAGTAAGTGAGGGTACCGAATGCCCAATTGGGGGGGAAAGGGGGTTAAAGGTAGACAGCGCACTTGATTCAACTGGTGTTGCAGGTGAAAAAAAATATGTAGATAATTCCATTTTATCAATAAGGTATACATCCTGCTAGTGTTTGTACTTAGCCAAAAGGTCCGTCGTATAATATCGTACAGTTTATGCCCCGGCAAGTGCACCAAAACAAAAGAGTGTTTAAACTTATCGGAATGTGCGATGGCGAGCAAAAAAACCGCGCGCAGTAAAAATGGATGTTTAAACGCATATCGGGCGATGCGAAATGAAATTTTACTGTTTTATCCGCGTTTTGTGAGTTACGGAATTAAAATGCGTACTGATGGTTGATTTTTATTAGTTTTATTCATTTAGTTTCGCGGAATTTGGTTACGAAGTTGAATTTACCATTTTGTGAACTTATTTTGTCCAGAATAGGTCTTGAATCCTGCCATGATCCAGTATGAAGGTCGCAAAGGTCAGACGGATCAGTCTCTATTATGTAAAATAATTACTCTCTCTCTCATCTTATGGTGTAATTCCCAGTTACGTCCAAAGCTGTCGCTTTGGAGCCCGAGGTAAGACCATGATCCAAGATTTGGGGAATCTGGTAAATTTAATGAAGCGACTGACCTTCGTAACCCTTTAACAGAGGAACCAGACCAACTGAATTATGGTTACACGTTTCAGAATCTATACGAAACGTGCAGATTTACTCATAATGTTTTTTTTCCCTTACCGCAAAGTCAATTGTAGAAATATGACATTATTTGTAGCAGTGACAAATCACGTAATTTTGTAAATAGTATGTCACGCCTGTTATTTTGATTCGTCATCACAGCGATTTTGATTTCTCACTCACGATAGAAATTAGCCAGCGCGTCGAATCGAAATCATATAATTCACAAATTCACGTGATTTACAAAATCATATGATTTGTCAGTGACCGACTGTGGCCATATTTGTAAAACTAAAGTACCCGTCTTTCTCCCGTAATCGCGACCTCAAAGCCTGAAAAACTCTTAACTGAATTGTTAACACCGAAAACCCAATAGCCATATCAAACTTCCCGAGCTGAAACTTTGAAACTGTAAAACCCCTCAATATTCAACAAGTACAGAAAGTCCCAAACACGATCCCAATTTCCCCTTGATTTTTACACACTTTTTTACCGAATTTTTACGGATTTTTACCGAATTTCCGCGACGTGCGCGTTTACCGAAATAGTGCGGCGGGCGTGTGACGGTTTTTTAAACTTTAAAACACGCTTTTCGCTTTTTTAGCTCGCTTTTTCAGGGTTCGCGGAAGTGATACCGGAACGTGGTGGAAGGATGGAAATGAAGCGATTTGTGCCTTTTGCAAAACTGAAATGAATATGCACAACTACACTGTTTCTTGTTAGAGCCTAATTTGTACAAGCCTTAAAGAAATAATTGTTTCTACAAGTGAGAGAGGGTGAAACCGGAAAGAAAGGGTACTAAGCGCTACGCAAACTCCTTTTTGATGCGAACAGTCAAGGAATGGAACTCTTTACCCGCTGATGTATTTCCTGAACAAGGACCTAAGACAAGAGTGAATAGGCTTTTCACGTGCAAACATGGCCCACCTTAGACCTCGTCTTCACTTAACTTAAAAACAAGAGTGTTTAAACTTATTGGATTGTGCGATGGCGAGCAGAAAAAACCGCGCGTCAACATTAAGTATGAATTGTGATCGAGATTAAATGCTTGTCAGTCGTTAAAAAAAAGTTAAAAGATTGACAGTGCAGTTGTGACTACACTGATGTTACGGGAGGCAATGACTTAACATCAGGTGATCAGTCTGGTCATCTGTCATATTTAACGATACGATAGATTATTTTGTAAAAAATTATGTGAAATGTGGTGATTAAGCCTAATCCCGTAGTAGGGCCGACTTGATTTCTATGAAAGCCTTTGCCCCGCAGTGGGACAGTACATAGGCTGATACTTTTTTTTAACTTTTTATAAAAGTAATACAGAACCCACAGTCCTCTCGTCCAACCCGCACTGTGCGTTGCCATTGACACGCCGTCGCGCAGTTTTGTCTAGCGCTTTATCTAGCCCAGACACCGATTAGTCAGCTGTCCTCACTTCCCTGTCTCCTTTCAGCCTGTCGCTCCACAAAGCCATTCTGCCGGCCAATTGTCCCACCTGCGTCATCCATGCTCAACCAGTGTAGTTTTAAGTCATTAGCATAGACAATGATATCGTCTACATATGCATGAGCTGATGAGTCAGCAGCGCTCGCCGCTACAGAATTAGACGGGACTAATACCTGTAATTAATAAATGAAAAATCCGCCAACCGATATTCGGCTAAGGCAGCCAATCTCAATTATAGTCTCAAGTGTATGCGCAAGCATAGATGCACTCTCTAATTCCCTTACTCGTAATTCAATGGGACACCAGTGTGACACGATCGAAGAGAGATCAGGCGCAAGACCAACATCTTAAAGTGCTTTCCGAGGCCCGGGGTTACAAGACTTTGGACTGACACTGAGGATTTCTGAACAGAAAAACTCAGGTAACATATTTCTAGTCCGACCAAAGGATCGAACTCGGAACCCCAAGCGCAGCCGTCGCTTTAAAGTGCGACCTACCCACTGCGCCACCGAGGCAGTCATGTAATTAATATCACAGTATCAGACCCATTACATTCACAACCGATATCGTAATTACGCTCACAATCCACCTCTTACACTAAAAGCCGACGCCATTAACAACTCTATCCAAATTATAATATCAATTACCAATGCA
Source organism: Cnaphalocrocis medinalis (assembly GCA_014851415.1). NCBI lineage: Eukaryota > Metazoa > Arthropoda > Insecta > Lepidoptera > Crambidae > Cnaphalocrocis > Cnaphalocrocis medinalis. Next base: position 11,725,228 of record CM026293.1, on the reverse strand, counting down.
TTAACTATTCATGTCAGAAGTCAGACGTAGCAGAAACAGGAATCTCATATACGAGTAACGGTATTGTGTGAGAGGGATAAAAAGACGCTCCCGCCGGGGGGGCAGCCGGCACCCGACGTCGGGGAGCTGTCAAAATGTCAAATTTCAGAATGTAGCTCGGCGCAGCAACTTCAAACGTGCCCCTCCGTGCACTGCGCCATCTCTAATATAGTTATAGCGCCCTGGTACCGCTGCCTGTTAATATTCATGCATCTCATCCTACTCTTCCAGGAATACGGAGCCATTTTCGTGAAAGCCTCGTCCGTTGCGCCACTATGAATATGAATGATTTTCTGTTCGTTTCTTGGATTAAACTTTTTAGATGCATCCTTCCGTGGAACGGAATATTGCGGAACTTCGGAAATTCATTACGCAGTCTTTGTTAATTAAGGGTGCACGCGAAAAATGGAAATTTTAAAACGCGCCGGCTCCCGCCGAATCAACGCGTCCATTTGCAACACAAAGTGACCGAGTAAAAACGAAATTGAAAATTCCAATTTCACGTCTATTTCCTGGAAAACAGGCGGTTTCTATTTCATCTCTCAAAAACCGGTCTGCGCTGTCTGTCTCGCTCTTGACGGGAGGATATTGGAACTGGCCGAAAATGAGAAGTAAAAGAAACACTGATTTTTGACGTTTCAATATGCACTCATCTTTGGTGCTCGAAAAAAAATCCAGTTAATTAACATTCGGCATCTCGAAGATACAATTTGCGTTCCAAATTAAATACGAAACGACTTCAAGGCGGGATGCTGGAGTGACATCAAAAGCACTCTTAATAAAAACGTTGCGTATTCGGGATGGAATCTAACAAGCTCGCACTTGGCTCGCGGTATTTATAGACGTCAATCAGAACTGTCAAAAGTGACAGTAGTCAAATCCCGCCCCGTAATAACGGTAAAAGGACGTTCCCAATTTGAAAAACACACGTTCTGGGTTCCCGCGCGTGCTCGATTTGACGATTAGTGTTATTTTTGAAAATGGAATCACGGGTCGTGTCGCCCCGGGGCGCTCCGCCCACAAGATGGCTGGTCTAATCAGTCGACGCGTTCACGGGAAAAAAGTGGAATGATATACAATTTTATTGAAGTGATATGTTATTACGGGGCGAACCCGTAATTACGGGCGAGCTTTACTCGTGGGAAGGGATTAGAAAAAAATGTTTGGACGCGAGGCTCGTGCTTTTAATTGGCCGGCCAGCCATTCATGGGAGCGAATTTGATTTACGGCCCGACCAGGACGATTAGAGATGCGATTTAGACGAATTTGTACGAATGCCAAGTGTCTAATCAAACTGGTTTTGAAACAAACTGAGTGGATTGTCCAGTATACTGTGCCATGCTGGTGAACGGAAAGGTTCAAGTCTCGAAGGGTCAAGTTCTGTCGGTCGGTTTGTAAGGACGGTTTTTCTAGTTCCGTTTTTTGCAAATGATAATATAGTCGTTGATTTCGGTAAATTACTTTATAATATAGTGCTTATTTGATGGCTTGTAGAGATGATTTATGGAGTAACGGGTCATCGCGTAAGGTTTCCGATGTTTTGCAGTATTTATAATGTTGTTTGGATTCGATTTACTTAACGGAATGATGTTTAATTTTTTTTAATAAACTCAAATGTTGGAGTAACGAAGCTTGTAGTTTAGGTGTGTGAGAAGAAAATGTTACTTTTTTAAGCAATATTTTTTACAAGTTTACAATGGTGATAAATTAACAGTCGTTGATTCCCTAGCATTACAATTACCATAGCAACGTTTCTTTGTTTCCGATACGAGCTTAGAAGCGCGTCAACCCTCGACTGCCAAAAACGAGCTTCAAAAAACAAGCATATACACACGTACAAACTGACACTGCACTAAAGAACCCCTATTTGTCTACCCGACACCAAACTGACCCCCATCCCTGACCCTTAATGTCTGGGGCACTACGACACTCCCACCACATCCGGCGTCACTACACCAGTCGCACTACGCTGTAGTCCGACCCTGTTCTTTGCCGCTGGTCCGCCCCTGTGACAGCTCGAGTACTTGCTACTTTGTCACTTGAATGGCCAGGGCACAGTAAAAGTAAGGACAGTAAGATATATTGATACCTTTACAAACTAATTGAACTCTATCTTTGTTACGATATTTCGTATTCGGCTGCGGCTGCCAATCTCAATTGATCAGCCTCTGTATATTGTACTGCTCCAGTAGGCACGTGCGCAAAGACACTACTATTTTCCCTTAATCTCATATTTCGGTTTCTACTTCACTCTCCAGTTAACTGTCCGTTGTTCCCAACAAGTTTGCGCGAATCGACTCTCGTTGAAGCCCTGATGGTTTGACGAGACTATTAACCTTGGATTGTATTGAACCCTTTGCTCCGGCAGATCTTATTTATTTAAAAATGTACATATTGCACAAAATTACGTACAAAAGGCGAACTTAATGCCAAGATATTTCTACATCACACAAGTTTGTGAGTAAGTTTGCTACTTTTTCATGTTTTAGATAAATTTGTTTTTTTACGTTTGGTAAAGTACCTAACCAATTTTGATAAAGTGCGGTATACAGAGAACTGAGAGTCTGGATTTACACATAAATTAAATTTACACATGCGGATTTAAATTCCACGCATAATTAAAAGTGCCGGTTGGCGCAATGGTAGTGACCCTGCCTCATGCGCTAAAGGTTGTGGGTTCGATCCCCACCCTGGACAAACATTCGTGTGATGAACACTTGTGTTTGTTCAGTGTCTGGGTGTTATATATGTATTTATGATCCTCTATTGTCTGATATCTGTAAAACAAGTGCATAGCTACTTAGTACGGAGTCAGGTCAATGTATGAGATGTTGTGTGAATTTATTTATTTATTTTATTAAAGTCTGATTCCCACAGCACTGTGGCCGATGTGACAAGTCTTGTTTCGCCACCCACGCTATAGGGGCGCTAATCGTCGCCCCGTCACCTGGGCGCGACGGCGACGGCCGGGCCCCGCCAAAGCCGTGTAGGGCCCCGGGCGGGCGGGGCGGCACGTGACCCGTGTCGCCAGTGATTGGAGAGTTTTGATGGTGTGATTGCAATTTGAGTAGCTTCAGTCCTATGGTTATCGGTAACAAACGGTTAATATGATCTGTGAATAAGTTGTGGACATTAACAGTTTTGATTCTAGATCACATAATACCTATTCAATGTCATTTAAATAAGATAATAAGCAATTGGTTTAATATTTATATATAAATCATACTGAAGAATTTTTGAAAAATTATATTATCGAATTCTTAAGAGAGTTGCTTTCATCAAATTCGGTTAGTCGCGAAATTTCAAAATCTTGAAACCATTAATGAGTCAACTACTGGTACCAATTTTTTTTATAGGTATAGTGATGTAGATTGCACTTATTCGTATAGTTAATTTATTCTTATCGTTGAAAAAAAGTGAAAAAGTGCACAAGTTATCAAGTGGAATGCACTTAGTAATTAAACCTCCCTTAATTATGTAAATATGAAGGTTCAAACGGTTATAAAAATCATAAATAGTAAGTATCCATTTTATGTTAAAAGCGTGTAAAAATAGTGTCCATTTTAAAAACGACGTGTCAAAGTCGTAATCAAATAATTCATAAACCGCATAAAGATAACGGTCATTACACCAGCGCTAACCAGTCTGTCACGCTAGTATTTAATAGCGGTTAAATTTCACTGTGACATCAGATACAAAATCGCAGGAGCAGTGACTGACGCGATAGCAATTTCACGCCAAAATTATGCAGCCAGAGATGGCTATCTAATCTGTGGCCACTTTGTTCGAATTAAAAATATTGCATTCTACATTCAAATGTCTAACTATTGAGGTACGATTATAGCTAGATGTGTTTTAAAATACTAAACTTCTTTTTATGAAAATGGTGTAAGATTAACATTTTATAGAAAAAAAAATCCAATAAAATCAAATATAGAAAAAATATATATTTTACAAATGGAAAACAAACCCCATAATATTGATTAAGTAGGTATTTAAAGACCCGTCTTTTTGTCTTGTCTATCTGTCATTACTTACTTTTATCTAGCATGTTATGAAAATAAACAAAATGATTGTTTAATTTTAACAAGACACTAGTACGTACTTTACCTATCATGTTCTAGATAGGCTGAATCACCTTGCTGCATAAAAATGATAATAATAGCAACAACGTTGCAAAGTAAAATGCATAAATGCATAGGTCATCGCATACACGCATACCAACGACATATTAAACCCACGGATAATGTGGAATAAGCACCGACAAAATGGGAATACCGTCCATAAGCCAGACAGACAAGTACCAGGCTATCAGCAAATACAGGAGCTGTGTTTGCCGGCGCCAGATACCAGGCAAACATGGGATGCGTAGCGCAAACATTTGCCGGGCGCGGCTTCCTGCCTCCTTTGGTAGCGTCGACTCCTAATACGTTATGTGCTCCTGGTACAAAACGGAAAATATTTCCTCTGACATTTTCTATCTAACGAAGCTTTTAACGAAAACTGTGAGGGCCAAATAGTTACTTCTCGCTTACACATTCATACAATTACATACTGAACGATGGAAGTTCAGTGGATATGAACGTGCGCCTTCTAAACGGAAGGTCGTAGGCCCGAATCAGAGCATGCACCTTTTCTTCAAATCCATCTTTTTACCAATAGCTCAGCGGTGAGGGAAACCATAATTTTTGATACGGTGCTATTCCAGTTGGTATGCTTCCCTTGGTGGCTTCAAACTGAAACTTGATAGAGTCAGCTTATTTATACAAAAGATACATTCCCCGATCTGTTTGCTGTGAATCGTACAGAGGAACATTCCCATATGAATAAACCCTGTGAAAATGCACAATGTCTTCTGAGAATAAACGCCGGTCTACATTACGTATGTTTTGTATAAAGCCGGGCACACTTGCGTCTTTGACGCGCGGTGAAATAAGGCCGCGTTCGCACCGATAACTCACGGCATAAAGGCGGGCGCAGACCGATGATTTACGCCGCATCGATATCGGTTAGATATGAAATTTGTCAGGCGCGGCTGTTTATGCGCGCCGGTGTCCGCGGACGCGTGCGGTTTGCGTACTGTGTGCACTCGCCCGGATGACCTAGGATCGCTTTTGAAAATGGAACGTTTTTGTTTTTAAGGCTTTTGTGGAATGTTTACTTTTTATTTTTGGCCAGGTTATCAATTTTAACTGTAGTGACCTTATTTGGTACACGCGTTATTTCGGAAAATTAAATAGGTAGTCTCTACTAATTAGTATATGAATTCATTATAAATTGACATAAATCACAATGAAAGCAGTTACTATTGCGAACTTAATGTGAATGTCACACTGTAAAAAATAATGCCTTCGCCGATATCATCCACCCATACTCTAGAACCGATACAAATCGATTAATCGCTACTCTACTCCAATTATATCTATGCACAATCGATACATCGGCGCGTCAACTGTGCAAACGTCCGATACGCCGATTAGGTACTATACTCGATTATTTATTCGCCCGCGGCACAATCGATGCCAAGAGCTTAATTTATGCACCAATTCGATTCGGACAAAATCATTTTCGGTTTTAATTTTTAATCTGTCGCGTTTAGTTTTTTATTGCGTTCCGTTTCACGTTGCCATTATGTTGTAATTATGTGATTTAAATTCAGTCTTTTGGCGTTGTCGTCTGCGTATTAAAATATTACAAATAGGTTTTGAAAATAATGTGAAAACGTTTAAAAATTGCAAATTAAAATGTCAAAAGCGCGGCTTTCAATAGCATTTAATATTATTACGACGGTTGATAAATGCCAAGTAAAAAGTAACTTACAGGACTGATTAAACTAGTTACGACTGTTTTATATAGGTAGGTACATTATACTAAATGACAGTTCTGTCACGTTATTCTTGGTTTCATTATAATGCTGAACATCATTAAATGGTTGAAAATTGTTTGAACAGGATATAAACTCATAAAGACCAAATAACGTTTCACAATAAATGTCCTAAAATCTCATGTCTCATTAATGATGACTTTAAAAACTATTCAAGTTTATTGCAAAATCAAGTTAGTTAGGAACGATAATAAATTTATGTCTTTTTTTGCAATATTTCAAATGCGATTTCAAATCGCATTATCAATTTGCAATATTCGAAATTAAAATACCAATCACCGCCATCTTTGAATTTAACATAAAATACGAATAAAAATAAACAGCTCTCAGTTTGTTTAGAATGGCACTTCATCTCAACGATATGGAGTGACAATGAGGCCAAAGCAGCTTTATGTGAATAAAAAACTGATTCTCTTGTTTATGGCTCCCCGGCCGGCTGTTAGAGGCAAAGACACAACCCCTTTACGGCCTTGTTTCGCGAGAAACTCAATTTACGGGGAAATGATTTGGATGCATACGTGTGGAGGAACGTGGATGGATGATCCTGGGTAATACAATTTAGGTAGCTGTGCTTTAAGGTACATAGCATAAAACCGTCTGTCTAGAAGAAGGTTCGTATTTTATTACACAAATACAATGAACAAATTAATAAAATGTTTATTTTTGTTAACAACATTTACCTCAAACAAGCAGATGAAAACTCCAAGTATTCCCGGAACGTCATTATACAACTAAAGCACAAACTCTCCACTCTCATCCAGTTTAATATCTTTTGCATACAAACTTACAAAAGTTCTCGAGAGCTGCTTTACATACTTTCAAAGGCCGCCGACAGATAATTGTCAATCTCTGTGATGGTGGAGCGGCGGGGGTGAGGCGGGGGTGAGGCGGTGACGAGGCGGCGGTTTTTCAGCCGCGTTATTTACGACGCGTCCTGTGTGCAAAACGCTGCCGACCACAGGGCTACCACTAAACAAAGACATTGCAACTTATCCCACGGCTCTTGTATTTCATAAACAAGAAACGATGAAAGCGTCTTCGACTTTTCGTCCTTTTGTTATATCATCAACTGATATGACTAGATTTACGATGTAGAATTAATATATAAAACTCTTAAAAATTAAAAGAAGTGGCCCCATAATTAACCCCTGAGGCACACCTAACCTAAAAAAATAACCTCTTAAATATATTGCTTTTGTAGTTACTTCTCCAAATTGCCGGATTGAATACAAACTACTTAATTCACAATAGAAAATAAAGTACATACACATTTCATTCCATATGACCCAGTTAAACTTTATCAAAAGCTTTACCAAAATCCGAATAGACACAAAAATCTTCTTGTACCGCCCCTGATCAAACCTCCGTACCTTCATTCAGCATCCGGCGGTTCATGAATATCGTCCTGTCGGTTTGTCCGGACCTGCGCGCGCGCCGCACGCTAATGACGCGGCCCTTTCATGCGCCGAGTGATATGCAAACTCTATATTGTTCACGAGACATGCGTCACGAGATGGGAACTGGTTTCGCGAAAATCTCTTTAGCGGTGTATTAGTAATGTTTTTAGTGTCTGTATAAATTCTCTCGAGTTCGAGTATTAAAGATGAAAAAATAAACAATTGGGATTTTCGTCCCATGGTATGACTCAGCTATAAAGTCTTGATACCATAACGACTACCGTCAAAATAACAGGACCGACTGTTTCATTGATTATATGATTTAACATTTTTTCGCACAATTAGGGAACCAAAAAATAGACTGCACATAGTTTGTACTATTCCAAAATAAAAAATGGTTTGCCTAAGAAAACTTATTACCCTCGTCCTTTGAAAGACGGGTAAAAAAGTACAGTGGGTACCGGAAATTCCTTCTTCAAACACCCTGACACAATACCAAAATCTATTTCGGCAACGATAATGGCAGTGTTGTATTAAACTATCCTTAGGTACGTCCCATACGACACGTGCGTCATTGACTTGTATGTCAAAGCATACGTTAAAAGGAATCACATAGGCATCAGAAAGTTTCAAGTCAACCGACGTTATAAGCACAACTTTGTTAGTATAGGTCAGCATTCAATATCGCCAACTGTCCAACTGCTGTCCTCGAAAATTAGTCAGCAAACCTCTGTCAAGGAACAGAAACACAATCCCATTGTAACAGCGGGACATCGGCTAAATAGCCACACACGTCCCACGTCCCAATTCTATCAAAAGCACAAATGAGATGACAGGCACCAGGCGCGCAGAGAGCGCTAGGAGTTGCGAACGCACCTATCTCATTTCCTAGCCCAGTTGCGCTTCCGCGCGGCCGTCAGCGGCGCTCTTCCGGCTCCCGAGATTAGTATCGACGCCATTTACCGTCTCACTGCCATTGTCTCTATTGGCCGCTTCACACGAGCCCGCCGCTCCCGTCAACCGCCGCGCCGCTCCAAATTCAAATTTAATTTTCGAACGCGCGCCGACCACAACCAAATTCAAAATAAATTTAAAGCTGCCAATCCCCCCGCGATGATTTTTGCAAACACATCAAGGATCAAGAGTGGTTTGTTGTCACGTCCGAAAACTATTTTCGTCCGGCAAAGCGGGCAGCGTTCGCTGTCCATTACAGATCTGCATAATTTAAAAGCGATCCTGCGGCGGTAACTCCCGAATCGGGCCTTTGAATTCTTTATCCGCAGAATTGCGGGCTGAACTGCGAGATGTAGTGACGACGACCAAAAAATTGACAGGTGTCGTTCAATTAACCGCTAACCCTTGCTAAGGTTATTTCGGTCGCAAAGCAACAGATCGGAGATACGATCTGGGTTTTTAATGTCACTAAAAGAAAAAATGTGGCGCTCAGAAGTAGCGAAAAGGCACTCTAGTTTCGCTTTTAAAATAAAAGGTCGGGCGTTGCTCGTTCGCACATAAACAAAACATAAAATAAATAAAGAAGGAGGCTGAGCAACAGAAGGCTCTCGCAGAGGGTTGCGGCCGGGCCATCCATCAGCCGGTCACATCTCTTCGATAGGGTTAGGGCCACCTCCGTACCTTTATGCGTCCCTGGTGGGAGATAAAGCCCCACACGCGGGGACCCTAGTTTTTTGACATCTATTTGTGGTCGGCCTTTGCCCTCTAACGACTTCGCTGTCCCGGTAACTATTCAGTTTTAAAATTTATTACTCGAATTTAACTAATAGCCTATTAATGTTTTGCCAGGGAAATGGCATAATTTTTTTTGTCACTAGACCTGTCATCATCCATCATAGAAATCGACAGTTTCAAGAAAACTTTAGTTATTAAACTTAATAAACTTGTAGGTACTTTTTTTATTCGATGGACATTCATTTCTGTCATTCAATAACTCGTAATTGATTTAATAGCTAATATGTTCATTATTTACAGATACTTAATATAAAATTTATTAAATAAACAGTACCTAAAACACGTTGTAACACAAGAGGAAGAAACTGGTCCTTCGTTACATGATACTGTTCGAAATAACTGCTAAAATAAAAGAGTAAATTTGAAATTCAAAAAAAGAATTACATCAGACAAAATATAAAAATAATACATTTCCTTTCCACCAAAGGGCACAACGTCCCAAAGATAATACAGCGCAAAGTGCAAAGCCGTCACAACGCAAAAAAAACGCCTTTGCGCGAAAATAATAAATCTTTAAAAAACCAACCGCGATGAAAAATTCAGTCTGCGATCCGAAGCCGAAATTCCCTAATGATATGTGCCTAGAGCATAATTCCACGAGCAACGGTATTTCACAATTTCCCCGCTCGGTGTTGCCATAACAATAATAATATATTCAGGGCTCCGGTGATTTCCGGACGTGTCATAAAAATCATAGAGTGAGTCTCGGAGGAGCGCGCTTAGTTTTTGAACGAAATCGCGGGAACTTTCCTGTGATGGATTAAATCTTTTGCAGTACCAACGTGACGGGATTGAGGGCTTAAATATGCATGCGGTTACCCTTTTGTGTGTTCAGTAAATCACTGGAACATGAAGGTGTGGAGGCATAATCTAGACTTGAAGGTTGAATAGTTTCTGCCTGGAAAACACGGATCTTCGTATTTTCTTTTCTTCCTATTACGAGTAGAATACAGTACCTACCTACAGAAGCTCTAATATAAGCTAGATATGTTACTTTTTTTTGCTGTTTTAGGGTTCCATAATTAAAAGGTGAAAAATGGAACCATGATTAGATAATTATAGATTGTTCATGTTAGTCTGTCTGTCACACCTACTTTTTAACGAAATAAGAACTACTTATATTGTTAAAACTTGGTGTATTTTGTAAACCACAAACTTAATCGTTTCAATCTAAAATAGAAAATGGCGGTAGCAATCGCTTACCACCAGGCGACCCGTCTATTCGTCTGCCACCTATCGCATAAAAAAAATCATATGATCCCCCGAAAATCAAGCCATCTTCTCCCGCATATTTACATATTCTTTCACCCCATCCGACTTCCCCATACATCCAAGAATGGATTGTTTCTCCTCCGCCGAACCAGTATTTATAGTTACTCGATTTTTTCGCCCGGAATTCATCGCGCGCGTATTCCTTGGGGTAGAGATGTTACGGACGAGAATAAAGTGCGTATTTGAAAATAGATTTCGAAACAAAAATATTCGATTCTTTTTTGACTTAACTCGATGGCGCCTTTGATAGGTCGGGGTGTTTGTGGCACCTTCACTGTTCCTGGTTTCCATAGTACGAGGCAAAACCTTAGTTTAACTGCCGCATACAGAGACTTCAATTAACCTAAATGTTCATTATCTTAATTATGAACAGTCTTCATACTTAATAAAATAAGGGTCAATATTTTTTTCCTCAGGGACAATTTAACGTTCATTAACGTCTCTGAGTGCGGCAGCTAGACCGAACTAGAGAAATTATTAAAAAAGGAATCGTGCCTCTGTGTGAAGGGTCGTGGGTTTGATTACTATTCTAGACCAACAGTCAGTCTTAGATTGTTTTAATTTTAAGTACTTATATTTTCGTGTTTATTAAATACTGATGAAAAGAAAAAAAAATCTTAATCTTAAACTCAACATCGAATGGAAGACGAATGGATTATCAAAATAATCGAATACTTTTTCACATCATCTTGGGGGTCGCCACGGCTCTCTCGATTCTCGATTTATAGCAAACTTATGCCCAGTATAATCGTGATTTTAATGCCGCCTCTGATTTATAACGGTCGCGGCTCTCCGAACGGTATTGCTTCGCGAAATTTGATATCTCTATAACGCTTATGACGCCCTGGTGTATGATGCTGAGAAATTGTGTTTTGTTTGCGAAATGAAAAATTATTCCTTGTTCTTAAGGTTATCTAGATAAGTGTCTTGTTCCTAACTTTACTGGCTATAATATCAAGCTTATAAATCAAATTGTACACTAAAATAAATTAAGTGAACATATTCCAACTTATAATTATTTTTAAGTGGTTTCTGGCTCTTACAAAACTAACCACAAAATTACAGAGAAACATAATTTATACTTGAGCAATGTGTGACCAACAAAAATACTTGAAAAAAAAAATAGAAACCATTTAGGTAGGCAGAAAAAGTTATGGTGAGTACAATTTTTTTATGTAGTTAGTAGTTGGCAGATGAGCAGACGGATCACATGATGGTAACAAGCGACTGCCGCCGCCCATAGACACCAACACCAGTATATTAGGTACCTAGGTATAACAGACTAAGAAAAAGATTTTGTGGATACTAACTTATGCACTAAAGAAAGTTTACGTACATATTTTAAGCCGTAATAATGCAGATAAAAAATGAAAATCCAAGTGTTACAGATTCAATATGCCAACCCACAAATGGCCTTGCGGCCTCAAATTTCGTTTTTAAATTAAAAATAATTGGTAGTTCAAAAAAGTATCGACAAATCCCGTTAGGTTGAGTTTATCATTTCTCCCTTTTTGCCATACCATAATAGGGTTCATAAATTTTTGATAACGTTTTTGCGGTTCAAAAGCGGCGTCCGCGCAGAGGCAGGCTAAAAACGCATCGACCAAAAAATTGGATGGAAAAGGCGCGTGCGACGGTACCATGTTTTTGTATGAGACCCACTTAAGGTCTCATGTATGGTCACATATATTCTAGTAAACGCATTTTGTGGTTTAAACATTTCTGACATGTTAACAAAGGTAAACTTAAAATGTCTACCACCCTTAAGACACCTTAAGATCCCTTTTTTGCTATAACAAACATAAGGCAATGTATGAGTTGTTTAAAAGTCGAGCTTGCTTTTGTTAAAATGTCAAAAATGAAATTTTTACCACTTCAAAAAAACCTCAGTCCTCCATCTTCAATCTTGAAATAAAAATGTGACTTGTGACAGCTCGTTATGACATCTGTCAGTGATTACAGGTTGTATATTTTTAGTACGTAAAGAGAAATTTACGTTTAAAACAGTGTCAATAATATTTTGTCGATACTGTTGCACCAACTACTAATTTACCAATGTAAAGACATACATTCTAGATTGATTTTAGATTTAAATAAGTCTAAAAGCCACTAAACAATAGTGTTGTTTTCACACGAGATCTTCAACCGGCATTAGTCCGACAATACAGCGTTTTACTCGTAAACAAACAGAGATCATCCGAGATACCGATTACTCGATCGGATTTCACTCGATAAATACCCGCGGTATGATAACATAAACATTATGTCCTGGTAGGGTGCCTCCTTATTGCGGGATCATATTGCCGCAGCGGTATTTCCATCACACGAATTTTGTGTTTTTTTTTGCCGCAAGTCCTTGCCAGTGCAGGAGGCCAATTCTCGGTTTCGCCTTTTGTGTTGAGTCGACTTCATGGAAACGCATAGACCAATAGGAGAACAAGATAAGGAATGTCGACTGTAAACTGTGTTCTCCTATTGGTTGTGCGTTCCATGAAGTCGACGCGACATAGAAGGCGAAAACCGAGAATTGGCCTCCTGGTCGCATTTGTGAAGCCACTACCCATCCTAGTGGAAGTCACAATGACATTTAATGCGTCAAGAAAGTCATGAAATTAAATGATGGCCCCACTGCTGCTTACGTCATAGGGTATGGTAGCCCCATTGGTTATTAAAACATGGAAACTCCGTTAGTTCCCCAAAAATCTATTTTCGCATTATATGTTGCAATTTTACATTTTGAAATTATTGAATTAGAACAGCAAATCCGATTTTTTATATAAAACTAATCCCAGATCCACCAGGTGGACCGACGATCTGGTGAAGGTCGCGGGAGTCCCTTAGATGCGGGTGGCACAGGACCGATCTGTGTGGAGAACTTTGGGGGAGGCATATATCCAGCAGTGGACATCTATTTTCTGAAATGATGGTGATGATGATGAATCCCAGATCAGATATTTCAAGAAATGGTCAAAAGAAGGCACAGGACACTCTGCCAAGAGTGCCCGACTAAAAAGAAAGAAGAAGGATATATGGATAAATAGACAGACACTCTTTATTGCACAAAAGATTACAGAACTTGATGCTATGATATTCATAAGGATATTTTTGAAATTCATTTACTACATCCTGCGTTATCCAAACACCTGGCTACCCTATGCGCGCGCGCACAAATATTGTATTCGGGCAGCATTAGCCGCAGAAACAATGGCGGACAGGCGGACCTACCGCGCGCCGTATGCGCAAGCGCAAGTTTACTTAGCTGCGTACATTAGTACGCGGTAGTATTGGGGTATAGTTGGGAAAAACGTTATGGAATATCTCTTGTCTCATTTGCGCGTAATTCCTGCTTGTGAGGACCGTCTTGATACACTTCGACAGTGGTCCAGAAATTGGCAAGTGTTGTAATTTAAAGTCACTTTCACATGCTATGTTTTAATAACAATGAAACGCATTTTCAAGTTTAACTCGCAACAAGAGGCAAGAGGTGGCTGAGAATAGAGCGGAGTGGCGAATTCTCGTGTCGGAGGCCAAGATCCACTTCGGGTCGCTGAGCCAGCGTAGTATAAGTAAGTATTAGAAGCGCGCGAATCTATCTCAGAGAATTGACAGTTCTAGTGACAGACGCCAAAGTCAAAGTTCTAAATACCATTGGTCTTATTACATAAGTTGGAGCACGCACTTTACTATATAACAAAGATGCAAATTTTACATTGTGTTTTAGGACCTACATATTATCATTCATATTATACTAGCGACCGCCCGCGACTTCGTCCGCGTGGAAAAGTAGCTTTTTACCCCCCTTTTAACCCCTTACAACCCGCTTTTCGCAATAAAAAGTAGCCTATGTTCTTTCTCAGGGTCTAGATCATCTGTGTACCAAATTTCATTTAAATCCGTTTAGTAGTAGTTTTGGCGTGAAAGAGTAACAGACAAACAGACAGACAGACAGAGTTACTTTCGCATTTATAATATTAGTTAGGAGTTATGATTAATTATCAATTTTGATAAGGAGTGTGCCTAGTGATGTTCTAGGCGATCGATTCGTCCGGCTAACAGTTTGAATGCGACAGATATATTCTCATTCGTCATGAGACGGTTTCGTTCAGGTTTAAAGGCCTCGGAATGGTTCCCACCTCGCCGTTTTGGTTCTCGTAAAGTTCCTCATAAAAATAACCCTGTGCCACTTCGCTCACTGCGTTTGAGCGTCTTTAAATAATGTATTCATGGTGGAAATTACACCATAGACTTCCCCGTGAGGGGTCGCCACCTCTCCACGAGAGGAGTAATGCTTTGTTATTGCCAATCGGAGCTGTAGTAAAGAGGGAAGTTCAATAGGGTTAAAGCAAATTGGTTTTGAAGGTGTGGTGAAGGATTATCGGCGTTTGTTTTAATGTTCTATTACTGCTCGACATTTTATTGTGGATCGATTTAGATTTTAGGTCATTAATTGTCATAGAACATTACATTGTTTAGAATGCTTGGTTGAAGATGTGGCTAAAGGGATGTTAATGTTCACAGATACATCCATCTTCAAGATCTAAGTTTCGTAGCAGTCATAGCTAAAATTCTTCCGAAATTGACATCATAATCTTAAAACATACTGATACTGGCTTTTGCTATAAATAATATAACTTTTAACTGTATTTTAAAATGATGATGGGATTTTTGTGGCAGACGAGGAAGTGGATCACCTGCTGGTAAGCAATTGCCGTGGCCCATGGACACTTGCAGCACCAGTGTGAATCTTTTAATTCCCTTTGCCCGATTGGGCCTCCACCGGTACCTGCACTCAGCGAAATTCATATTGATAGGTGGCTCTCCCAAGGTCATAGATGAAAGTTTTCATTTTGGTTCTCTTCTGAAAACAAAACATATTTGAATAGGTAAACACTATGTCTGTAGCATAGTACCTATATGTGGTGGTGTCCATATGAATCTGATTGGCATCATTATTCAAGACGACGTGCGTCGCGTCATTACAATTACCAGACTCCCCGAATCCTTTTTTTTTATGTGATAGGTAGCAGACGAGCAGGCGGATCACCTGATGGTAAGCGATTGCCGCCGCCATGGCCACATGCAACACCAATGGAGTCACAAGTGCGCTGCTAACCTTTTATCCCCTTCCCCCCGATGGGCCGGTACCCTCACTCACTCGGCGAAACATAGCACAGGAGCTGCTTCACGCCGGTTTTCTGTGAGGCAGTATCACTCCGGTCGAGCCGGCCCATTAATTCCCACAATTAAATTATCCTGAATCTTGGTTTAACCTTTTCCTTACTTTACGATTGTAAAAGTCCTCTCTTGTTTACACGTCGAGCCGCGGTCACGTCCCGCGGGTAACGGATGACGTATCAATTCCACGGCTTATCGGCTCATCAGGGCGAGGTTTAGCTTTAGAGAATATCGTTTACATCTTGACAACCAGCCCGGAATAAATAAGGCTCAGAATTTTGGGAAGAGTGAGTATTGTTTGAGAACGATACCAATAGTTCACTCTTTCCGATCAGCATTTAGAAATATAACTTTACCTACAAAGAAACTTCAGTGAGGATGACATACTCAATAGGTAATTAATAAGTTTGTCCTTTTGTGCCTGTCCTCCTCAAATTTGGATCTCACGGCCGCTTACCATCAGGCGGAGTGAGGTCATCTTGGTTGTTCTCAAAATAAAAAAATAGAATTAGAAAATGTTTATTTAGCACACATTAATAGGTATAAAAAATGCTTACAGAGCTAAACTTAAAAATACGATTGTATCCTATCTGTGATAAAAAGGTTCCCACTCAGCATATGTCGTGGTTTATACCGGAGTAGGAAACCGTGACGCTGATTTTCAGCGGTCACCTCGTGTGATATGATGAGACAAGACAACTAAAAATATACAAATCTAACAAAAAAAAAACTAAAGTCGCTTACGTTTAGACAATGATTCAGGATTTAGGAAGTCTGGTAATTACAATGAATTGTCGTTTGACCTTCGCATCCCTCCAGAACAACTAAGTAATAGCTACACGTTTCAACAACTATCAGAAGATTTTTTGACTCGTAGAGTATGTATTACATAAATCTATTTCCGGTGAAGATTGACCGAATCAAAATTATGTTTAAAATTATGATAATCATGTTTCTACAAATTTTCCAGTTTAACTTGCAAACTTTTTATTCTCATTTTATGTAAGAACACTTATATGACACGATATTTATTGTACTTCGTATGAACCTGCAATGGACTAATTAGCTCACCTTGGAAAAGAATTGATCATGCTATCCGTACTCGAGTCTATATAAACTAAATGTCAAAAGTTTAATTTTGGATTCTCAGAACATCTGGGATATAACGCTATGTTCAGATATCGAACCCATCACGGGCAACGTGGGTGGTAGAACGTAACAACCGGACTTTCACAGTTGATCAAACTTATAGGCATAATATTTACAATTGGTAACAAACGGTGGAATTCTTTCGCGCGTAGGTGGTTTCGAATGTCATAATTTGGTTAGTTTCCTTTAGAGACGGTAAAGTATTATTAATTTGTAAAATAATAAATACAATATGTATGTACAAAATTATCTTCTATTTCTATATCTTCTATGCTATTTATAAAGAGGTAACATTTTAAAGACAACAGCCCGGCTTTTAGGTAATCCGAAAAGACGAAATTAGCGCGATATAATCGACACCTAGCGCGATCTATTGGTAATGTTTGGAACTAAAAGCCATCTCGAAATGAAGTTTACGATAAAGTTACACGATCTAATAAAATAGTCCTTACGCCTTGACAGTTCTCGATGAATGGTTCCCTGAGTTAGTACCATAGATATCGCGTTAGTATCTCCGAGATAATGATTTTATTAACATCCAATACAATATCGTTAATATCGATATCAATTATTGTTCCAGCCACTATTTACGGCATCGCTCGGGATTCGAACCGGCAACTTTAATAATTTACACGCATGTACGTTACCTGGAGTACCAGGGCTGGATAAAATGGAGGAGGTCTCCCGCGGGGCCGCGCTCGCACGGCAAAAACCAATAACATTAGGCTGTACGTGTTGCGTGCCCCTGTCGCCCTGGTACTTGCAGGCCGTACATGTATCTTTATGCTGTGATCCCGGTGGGATAAGGCTGAGTTCCATCGAAATAGAAGATGTATTTTTGTTAATGTATGCGTAAAATACGGATTATCTAAAAATACTCGTACTACCTTAACAAAATATTTTTATATAGTCGCCAAAACCATTAATGATACTTGAAATTGCTTTATTTTGGATTTTAAAAAGCTGTATTTCTTGACATTTATTAGACGTAAGATTTGTAAAATATTATGTGAACTGCGCACTAGAAAATGCGAAAGCAACAGACCTTTATTTCTTTTTCTTTTTCCGAAACCAATTGAATTAGTATCTATTACCAGTGTCTGACTTGGTTCTCTCTTGTTGCAGCATCCGTACCCGTCAGAAGACCAAAAGAAACAATTAGCACAGGATACAGGGTTAACGATACTACAAGTAAATAATTGGTGAGTACTCTTTTTAATCCTTACACTGCGAAGGCGAGACAACGAGTTTTTTTTTCACGTTTTTGTTTAATTGTGTTTTTAGTTTGTTTTCTACTTTAGGTGCCTGGATTTGAGGATTTAGGTATAACGATGAATACGGATTGGAAAAATAACGAACAACATGTACTTCAAGATCATAATCTTAGCGTTTTTTAGATACTTGCGTCCAAATATGTCACTTTAGAGCACTAAGTCCGCTTTTCTGGTGGCATTGATTGACACGCATATCAACCTCTTACAACATCAAGAAGATTTTTTGGGTCTATCCCAGTAACCAAATATGGTGATAGAGTCAAAGACTGAGTACCAAGTTCATCCTCATTATTATGAGGATAAAAATAGGCATCAGTTTCATACCAAGAATCAAGAATTTATTTGTGCCGAAGCTCTTTGGGAAGTAGGTCATGTCCTTTGATCAGTAAACATGTCATTTTATTACTTTATCTTCGCCAATAAACGATAACTATTCACCCTAACTTCTTATAACTTCCGTCTGGGCAATATACTCTAACACAAAACGACAAAGTCATCGAGGTAAACTCTTAAACGCCACACGCACCGCCACTGCTCATAACCAAACCCATAACATATCAAGCGAAAGCCATCATTACAATTGTCAGCATAATCAACTGAAATCCCCATTTCATTGCTTGAATTTCGCAAACGAATAAAACCGCGTGAGTGACATTTAAAAGTCTTATTAAAATCACCGTACCAGCCAGGCATGTTCTGCGAACCACCATCCAATGTGACCAGACCTCTCAAAGTCCTTACATTTTGCACAATCCGCTATAAAACCCTGCTAAGTTTCACGCCCCCGGGGGCCAACCTACTCTGGTGGTTGAATAACATGATTATCTTAAGTGGTGCGTTATAAAATGTCAAATTTATTGCGCGTGCTCATCTAAACCTAGCATTCGATGCGTATAATAATGAGCGTAGGACTCTATAAACATGCGCTCGCTATATTTAACGCCCGGATTTGTCTGGAATCGTATTTGTTATTACGATGTTTTCGAAATAGATAATTTCTTTGGCGGATGAAAACATTTATTAGATCGAATGGATAGGGCATGTCTTATGAAAACTAAATAGCTACGTGGACAACAAATGTCTGACGCCATCACCACCGGATCCCAGTACAATACAAATCGACTTGCCTTGATGTTGGAACGGAAGAAACACTTGTTAATAAATGACACCTAGTTATCAAAGACTGAAATATCATATTATTTAATTAATATTGGAGAATTCAAGCATCATTGGAACAGTGATATCACTTTTAATTAACCTCGTCTTTCGTCTAGCTGCTATAGCAAATGAGGTTGTAAGGCACAAGGTTGGCCGCAAAATGTACACTACTTATTGCAATTATTTTGTTATTTCTTTTTCTTTTGTAGCCAATAAACGTTATCTATCGTCGTCTACTATCATTAGAAAAAAACTCTACCATAAACCACAATAGAAACAGTCTCAATAAAACCATCTCCAGTTAAAAAGAAGTGCTTAATAGCCCAGATCTGTATTTTTCCGACTTTAACCCTAAACGGGACGCGCGGACCAAAGTTCCCACAACGTCGCGCGTGGGCGGCGCGAGCGCACCATAAAACGCGCGACGGACGGCGCAACGCCATCGCGCGATCTCGCCGATTACATCGCGAACTTTGTTTCGGAAATGCCTGGGATTGCTCAAACGGTGATTTAGATGCAGATGGACTTGGTTTGTCGAGGTAGCAAGTTGGGTACCTACATTGTATTGGTCATATTTTTGGTTTTCCAATTAGACGCTTTGGTGCCTATACATTTACATTCTCTTCAGCAACGTGTTCCACTTTGTACAAAAAATATTCGAGTTAAATCAAATTTTCCACCACTACCACCACTTTGTTCTAAGACTTTTCGAAATTCGAATTTTCAAAGGTCATGGAATAAATGTTGCTCAGAATGGTTGATAAAACACGTGGTTAAAGGGATGTAAGTCACAGATACAACGTGTATGCGTTTGCCTGATGGTAAGCGATTGCCGCTGCCTATAGATAGATAGATAGATACTCTTTATTGCACAACACATTACAGAACTTAATGCTAATAGTAATTTCCAAATACAATATCGGCGGCCTATAGTCACCTACAACACCAGTTTTCACCATACCTTCTTTGTTTTACTTCCGTTTGTTTAAAATCTAAACAAGATCATGCAAAACTATTCACCAATAAGCAATCGCTTAATATGTAAACAAATAGATGAGCCTAAAATATGTTTCCTCACCTACATCGGAAAAGATAAAAATTGCTTACGTATTATCTAAATCGGTTCACATCCATTGCTACTGCAAAAACATTCAACAGTTTAAGATAAACACTTATTATTCAAGAACTTCAAACTGGTTGCAGCGATGAAAAATAAACCAAGCTTATTACAAAAATAACTCAAATATTTGTTTAATTAGTGATTACATCTCTTGAATTGATCTCAACCCAGCCGCTTCCTGAATGGGTCTAATGAGCCGGTGGAATAACAATAATAATGCAATAATACTTAGAATAACATCAATGTAAGCACTTAGGTGCTTGGCTGGGAATTTCGGTGGACATTTTAGGGTTCTTAACACATTTCTGTAAGATAGATAGATAGCTCTTTATTGTATAAAGTTTATTTTTATTTTTTGTGGAAGACGAGCAGACGGATCACCTGATGGTAAGATTGCCGCCCTGCAACACCAGTAGAGTCACAAGTGCGCTGCCCACCCTTAACCCCGTTTCTCCCCAATTGGGCCTCCAGTACCCTCAGTCACTCAGTTTACAAATCTTAAATTATGGTTATATGCTAGTTTGTTTCTTATCGCTATCTCTTGCAGACAATCTCGGAATTGCGGAAGAGTATCTATAACTTTTTCTATTGATTGATTTTTTAACTTCATACAGACAACAAATTGGTTATTAACTTTGTAAATCTTCTGCGGTATTCCCCGATTGATAAGAACTTTAAATCTTCAAGAAAATGGTGTATTCTATTGAAAAAAATCGGACTACACTCATTTTGAAAGTTAACACAATATTGTTCATTACATAATGTATGTATTATTAATAAACCCTTCTACAATAACTCCTACGGAACCAAATAGTTCGACCTTCGATATTCTCTGGCCCTGGTATAATAAGCACTATCCAATAGCGCGGTAATGAGCGGGTCAAGAAGACCGCGCGGGAGGCGTAATGACACCGCGTCGCCCCAGGGTTAGCTTACAGAGTGAATTTAGAACCATTGTTGATGAGTTTTTTCTAACTCTTGCTCGTTTATGATGACCTGGTAACACACGTTGTTATTGGGGAAAAATGGTTTAGTGTTTTCTTTTTCTAATAAAAAAACTAGTTTATTTCTGTACTGCTTAGGGCATTAATATTAACAGTAATACTAGTGGTTCGTCCTTACATTGTTTCGGGACCTTATTTAGATCAATGCCAATCAATGGCGCTGGGAGTCTATTATATCGCGTCCTTTTGTTTTTTTGTTTTACCTATAAAACCGTCACGTGGACTATGAGATTAACCTCTTTATAAATATGGATTTTTTAAAACCTACTTGTAGAGTATTCGATTTGTTAAAGTCAGAAGCCAAGTCGTAATTTCTTAAAACAACTCCAGCAAAAGACCACTTGACACGAAAACAATGATATTTTTACTGTTTAACATAAATTCCCCATTAATGTATTTAGCTCATTACCACTTAACTTGTAAATTAGTATTTTTTATATTCACTACAAAATTACTAAACAAATTTCTACAAAAACCTTTGACATACCAATCTATTCAAATCTTTTAACTTTTTGACGTTTTTATTTTTCTAAATTCCTTTTGCACCTTTGTTTGAGCTGTGGCTGGCACAAAAAATAACTTACAGAAATATTCAAGAATTTTCTCACAGAACTATCAAGATGTCAAAATCCCGTTGCGGGCCGTGCATTGGCCTCGCATCCACGGGGCTCTGTTCTCCTGGTAGTGCGTGAGCGAAGGCACGGCGCTCAGCTGATTGACGCGGTCAGAGGTCGCAGCGAGCAGCCTTTGTCTAACTCCTCACGCCTATGACAGCCTGGTACCGCTACACAATTATAAGCTTGTAATTATCATTTTTTACATCCTCAAAATGAGTTTTAAACAATATTCAAATGTGTCCATGGTTATTTATTAGTAGAGACAATTGAAAGTGCGGTTATGTAAGAGTTAACCTTTTTTTTTGGAAATTCAAATGAGCAATTATTGTAATTACGAGGTGTATGTCGTCACAAAATGCAATTAAACTCTATGATAACAATTCGGATATACATTTTTGTAAATTAGGTTTATTCTTTTTCTTAACTTATGGCGGCTATTCATAATGGAGCACATCGACGTGTTGTCCCACTCTATCATTTACACTCTTCATGAAAGATTCTTCTCATGAACGGCACTATGTCCTTTGGGTACTGCCTGGTATTTTTTTAGGTATTGGATTACCAAGACTCTGTGCCTCTCTCTGACCAATGAGTGGCAGCCACATGAAAGGCATTTATTGTCACTGTCTCTTTTTTACAAGGTATGTAGTCGCTATTCCATGATTATTAAGTTCTTAAAAGTAATTTATTCGTCGCAATCTTATTGAATATTTTGACTACGTTGTGTTTAGTAGGTGCGTATTTCTAAACGCAATCAATCTAGTAGCAATTAAATCTACGAAAAGAAAAGCTGTTTCCTTCCAAATTTCGCATAAACGCAACCCAACGTGCAAAGCCGTAAATCAGCTCCCAAACTCAACATTAACCCGCTACTGTTTCTAAAATAATAACAGAAAACTAATATTCCCAGTGTTGCCAGTTAATCCACAATAAACGGCCAATTAAAAAGCTTTCATCGAATGAAAAATTCATCGGGCAGCGCCTGGGCTGTTAGAAGGGTTGGCCCCTTGTATGATCAGGTGCGGGTCCCTTGTGATCGCTCGTAGGATGGCCAGGGGCGTGGAGCGACTGATGGGAAATTATGATTGTTTTCTTTGTACCAAATGTGACTTTTGGATTTGGTACTTTATAATTCTCTTGAAGATCTTAACTATGGGAAAACTATGTTTCGGCATGGGCCAGCTCGACCTGATAGATACTAAGGCCTCACAGAAGATGTGGGCGAGAAAGGGTGTTAAAAGTTTGGCAAGCGCACTTGTGACTCCGCTGGTGTTGCGGGTGTCTATGGGTGGCGGCAATCGCTTATCATCATGTGATCCGTCTGCTCGTCTGCCTCCAATCACATAAAAATATCGATAGTTAAATAATTTTCTGACGTCTCTTCAGTACTAGGTTAACTTTAATAGAGATTAGTTTATGATCGACAAAATACTTGTAAGTGGATAGAAAAATCTTTGTTTACGCTGATGATGGAAAAAAATTGGAAGTACTGTTGTTTTCTTAGGAACTGTAACATCAGTGACACGGTTTTTGGTATTTCTCTTTAGAATTCTTTATTTGATCAGCCAAGACCACTGGTGAATGTACCCAAATATCACCAACCATCGTTTTCAAACTGTCAGTGCATCCTAAACTACGTACTTATCCCAATGGACAACAAGCCCATCTGTTCCTCTAGCGATGCCAGCTCATCTCCACCTTCAAGCGTACTGACCATTGTGTGCAATAACTGACTGAAAAGGTTTTATACACCCAAATAAATTAGTGAGCATAGCTTATATTTTTGCAGGACATTCTGCGGTTTCTTACAACAATATTCTAGGGATTTATGCACTCAATATCCATCTCGATCAGGCTTCACGAAAAGTGCAAAAAGACTCAATGGACACTTTGTCTGTTCTTTTGTGCCTGTCAGTCTCATATTTGGATCTCACGGCCGCTTACCATCAGGCGAAGTGGGGTCATCTTGATTGTCCTCAATATAAAAAAAGTCTAAATGTTAAATATGAATTATACTATTAACTTTTTATGTTAAGCTCAGCCCGCTAACAGAGGGGACTGGCCTCAGGCAGGCCATAACCCAGTGTTATGAGTGATTCCGGAGCACATCGCCGTAAAGTCGCACATTCAGCCCCGTGAGACACGGCTCGTAGAATCTAGTACCCATTCACTCACTCACTCACTCTTCCGACAGGGTAAATAAGTCTTGTGACTTATTTTACGACATGTGAGGACATTTTGATCGTCTCTTAAGAAAAATCTGTTGTGCGATATTTTATTTCTGTTCGGAATCTTTACAACAATGCACAAGCTTTAAGTATTATTAGTACCTAGGAATTGTATATATCACAAATTTATGCAAAAAACAAGATACATTACTTCAACATACAGCCTTATTTACATTTACATAGCTTTTAAAAAAGGAACGCCGCCATTTTTTCTTTTCACCGCCAACAATTCTTTGCTTCCCTCAGCATAAACCTTAGGGTAATTTTTCATTGCACTTTAACTTACATACATGTCAGTACCCCCACCCGGGACAGAAGCACGCAATAACCAGTTACCGGGGTGCTAACCCGCTCACCTGTCGCGAAATGAAATACCGGGTCGGCTCGGGTCAAGAGCCCTTACCTCCGCGTGTTTATTCTTCCCTGGTACTTTGTGGCACTAATTAGCTTTTCCGCTAGAGTTTGCTTGCGTTTTCTTTAATTTTCCAATGTTTTTTTTTCTCAATCATCAGATCATACGGAAAACTTCATACGTTGACTGTTTTCCTGGTAATTTGTGCCACGAAATTAGGTTTCTACTGGACATTTTCTTTGAGTTTTCGTCTCCATCGAAAAATTATCTGCTGAATGGGAAATTTCGCCTATGATCCAGTCCTCTACAGATCAGTGTAACCATATTACTTACACTTTATGTGATGTACACGTATTGGTAAAACATTTTTTTAGATTCAGTTTTTCAAAAGTGTTTTTTTACGATAATCTCCCTCACAGACAAAATTCCCTCAAAAGAAGATCCGTATTGTTTAATAATGAAAATAAAACCCCCATTTATTTGGTGGTTACGACTAACATTGAACGTTTAAAAAAGAATGACACGTAAAATCGCGCCCCAACAAAACGCTATTCAAATATACACCCTCTTATCATTCAAGGAGGACCTTTGAAAGGGCGTAAACAAATCCGCAAG
The DNA here is from genome assembly GCA_014851415.1 of Cnaphalocrocis medinalis. Lineage (NCBI taxonomy): Eukaryota > Metazoa > Arthropoda > Insecta > Lepidoptera > Crambidae > Cnaphalocrocis > Cnaphalocrocis medinalis. The sequence goes on along the minus strand of CM026293.1, from coordinate 11,700,195 downwards.
GTTCGTCCCGAGACTCGTCCCCGCTGGAAAACTCAAATTGTCCATCAAAAATCAGAGCCGGCGGTTTACGGCCGTAAAACAACGCGAAAACGCCACTTCTGAACGTACCCGGGGATTTTGTACGCAGTTTTTGAACGGATCTCCGGAATGAGGTGTAACTTTTTAAAATTACGAGTGTAAGGCGACAGAGTAAAAACTTTTTGGTTATGTCAAAAGTTTTTGTTTTTTTGTTGCGATTTTGTGGAAGTTAAGAGCTATTTTCTCTGGAATGGTAAATGTTAACGCATTTAGATGTTTCATGGTAATTTTTCGTATATTTTTGTCAATACAAAAACTACAACAGTTTCGTAGGGTGATCGAGATAGTGATTGCCCACTTAAGAAATTGACACTAGTTTTATTTCAATATAATCCTTTTCTTTAACAATAAGAAATCAGAGTGTAATTATTTGACAACGTAATAGTTTAGCATTGAGATAGTTAGCAATATTCAACATCTAAAGAATATTTAAATTATAACGTATAACAAAAATATCTCCTAAAACACAGTGATTGCCAACTGGACACAGTCATTGCCAACCAAATGAGACAGTGATTGCCAACTATACCGCAGTTGTAATTCCATAAAATACTATTAAATACTTAAAATTTTAGATATTTCGTAGTTTTTGTGCAGTTTAAGATATATTTCTAAGCTATTGAAATCAGTAACATCATCCAAATAAGATACCATTGACTAAGAAACCCGTTTAGTTTCAAAATCTAGTAAAATCGTCAAATTGTTCTATCTAGTTTCTCGTTATCTCAGCGAATTAATGGAAAGTACCATTACAAAAGGTAAGTAGATACAGTTTTGAGGTTGTCGGAGGCCCAATGGGGGGTGAGGGGAGGGGGGAGGGTTAAAACATTGGCAGCATACTTGTGACTCCACTGGTGTTGAGTATGTGCGTTGGCATTCGCTTACCATCAAGTGATGCGTGTTTTGACTGCACATTATATATAATAAGCAATGCTGCCGCCCATGGTCACCTGCAACACCACTGAAGTCACAAGTGCGCTGCCAACCTTTTATCCCCTTCCCCCCCGGGTGTGGGCCTCCGTTTCCCTCACTCACTCGGCGCAGGGGCTGCTTCACGCTGGTTTTCTGTGAGGCAGTGGTATCACTCCGGTCAAATCGGCCCATTCATGCTGAAGCGTGGCTCTCCCACAGTTGAAATTTGAAAGTTTTTTTCTAATTATTACTAACTGCATCATTTGGTAATTAAATTTTAATATGTGATAGGTGGCTCACAAGCATACGGATCACCTGATGGTAAACGATTGCCACCGCTCATAGACACTCGCAACAACAAGGGGAATCACAAATGCGCTGCCAACATTTTAACTCCTTTTCCCCCTTCATAGAGCCTCCGGTACACTCACGCGTTAGCGCCGCTTGATTTTGGTTTTCTGTGATTATAGAATCACTCCGTTTAAGCCGGCTTATTCATACTGAAACGTGCTCTCCCACGGTAAAATACATAATATAATTACGGTATATATTTGGTTGTTCTTCTTACCACCTTTCCTCCAAGATTTTCGGTAGCAGATCAAATTTTCCCCTATTTTTCAACTTTTTGTAAAAAGCAGTTTTTTCGAAACTCCTTGTACCTAGACCTAGATATAAAGAAAGATACAGGATATAAAGAAAATATTCGGTTCGATTATTATATCCCTCACGTGATTTAGTAAATACCTACCCGGGCAATCACTGTCTCATACCCATGGCAATAACTGAATTCTGGTATGGCAATAACTGAATTTGTCATATTTTAGGTACAGTGATTGCCCACCCTCTTAAAATACTTAATGGAATAAAATTACGCCGCGATAACTGCTTCGAATGAAACATTAAAGCTTTAACTAACACGTCGTTGTGCTTTAACGCTCAAAAAAGAAAATTAAAGTGATACAAACTTCAAAACTACAAAATGTATCCTTAACAAATTCTGTAAGGAATTCGCATTTTTTGAAGTGACGGACACCCGCTGTCCAAAAACTGCCATTACAATATTTTTATTGAAAATTTTGCCAAATGTCTTATTTAGAACTCTAGTTAACAGTATCCTAGTGTTATTTAACGGATTTAATGTAAAACTACACCTTTGAAAATAAGTTAAAATGTATGTTAACCTTAATTCGGGCATCACTGTACACTGGGCAATCACTATCTCGGTTACCCATATTTTAACCGTCTGTATGTAAGAGGGGAAAACATAAAATATGGATAAAACAAAAAACCTTCTAACTACAATTTTTCGATTTTATTAAAATTTCCATTATAATTTCATAATTATTTGCACCTTTGACTCATTACACAATATAGTTAAGCATATACAAATACAAAAATACAAAATATTTATTTCAGTTACTTAAGTATAACACATACAATGGGTTTGGAATCTCCTTTTAAGCAAATGTTTGCTTGTGTTAGGAGAATCCGCTCTTCTATATCAATTCAGTTAAAAATACATAAGTAGGGACATTTTACAGTAGATCAATTACCCGACTACGACTTGGCAGAAAAGAATTATTGAGTATTTGCGTGTATACTTTTGTGTGTGTGTGTGTGTGGTGTGTGTGTGTGTGTGTGTGTGTGTGGTGTGTGTGTGTGGTGTGTGTGTGTGTGTGTGCGTGCATGCGTGTGTGAAAGTGTATGTGCGGGGATGTAATGAAACATTGTGATCTCTTATAGCAACATTGTCTGAACCAAACATTCAATGTCATCATAACTTTTTGTCTTCAACCACTCAAGCAAAGAAATTTTGCACTTATGAAATGAAGGGGGTAAATATCTAATATCTAATCTAAGCATATAATACGGATTATGTTAAAAACATTGCATTAAAAAGTGTAAGTTTGTATGGAAATCATGAGGTACGCTAAATTCATGCGGCCGATTATAATGACAAAAAAAGTACGAAGGTCATAAAAGAAAACCTTTAACATCCAACGCGTTGCATACTTTGGCTTCAGCACGACGCCCCCAAGGGAGCCACTTTCATCCCTGCAATGGATTCGGATGGAGCCCTTGCCGAGGGCTGAGGGCTGATGGAATGGCCCGATTGCGCTGGCGCTTGATTCTTTATACGCCATCATGGCCTCAACGGCCTGATAAGGGAACCCTTACATTTTGTTCTTACCAGCTCTTTCAGTTTAAACGTTACAATAGTAATATGCTGGGAATTGCTGTACATTTAAACCGCTATTCCGAATTTTGCGAATGGGTGTTATATTTATTTGGCCCGTTGGGTTATCAAAAGGTTAATAAAATTCCTAATGATACTGTTGGAATAGGTAAGAACTATTATTGGAGTTCAGTTAAATATATTTTTTCACGCTACCTAATAAAATACGCTTTTCTGTCTATAATTTCATAATAATCACACGCAAAAGACAATCATACACTGAAAATATCAGTAGTTTTTTTATGGTCAATTGTTTTTTTTTTTTCAGTAATGTTTTTACCTTTGATAAATATAAATGTGCGTTAAACTATTATGTATTTATTATATGGGCCAAAGATAAATGTTTGTTAAATGTATTTTGTTGCCTGAAGGAATTATTATTCTTATTTCAATATATCTTTATTTAAAATGTTTAATATCGTCTTCAATATTGGCATATTGGCTAAATGGCTCTAGAACTTGACATTTCTAAAAAACCCGACAAGCATTTGACTATTTCCCTTTAAGCTACAAGATCGTGAAATATCAATAGATGTTCGATAATCCTTAGCTCGTAACAGTTCATGGTAGTGTAAACACGCGGCACCCGGGGCGGGATATGCATCTGCAGTAAAAACTCCAGATTACGACGAGATGGGTGTTTTATTGCATCCACTGAGAGGAGTGTTCGGGGATACACGGGATCTTGTAACGGATGGAGACGTGGGCTCTTAGAATAAATAAAAGTACTTATAATATTGTTGCTTATTCATAATACTACTAATTTCCGTGGGAGAGCTACGCTTCGGCATGAATGAGCTGGCTTGACTGGAGTGGTAGTGGTATCACTTCACAGAAGACTGGGGTGAAGCAGCGTCACATCCAGTCCAGACTCTGCCAGCAGGTCTCCTACGACTACGAAACGTAATTCTAAAGCCCTTTTTACCGTCAATAGTGTTTTTCGGTCCTTTACAAATTTCTCTGAAGTCGGTAGACGGCATACGATCGTAATACGAGCAAATCTTAAAGCACTTGTAACGTAGTGATACTAAAATGAACCTACAAAATTGATCGGAAATTTTCACCTCTAAAGCATTGTAAACTCAACGGGTACACGAACGGATCCGTGCCACGTTCGCCTCGTCCCGCCCATCGGATCGGGAGCCGGCCTCAAACGCGCGCCAGAGGTGCACTAAACGCCCAACCTCGCAATAGTGAGTTTTAAGACTTATGGCATTTCCGCTTCGAGCCGCGCTGCGGTGCTTTTTGCAGATTTTTGAATTTCGAAATGATTGTTCTAAATGCGATATTCATTTCCTTTGAGAATCGGAGGTTGTGTTCGAATTTTTGAATGGAGAAAAGATCGTTCCAAATTCGAAATGTATTATTGTTTAAGTTGGTATAAAGTTCAGTGATAAAATGTACCAGTTATGTTTTGTTTGAGTTAGAGAGATTTAGAAAACCTATCCATTTTGTAGATTAATATGCGACTGTTTTACACTTTTAATGAATCAACAAAAGTCTAAATAAAAATTCCGTAATTATTCAACTCCAAAAATAACTTCAAAAACCATAAACGTTTTTATACTCATCTTATAATTTATTTCACTAACACGTCGGCGAAAATTAACAAAAATAATATATTCCCAGAAATACCAGTTTAACTGTGCGATGACATTTAGAGCATAGAGAGCGCGATTTCCCAGAAAAATATAATTTATGCGGACGCAAAATCACCAGGGAACATTTATAACTAGACTACGTTTGCGTTCCGCTGGGCGTGGAGATAAGACGTCAACGTGAGGAAACATTCAGCTAATGAGGATGTAGTGTGAGGAAGATTCTGGATTGAGTTATAGGTATGGGTGGAGTTATTTGGTCCGGTCGAAGTATAAGACCTGTGCGGAATATTAGGTCTGAACGGTGGTATTAGGTCTGTGCGGAGATATTAGGTCTGAACGAAGATTTTAGATTTGGACGGAGATTATTAGGCGTGGGGGACAATTCTCGTGCACTCCTTGAAGTCGAATTAGATTTTAATGTACGAATGTTTGAAATCTCTACATTCGACTTCAATATCGAGCGGACGAAAATAGGTCACCTAGGACGGAGATGTTAGGTCTGACTGGAGAGGGCTGGCTGGAGCTGGATGCGAGTAACGAAGATCGATTCAAAGTGGCGAGCATTTGGAGAGGCCTATGTCAGCAGTGGACGCAAACAGGCTGATGCTGATGATGATGATGATGATGAAGATATTAGATAGGTACGGACGGAGATATTAGGTCTGGATGGAGATATTAGGTCTGTGCGGAGTACGTATTAGGTCTTGTTTGAATTCTGGGGTTGAGTATAAAATTTACTCTGAAATGTGTGTAAAAACGTACCTTAATTGAAACTAAGCTATGTAATCAACCTATTTTAAGTCATTCTCTCACATTGAACAAACCGGCTAACCCAATGGTTGTCACTTCATCCCATAGTTCCCTCAACGTAGCGAACATCACAATTAGTGGAAACAAACGCGAATTAAACGCGCCAAAACAATTACCTAGATGGGCCATAAACGATTCCCCGTAAACACGGGCTAAGCCCCCAAACCCTTACACTCGTCAAAATAATTCATTTTAATTTTCTTACGGGCTAGTAAACCTTTATTTTACGATGGTACCGGGCCGAGATAACTCGGGGACTCCCCTTGGAGGCCCTTATTTCTCCTCCCTTTTAGTGCCGAGCCCTATAGTCATACTGCGGCGAGGACAGTAGGGCGACTTTAATGGGGGCTATAGAATACTCGTAGAATATCATTTATTTGCCACCACTACCACTTTCAGTACAAAAAAAGATCTTACAGAATGATTTTGATCTCACATTTCACCAGAATCTGGAATGCAAACTCGGTCTTAAATTAATATAGTACAATCAATTCTTTTAAGAAATATCATTCCATTTTTGTACTTTAGATTAAGGTCCAACTTTGATGTCATTGGTATTTATTTGTTTATTTATTTGTTTATAAGATTAATTCAACATAAGTAACAGCAATACATAACAATAATTATCATAGAATTAATATTATTTTCGTCGCCTTTTGACATCTCACATCAAAAACCAATCCCCGTGAAGATGGCCATCAGTCTGCAGTACGCATCTAGCGGATGTTTCACATGCCCCATTAAGAAACAGAAAGAGTACAGAAATTGTTACCATGTTTTGAAATAGACTGTATCTCCATTATCACAAAACGGACTAAAGGAAGTCATAGCTTAAAAATTTGTGTGTGGTTCTTTGTTGGTGTGATCTCTATAACACAAGTGCATTAAGTTACTTAATACAGAGTCAGCTCAAAGTAATGTATGAGATGTGTTGTGTGATTTTTTTTCTAGATAATATAATATTTTGTCTCACTGTTCTTATTTCCACTATTTCCTACCCCGAACAGAGGCACGACCCAAGCCAAACGTAATATCTTCCCTCTCTTCAACAATAAAGCTAAGATAAAGACAGAGTACCAACTATGAAAATATTTCCCGGCCTGTGTACAGATTTCAAAATTCTTGGTGAGCGTCGCAATTTTTCGTCTTGAAATTTAATTATAAGTATAAATACGTTAAACTCAAAGGTATTATATGGCCATGGGCCAAAGATAAATGTTTGTTAAATGTGTTTTGTTGCCTGAAGGAATTATTATTCTTATTTTATTTTTTTTTTAATGTTCAATATCGTCTTCGATATGCCATCTAAAACTTGACATTTCAAAAAAAACCTGACAAGCATTTGACTATTTCCCTTTAAGCTGCGAAATCGTCAAATATCAATAGATTATCGATAATCCTTAGCTCGTAACAGTTCATGGTAGTGTAAACACGCGGCACTCGGGGCGGGATATGCATCTGCAGTAAAAACTCCAGATTACGACGAGATGGGTGTTTTATTGCATCCACTGAGAGGAGTGTTCGGGGATACACGGGATCTTGTAACGGGTGGAGACGTGGGCTCTTAGAATAAATAAAAGTACTTATAATATTGGTGCTTATTTATAATACTACTAATTTCCGTGGGACAGCTACGCTTCGGCATGAATGGGCTGGCTTGACTGGAGTGATACCACCTCACAGAAGACTGGGGTAAAGCAGCGTCACATCCACTCTGCCAGCAAGTCTATAGTGTTTTTCGGCCCTTTACAAATTACTCTAAAGTCGGTAGACGGCATACGATCGTAATACGAGCAAATCTTAAAGCACTTGTAACGTAGTGATACTAAAATGAACCTACAAAATTGATCGGAAATTTTCACCTCTAAAGCATTGTAAACTCATCGGGTACACGAACGGATCCGTGCCACGTTCGCCTCGTCCCGCCCATCGGATCGGGAGCCGGCCTCAAACGCGCGCCAGAGGTGCACTAAACGCCCAACCTCGCAATAGTGAGTTTTAAGACTTATGGCATTTCCGCTTCGAGCCGCGCTGCGGTGCTTTTTGCAGATTTTTGAATTTCGAAATGATTGTTCTAAATGCGATATTCATTTCCTTTGAGAATCCGAGGTTGTGTTCGAATTTTTGAATGGAGAAAAGATCGTTCCAAATTCGAAATGTATTATTGTTTAAGTTGGTGTAAAGTTCAATGATAAAAGTTATGTTTTTGTTTGAGTTAAAGAGATTTAAAAAACCTATCCATTTTGTAGATTAATATGCGACTGTTTTACACTTTTAATGAATCAACAAAAAGTCTAAATAAAAATTCCGTAATTATTCAACTCCAAAAATAACTTCAAAAACCATAAACGTTTTTATACTCATCTTATAATTTATTTCACTAGCACGTCGGCGAAAATTAACAAAAATAATATATTCCCAGAAATACCAGTTTAACTGTGCGATGACATTTAGAGCATAGAGAGCGCGATTTCCCAGAAAAATATAATTTATGCGGACGCAAAATCACGAGGGAACATTTATAACTAGACTACGTTTGCGTTCCGCTGGGCGTGGAGTGGAGACGTCAACGTGAGGAAAGATTCAGCTAATGAGGATGTAGTGTGAGGAAGATTCTGGATTGAGTTATAGGTATGGGTGGAGTTATTTGGTCCGGTGGAAGTATAAGACCTGTGCGGAGATATTAGGTCTGGACGAAGATTTTAGATTTGGACTGAGATTATTAGGCGTGGGGGACAATTCTCGTGCACTCCTTGAAGTCGAATTAGATTTTTATGTACGAATGTATGAAATCTCTACAATCGACTTCAATATCGAGTGGACGAAAATAGGTCACCTAGACGGAGATGTTAGGTCTGACTGGAGAGGGCTGGCTGGAGCTGGATGCGAGTAACCGAAGATCGATCAAAGTGGCGAGCATTTGGAGAGGCCTATGTCCAGCAGTGGACTGCAACAGGCTGATGCTGATTGATGATGATGATGATGAAGATATTAGATAGGTACGGACGGAGATATTAGGTCTGGATGGAGATATTAGGTCTGTGCGGAGTACGTATTAGGTCTTGTTTGAATTCTGGGTCTGAGTATAAAATTTACTCTGAATATGTGTGTAAAACGTACCTTAATTTGAAACTAAGCTATGTAATCAACCTATTTTAAGTCATTCCTCTCACATTGAACAAACCGGCTAACCCAATGGTTGTCACTTCATCCCATAGTTCCCTCAACGTAGCGAACATCACAATTAGTGGAAACAAACGCGAATTAAACGCGCCAAAACAATTACCTAGATGGGCCATAACGATTCCCCGTAAACACGGGCTAAGCCCCCAAACCCTTACACTCGTCAAAATAATTCATTTTAATTTTCTTTACGGGCTAGTAAACCTTTATTTTACGATGGTACCGGCCGAGATAACTCGGGGACTCCCTTGGAGGCCCTTATTTCTCCTCCCTTTTAGTGCCGAGCCCTATAGTCATACTGCGGCGAGGACAGTAGGGCGACTTTAATGGGGGCTATAGAATACTCGTAGAATATCATTTATTTGCCACCACTACCACTTTCAGTACAAAAAAAGATCTTACAGAATGATTTTGATCTCACATTTCACCAGAATCTGGAATGCAAACTCGGTCTTAAATTAATATAGTACAATCAATTTCTTTAAGAAAATATCATTCCATTTTTTACTTTTAGATTAAGGTCCAACTTTGATGTCATTGGTATTTTATTTGTTTATTTATTTGTTTATAAGATTAATTCAACATAAGTAACAGCAATACATAACAATAATTATCATAGAATTAATAATTATTTTCGTCGCCTTTTGACATCTCACATCAAAAACCAATCCCCGTGAAGATGGCCATCAGTTCTGCAGTACGCCATCTAGCGGATGTTTCACATGCCCCATTAAGAAACAGAAAGAGTACAGAAATTGTTACCATGTTTTGAAATAGACTGTATCTCCATTATCACAAAACGGACTAAAGGAAGTCATAGCTTAAAAATTTGTGTGTGTGTTCTTTGTTGTGTGATATCTGTAACACAAGTGCATTAAGCTACTTAGTACAGAGTCAGCTCAAAGTAATGTATGAGATGTTGTTGTGTGATTTTTTTTTCTAGAAATAATAATTATTTTGTTCCTCACTGTTCTTATTTCCACTATGTCCTACCCCGCACAGAGGCACGACCCAAGCCAAACGTACTATCTTCCCTCTCCTTCCAACATTAAAGCTAAGATAAAGACAGAGTACCAACTTATGAAAATATTTTCCCGGCCTGTGTACAGATTTCAAAAATTCTTGGGAGCGTCGCAATTTTTCTCGTCTTGTAAATATTAATTATAATTAAAAGAGCTTTTTGTGTAAATAAATTATGGGCGAGCACTTCTTTCTAATGTTAATTAAATTTTTCCTTCTTTCTGTTTCAGGTAAGTGGCTTTCTGTGTAATTGTGAGGAGTTGAGTGAGTTTTCTTATTGATGTTTCTTTGTCGCTGCATTGCGGTTTGGTTCTCTCATCTATACTATTTATAAAGAGATAACTTCTATGGACAACGACAAGGCTTATAGGTAAACCGAAAACACGAAACGCTTGCGCGAAGTAATTGGACACAGCGCCATCTATTGTTTTATTTCTGAATTACGGTCTCGAAGCGAAGTGAGGGCGGGCCACTAGTCTTATAATAATAGTATACATTTGTTAGTGTACAAATAAATATAAAAAAATGCAATCTGTGACATACATACAGACTGGCATAAGTTATACATAAGGGTTCCGTACACTGCCATTCGGCTACGGAACCCTAAAGAGGTTTTCAAGCCCCCATTTCTTATGACGCAGCACTTGGAGTACCAGGGCGCGAGAAAACGCTAGAGTGATCCGGGTCACTTAACGCGTATTAGGCGACCTCTTCCGCTTTCTACGAGCCGCGTAATGCCACCCCCGGTACAGGGATAAACTTAGTTTCTAGAACTACGGTTGGTAATAGTGTTTTAGTTTGATTAAAAATAAGTTCCTCTTGGATGTTTTTATCTAAGAGCTTTGAATGTATCTTCGAAGGGATGTAAGTATTGGGTATTTTGACAATTTTTAAAAAAGTATTTTATTGTATTCTTAGGACACTAAAGATACGTTTGATAATTGTCTATTTCATTTTTAAAGTTAATTTATAACAAAAACAGCCATTTTAAATAATACGATTCAAATTTCCCGCCAAAACAGCAAGTCACGTGACAAATTAGCCCTCGACGTCATGATTCAATCTTTGAGTATATAGCCACTGGAGATGCCATACCGGGCGTTTCCCCTCCGGCAAAGTACATTGGTCAACTATTCGGAACTGGTCAACTAAGTTATACAAAACTACTTGGATGTCGCTACATCGCCATTTTGCATCGCTCCGTGTCGCGTGACGTTTCTCTTAAAAATGGTGAATTGTGCAGTATTTTCATGTAAAAGGCGATCTGACAGCTAAAATTCGCAACAAGATCGCGTTTCCTATCATAAGTAATGACTTTTATTAATTATCAAATGTGTATTAAACTAGAAAATGTATTTTAATAAAAAATCGTTACGATACGTAAACGACAGAAAAATTTAATAATGATATCGTGGTATCGGTCCTAGTGATGGGACCAATTAAAATCAACTCGACTTTTGAATGAATCATTCACTCACTGCAGTTAGTTTCAAAATCCGTTCTTTTCATTATAGTTTGAATAAAATAGTATAGACGTATATTATAATATTAAAACATTGTAAAGTGAATTAGAGAAATTACTGTCCTTTCTTCTGGTCATACGATGTTGGAATTTATTCTAAAAATAAAAAGGTGGCTATAAAATATTTCGAGGTAAAAGGAATAAAATATGTGGTCCGGGAGTATCATGCATGATAACGGAGTAGATAGTAAACCATAATTGGAGCTCGCTAATTTTAATATAGAAAAGTATACGAATGTTCGTTTATCCAATATTTCAAAAAAATTAGACCCCCAGAAATATATTCGACACGTGTACAATAAACTTATTCATTTTGAAAATCAATATAAATGCGTAATAAGGATTTTTTGTAATATTTCAATAAATCATTCTAATTAAAAATATATTGTTTCATTTACTCTCCCTTTGTTTGTCCAAATGTTTAACCCCAAACTAACAGTAACACCACCGTTGACAAGGGGAATTTTGTTGTTTCTTGCATCGTGACGTCACGCGTTCTGATTGGCTACAAGCCGTTTTAGTTTTGATAATCCACAGATGCAAAATTTCTTATTTATTTTTAAGAAATAAAAATATTTCTAATGTTTAATTTGTAAATTAACATAGATATTCTGAATCAGCGTCGTAAAATCTACATAATTCAATTATTTTCTTATTTAATTGTTAACCATGTCAAATACCGAATTGTATAGTTGTATAGTTACAATTTCCATATGCGGCTGAATTTCAGATAATAAAATATTAAATAGATTAAAAAGATAAAAGTAGCCTAAAATACTTTTCCACTACAGGGCCAATTCCTCCATCAAACAAATCAAGTCGTCGCTATGCGTAACACTGGTGCGATGTAATCGATACTCAGCGCCATCTATTGGCTAAGATTCGGACTACTACGAAAACGAAATATGTTCCGAAACAAAGTTAAGGCGAGCCACTATTGACTCATATAATGCACAGAATATCAGGTTTTAATACCTAAGTTTTAAATTAACTCGTAGTAGGAAGATAGCAGTCGGGAACATTGATAAACTATCCAGATTATGTTTTAATTACCGCGGCTTGTAACTCATTGGTACAAGTTTGTTCAATACCTAATAAGGGTCCTGTAGTGATGGGCTGAAGTAATCGATTAAATTATTTTATACTCGGTATAGGTATTTAAAAATCACAGGGAAAAAACACAGACTTATTTGATGGCAAACATCTTTTATACAATTGAAGAGTACCTAAATGACAAGAATTTGTGGAAATGATAAATTGTTCGCCTTCTTATTGGTACTTGTCATGAAATTTTATTTTTATTTACTTCTTTAAAAATTGTTTCTTACAATTTTTTTTAGCTGGTTCTTATTGGTACAAATTGACATTCCAAATCAGCGGTAGATTACTTATTTGACATTCATTAACCTTCTTTAAGAACTTGAATATCAATCCGCATTAGGCAAGATTGACTAGTCATAATCCCATCATAGTAGCGTTGACTTGATTTCTATGAGGCCTTTGCCTTACAGTGGGACGGTAAGGCTGAACTTTACTTTTTTAAGAAAACATCGATAATTGATTTCTCATGTAATTCCGTCCATACCAGTTAATGCCTAATAAGAGTGCCCTTTCAGCGGCTGCTGACCTTTAGCGAAACGGCACCAGTCCGCTGTCGGAGTGATCGCGATCTCGACGATAACGACGATACGCCTGGCCTTAGACCACCTGGCCTGATGGGACTTCACTCATTTGCATTTTAAGTAGCTCATTTTAGTGTTGTCTGTTGATAGACTATCGATAAGTAGTATAAGAATGATACCAAACACAGCATGTTTAGATTTTGTGAAACCTCATATAGCCTATAACCAGCGGACAATTAAGACGCTTATAATGATATGTCATTTGTCGAATTCTGATAAGTAGTTTAGAAGTTACGTGGAAACAGATGAACATACATACATAGCCTGTCAAAATCATAACCCTCCTTTTGCTTTGCCGTAGTCGGGTAAAAATGAATAGTTTCGATAGGTTATCTGTACTTAGTATTCATCATTAACTGCCTCGGTGGAGCAGCGCTTGAGGTCCCGTGATCGATTCTTGGTTCAGGCAAAAATTCGTCGACTTAGTACGGGGTTTGGATAGTTTAATTGGTAGAACAGCCACCCGGTATCTGGAAGGTTGTGGGTTTGAGTCCCACTTGAACCCTTCGATTATTTTTAAGTGCATTATTTACTTAAGAGTAAAAAAAATGCATTTCAGCTAGCGGCCACACAAGGCGCATAATGCTAAGTAGAAAGCGCGCAAAAACGTATCGTGCGCAACCGCCATTATTGCATATTAATCGAATAAAAACTCGATTGAGCTGTCGATTCAACACTAACCAACCGTGATATCGATTACGAAGTTCCTGGAATCCTTTTGTTTTACTAGTTCAAACAACATTGTCTAAAACCTTGAAATCACAAAGGTAATTTTCACACGTTTCGGAAACTATCTGGATGGTTCAGGTTTTCTCACGATGTTTTCCGACCCCGCCGAGCTAATGGTAAAAATGCGCACATAGACTTGAAAAATCCAGTGGTATAATCTCGGATTCGAACCACGATCCCTGTATGGAAGGCGCGTTATTACCCACTAAGCTAGCATCGCTCCTGTGCATTTATAGATGGGAATGCAAGGAAGGATATGTAAGCCAAAGTTAACCCAAATGAGCCCAATCGGGGTTATGTGCTCGACTGACAACTGTGTAAAAACAAAAAAGTACCTATTTCCTTCATATTTGAAATCGTAATTTGCTTGCTAATAAATTCCACGAAATTCGTAACATCGATAAAAAGTAAGAAAATTAAAACAATATTGCAGTAAATGAATAATTTTATCGCGTGCTTATAAACGAAACTAAAACTGAATCCTGTTTACATACAAACAATCGAACTGAGAACCTCCTTTTTTTGAAGTCGGTTAAAAACGGGTTTAGACATCCTTTAACCTAGCTTACGCCGTCAAACTATGTAAATCAAGTAAGTTTCCAAACTGGCTGATTGTGCGTCATGCAATCACCAGAAAAAAAATATTTAAATCCGGAAAAATAGAACGGATTCGAAATTCGAATTTCGAACGGATTCTGGCTCAATGGGTGCGTCCATAAATCTCTGCGTCTCAGCAGCTGATGTTCGTTCGGAAACCTCGAAATTCGAAACAGCGGAGGCGCTATCGTCTGGCGGACAGGGCGTGCGGTGCACAGATAAAATAAATGGAGGAACCGTGAAAAATGATGACGCGTCGGTGGCGCGGAAAGACATCGCTCTGGAAGGGGTGGCTGCACTGGGTCATGCCTTTGTCCGTGGTTGTTTGAGAGTATTTTTGGCGTGATCTTGGTACGGTTTGTTTACGAAAATTTACACTTAGAGAACGAATGGTGTTCTTATGATGTCACTGTTTTTTACATTTCTTTGAGACAAGTTTTCAGTGAGTACAACATTAGGGAGTTTCGTACTTTTACCAAATGTATTTTCTACAAAGTTGTTTAACCATTTGGGTAATGCGGAAATGTTCAAGAAATTACAAGACTAGCACATCGCGTGGTCAATTGAAATCTCGAATTAAAGTATAGGTACATACTATTTTTTAATCGGGAGTATATTGGACTTTTTAACCGACTTCAAACAGGAGAAGGTTCTCAATTCGTCTGAATGTGCTTCGTTAACAAGAAACATAATATTAATTTTACCTGGTAGCGCTTAATATAAAGCTGGCAACCTAAAAAAAATAATATAACTGCAAAAAGAAAACAAAGGAGGAATAAAAATTTTGAATTCAAAAATAGAACGGCTCAATGAAAGTTGATTTAAAAATCCCACAGTCCCCGTCAGTTAACCACGGGGCGCGGGGAGGCAGCGTCAGCAAAAAGGTCGCGATTCAGCCCGTCGCGACATTTCCCTATCTCATTTTCCATTTGACAAACATCATTACATCTTCCTGGGCCGCCCTGTAGTGATGTGCGAGTGACGAAGTGACAACCCTTAAGACTCGAAATGTTAAAGTCATAAGTAATTTGCTTTCGTAGTCATTAAAAGTCACTTCCAATCCTGGGGTACGCTTTGCCCATGGTGTTTAGGAGAGCTACTCTTCTTCGTGAATGAGCCAGGAGACCTATTTTTGAATTTTCGCTCCGTCCAAACAAAACTACTCGTTTTGCAAGTCACGTCATCTCGTGAGTCGCATGATTCATAATTTTCCCTATTTTTGAAATCACTCGCTTAGTGTGTCGCCAATCTTGTCAAAGTATAGTCCTTTTCACGAAAAGAGTCCCCCGGATTTTTGATGAACTAAAATGACATGACAGTCTACGTAATGAGTGGGAAAGAGATAGAAAGCCTATTTGTATGACAAGTGGCGCCGCTCCCAGGGGACTTTTTTCGTAAAATGGACTTTATAGTGTTAACTCGTTAATATTTGACGTAAATGCGACCACTCGCCTAGCGGAAACGAGTGGTTTACACCACTCGTTGCAAATCGCTCGTTTTCGAATGATTCAAAAATGCGGATGTCAAAAATCATGCGAGTCACACATTTTTTAGTGAGACGACAATTCAAAAATAGGTCTCCAGGTCGTCCGGAGACACGACCGCCTCACATTAATAAATGGCGAGTAGCAGCGCCTGCACTGTGATGCGCCGAGTGAGTGTGGGTAGCGCTACGGGAGGCACTATTGCAGGGCAAAGGGGAAAATGTTACACACTTGTGACGCCCCAGGTGTTGCAGGTGTTGGACGGCAGCAAAATACCTGATTGTCGCGGAAAATCCAAACAGTCATACCTCTTTTCATTTGTCTTTACATTGAAACCTTCATATGCTATGAGAACTGTAATGTGTCTTATGCAATCATCATCATCATCATCATTTCAGCCAATAGACGTCCACTGCTGGACATAGGCCTCCCCCAAAGTTTTCCACACAGATCGGTCCTGTGCCACCCGCATAAAATGGACTCCCGCGACCTTTACCAGATCGTCGGTCCACCTGGTGGGAGGCCTGCCACGGCTGCGGCCTCCTACGCGTGGCCTCCACTCAAGGACCTTTCCACCCCAACGGCCGTCTGTTCTCCTCGCAATGTGCTCGCAATTATGCAATCGTTGGATTCCAAAGACTCAAAATTTTCCCCGCTCTAACTTCCTGCGCCGCCCTCGCGGCAATTTTCGGGAGCTCTCGGGCGCGCTCGGCGGCCCGCGCGGTTCCGGCCGCGCATTGTGCGTTTCCAATTTTAAATTTGGTTCGCGCGCCGATAACTTTCTTTTTTATCATTATTCGAATCCCGCAATAATATTCGGCCTGCGTTATTTGTTGGCGATTCAAACTTTTTGTGTAATCGATATTTTAATCGATATCCGTTTCTTTAAATGTCGTTTTAATAAGTTTCTTTTTACGGGCGATCATATCTTTGCTTAAACATCGGTGTCATCTTTCAACTTTATATTACGTGCTTGTATTTTTTTCTACTCTAAAGGTACTTTTTGTATAATGAATAAATACCTTAGTCATGCACAATCCATGGAAGATTCAAATAACAATTCGAATAAATTCTTTATGTGCCATTATGTGGGTTCTCAAATAGCCGTTAATTTTTCTTGATTCTTATTTTAAATTTTAATAACTTTAGTGATGTTCGCGTGTTGCAAAACTAGTTTCTTTCCAAACTAGTTTCAGAACTATATTTAACTCTCCATCAAGCTACACAACTAAACCTGAGACAGATGCACTAAGCAGGGCTCGATCGCGCCCCCGCTCGGGGACAATTAATCATCCCCCTCCCCCCGGCATTGTCGCGGGAAAAGCGCTCAAAACTCAGCTGTTTCCATTTCATTAGGCGACTGTGCGCGCAGATACGGCAACTTTGCACGGACAGACTGTTCATTATGTATATGTTAGTACCTGTGCAGTTAATTCATAAATCAAGCTTTTTACCGCGGGTTTGGCTGCGTGGATAAACAAGATAGACGTTTTCATGAATGGTTTTCCGGATGTTGAATAAGCGTTAAACCATTTTTGTTGTCGTATTATCAACCGCACTTTATTTTGTGATTAACTGGTTATTAACATCTTAGGATGATATCATACCCGGAGTTAGTGTTGCCGAACTATCGATAATTGACGCTGAAAACTATTCGAAATATCGACAGTACTGTCTATAATATTGCCAAGTGCAAGAATATCGACAGGTGGTACTATCAATAGGGAAATTAGCGCAATAGCATATTTTTTGAGTGGCTTAAGATTCAGTCTTGGAAGCCGAGAGACTTCGCAACCTGAATAGGTTGCTAAATAGCAGGAAAACCAGACAAACTGAATGATGGTGACATCTTTCAGTAACCATCCGAAACATGTAGGTTTTTCTGTCGATATTTCCCTTTACCACCGCCCGAGCCAATGGTAGAAATATGCACATAGATTTGAAAAGTGCAGGATTTGAACCCATGACTTACCGTTAAGAAGGCGCACTATTCCCATCCTCTGAACTACCACCTCTCTACTAGTTACATAAACTGTGGTCATAAAATAAAGATAAAAATATTTTTATTACTTTAACAGCTCTAGATGCATCTTACGAATAAGTGATTAATAGGTTATCGTCCCACATTTTCAACGAATTAAAGAAACTCCAGTCCCATTTCACGCTAGTTGCCAAATATCCCCAACCGGAAGCAATCCATCCTCTACCATTCCATAAAAACGACATAAAACAACGTTTACACATAACGTTTTTCACTCCAGCACCGTTTTATTAACAGGATCGGGCGAAATCTCGTAAACTAAGAAGCGTCAGTCATAACAGGCGAGACGGTCTAGGAAAAGATTCACCCTACAATTTAACTTTATGACGTATTAGTGAGTTGTCAGACGACAGACGTTTATGGCTCGTAAACCGACCTCTGTTCACTTGTTGAGTTTATGGTCTGACGTCACAATCTTGTCCCCTCGCGATCACAACACTAGTTGGACAGATGACGAGATTCGGACAGACGCATTGTCTTGGGATTTGAATTTGGAACGATATCTGCGGATTTTGTATTTCGAACCGATTGAGTTGTAATTTTCGGATTCGAAATTCGAATTCTTTATTACTTGTTTGAATTGCGATATCTTCCATTATTTGACATGTACTTAATTTGTTTTTTTTTTATTTGAACAAATATAAAACAACATCCAGTATTTACCCGTTACAACCTACTTATCTTTGAAGTAATTACCAGGCAAACATAACCGCGCAGGGGTCCTCTGCGACTCATTAACTTAAGATGAGTAGGTATGGTCGCGAACTAAGCTATTATGATGTAAAATAAACTACTAACTGCCACTCTAATGGTTCGGCCATCAAGCTCAGACTAAGAGGTTTCCTGGTTGTGTTCTCAGGAGGGTGCACAATGTACTTAGTAAAGCTGGTACTAATAACTAGCTTTACTGGTTTGCCACCATTTTACGCGTCTAAACTGAGACTACTAATATCGGTATCGGCTATAAGTAAAGTCAGTTGTTAGCAGTTGAGAATTCTAAGTGAGATATGATATATCATTATATAAGTATGTAGGTACTATGTATTTTGCCGTCATAATATTGTATAGACGATGAAGATAACTTCTCAAACTAATTTGCTTTACAAGGAAAAAACATATGCTTTTTCATAATTTATGACTAGATGGAATGTGGAATGAATGGAAGGCAAACGAAAATTGTGTGATGAATCTGCTTTTTTCCAAATCTACGTGTCTACTTGTAAAATTACCAGGTTCGCATAACCGCGAAGAGTTTAAGTCATTAGACGATTAACTATTAGAAGTGTTAGCCAGTTCCTAAGGAGTTGCGCAACTTTAGGATTCCTTCGGCTTTATCGAGGCTTACCATCTTGTAAAGGCTAAACGCCCGAGTTAATTAAGTTACATAAGAATTCCACAGGAAAGTAAGTAAACTCTACCCTAATAATAAATAGGACAAAAACAAGCAAATACCTATTTTCTTATGTGTCTGGTACCGATAATACCAGGATCACATAACCGTACGGAGATCCCTTTGTGGGATTTGAAGAGCGTCCTTTTACCCAGTAAATCAACAACTTGAAAAATCGGTCATTACTTACCATCTGGTTAAGTGCTTGCTCGATTGTCTCTTCATGCATAAAAAAATCAGAGAGGCCTCTTATCGAGCCAAAGTATTGCGACAGAAAAATTATATAAAATCAAACATACCCCGAAATTACCAGGTTTGCATAACTATACGGAGCTCCCTTGGTAAGCATTAGCCCAAGTCGAGTCATCATTAAAGCACATTAAAGATAGCTATTTAGAGAGTCAGTTTCCCTCAGCAGTTCAGCAACCTAAAGAATCCAAGTTGATTAAAGTAAAGAGCATTCGAAGAGGCCTATATCAAGCAGGGGACTGCAATATTTACTTACTACGCTAGCTTAGCGATCCAAGGTGTGTCTTGGGCCAACGTCAAAGTTCGCCATTTCGTTCGGCACGTTTAGTGCTTATAGGGACTGCAATAGGCATTATAATAATTAGTTTCAAAACAACAAACAATACCTATTTACCTATGTATCTAGTCGAAATTACCAGGCGCGCATAACCGCGAGGAGCTCCCTGGCGACGCATTAGCCCAAGACGAGCATGGTCATTAGCCGTGTATTAGCTATTACGGCACCCGGCGAGCATAAGTCACCGGGGTCTCTCCTAACGGAACGTTCTTCCACACTTGTCTTTCAACAGTTTTGGTAATCGATTGGAAAACCACACCCCATCTTAAAAACATTAGTTTCATAATTCAAATTTATTCTCAGCTGTATGATGCTGAAATTAGTTTTCATTTACTAAGGAAAGTCATCATAGAATTCCTGGTATTGCTTAGATTACTTAAATTATATTTTCTGTCTTAATAATCTTCCTAAATAAATACCTACCTAAAATCAAAATCGGCCTTCAATATGTTTGAAATCATAATGAAGACAAATATATTTTTCTTTCGAAGGTTAGGTCACAAGTAGGTACTTCAAAGTCGTCATTTTAGACGTCACGTGCAAAAACAAGAATAGAATAGATTTGCGTCATTTGATTTGTGCCTATTTGAAGAACCTATTGTTCCAAATTCGAATTGAAAACAAATGACGATCAGTATTCGTTGCCAAGATTCGTTTATTTAGTAAAAAAAACTGTTTTGTATTAAATTGGTTAACCGTTTTATTGGTATTGAGGGTCGAAAGGTCACCCCAATGTCACTCACACATGAGACTGTAGAGTAATTTCAGGCATCAGACATATTCAGAGATGATGAGATTATTATGTTTTTAAGTACATATTGGACTTTTGAACTACAAAATAAATTAACAGATTGGACAAAGCTAACATTGATATCAAAGAGTTCATTGACCTACGTGTTAGCAGAACATCGTCTCTACTCGCTTACGTTCTCTATATTCTGTCTCTGTCATTTGTTCCGAACCATACTGAAATCACGGCGAAACACGGCGAGACCACTGTAAGCGCACATTAATGTGTTCGTAGCTTGTTTTTATCATAATGTACGCAGCCATCATCCTTCGTATATTTAATTTGTGATTCTGTGAAGTAGTTGACAGTGTCAGCTCATCTCAGAACATGGACACATTTGTATTTAGAAGCAGTTAACTACATAGAGTGATTAAAACCACGCTAAACTTCAAAATATCTTTACAGCTTTAGGACCAAAATGTCACCATTTAACGAGTCCTCACAAACTTTATTAGATATAAAAACTAACTCAAAACCTTCGCCATCATCCACATAATTTACTGCAAATTAAATTCTTTCACCAAGCGACAGGGTCGTAAATCATTCCAAAATTAATCCGCCGGCGCCCGCGCACTAGTGCTGCCAACGCGATGTCACGAAGCTAGGGGCCAAGGGAAAAAGTGCTAAATTGTTGAGAATTTACAAAAATGTGCTGATGGTAAATTGAGGCCAAATCCAAGGTCACTGGATGGAAATAATGTAGAAAAAATTGGTTCAATTAAATTGTGTTGTGGCTGTTGGTGATCTGTTTCCTTGTTGCTCACCTTTAGCATGATATAACTGGCACTTTGTTGGCATAACAATGAATTATTATTACTTTTTATCGAACCCGAATAGAGAGTATAAAACTTAAAACTAGATATTATAGGAGTAATTTACAAGGAATATGCAATAATTATGTTGATGTCAAAATAATTATCTTTCTACTATTAAGAGGCTCAGAGCTAAGTTACGATCGGACAGACATGGCAAAATTATAAGGCTTCCTCGAGAACTCCAGAACCCTAAAAATTACGCCAAAATAAGTGCCAAAAAGAGTGGTGTGCTAAATGGCAAAATCTGTCGTTAGTGACTATAGTTCTAAATCTAGCACTACGTGCGTAGTTGGCAACACTGGCGCACCCAAAATGGCCGGCGTCACTTGACGAAGCAAACATCGCGAGACACTTTTACGCGTTTATTTAACAGCCTATTCTATTACAAAGGATTCATTGTTTTCACAATCCGGCTGATTTAGTGCCGTATTATAAAATAAGTTTGTTTTTTCGCCTTTGGTGCCAGAATAGAGACGTGTAGGGTTGACTGACGGGCTCGTTGACAAATTGGTAAGGTTGAAACATTTCAGAGGCTTTTCTTTTTTTACATTCAGAATCAGAAAACTTAATTTGCCATTGTTACATTGGTTAATGTATATACCATTCATAAATGTTTGACATTCATAAATGTTCTATAAGGACTTAAATTGAATAAAGAATATTTCTATTTCTATACAGATAATTTCAATATTGTTTTACCGGTTCTTGATGTACCAGTATGCAAACATTACACACTACATATTACATTATAGCAAACAAACAACCAGACGGCTCACCTGATGGTAAGTGAAAGCTCCATGCAGTACAGATCTGAGGTATCACTAATGTGTTGCCTGCTCTTCAGGAAGGAATACATAGTATAGTTAATTTCTTGAACTATAAATTTGTTTCTATTTTCAATTTTAATAACGTCCCGTTGGTGTAATGTTTTAAATACTCGTTTCGATCTTGGGGTCCTAGGTTCGATTCGCAAGTCGAGCAAGAAGTAGGTATATTTCGAATCAAACGTAGTTCGGGTTTGTCATCACCAATCCGCATTAGACAAGCGTGGTGATTAGGTTTTTTTTTTTTTTTTTTTTTTATGTGATAGGTAGCAGACGAGCAGGCGGATCACCTGATGGTAAGCAATTGCCGCCGCTCATGGACACTTGCAACACCAGTGGAGTTACAAGTGCGCTGCCAACCTTTTATCCCTTCCCCCCCGGGTGGGCCTCCGGTACCCTCACTCACTCGGCGAAACACAGCACAGGGGCTGCTTCACGCCGGTTTTCTGTGAGGCAGTGGTATCACTCCGGTCGAGCCGGCCCATTCATGCCGAAGCGTGGCTCTCCCACAGCTAAGCTTAATCCCATCATAGTAGCGATGACTTGATTTCTATGATGGAGGCCTTTGACCTGTGGGGCAGTATATAGGCTGATACTTTAATAACTGTAATATGTTGGTCCCGAGTGCATTGGCAAGTCAACAACCCTACAGAGTGCAGTCAGTTGTAAAAATATTAGTTAACTACCGGTCACCGTGATATACTGCGCATGCGCCGCGCCTTTGATTCCTACAGCTCAGTAAAACAAGCTTTATGTGTTTATTCCCATGCTCATAACTTGAAAGTTGGAGTGCCACGCTTCGGCTCGATCGGAATACCACGGCCTCACAGAAAACCTGCTATGAAACAGCGCTGCGCTATTAAGTGTGGGTAGCGGAGGCCCAGTCCGGGGGGAGGGGATTTAAACATTGGCAACACACGTGACTCGATTGGTTTCCCGATAAACTGTTAACAATGTACAGTCACCATCCAAAGTACCTTACACATTAATACCATATCAAAGTAACATTTTGTTCGTACCCCGTGGAAACTGAGGCCTTATGTACTTTGACATGGTACTAGAATGTTAAGCTTTACCTTGTTGCTCCCTTAGAGAGAGAGAGACAGGCGTATTTGTAATAAGTACGAACAAAGATGGCGAACATGAATATCTATCTGTTCCCAGCTATCTCAGCAAGCCTTATCTTCTGGTGTAGATAAACCAAGCAGTCTAGATCCAGCGTTTCTCAAACTGGGCTCCATAAGCCCCAAAGTTTCAGATTTACTCTTAAAATTATACCAGACCAGCTGCGCCATGCGGTTTTACCCATGTATTTTAGGTAATATGCAATATATATCCATAAATTGTACCCTATGTGTATGTCTGTTATATAAGGCATATTATTGTGAAATTTCTTAAATATGCATTTAGTAGTTTTTGCGTGAAAGAGCGACAAACATATAGACAACAAACGTTCAAGAAAATGAAACGAAAAAAACTACATAACCGTTTTTATTCATGAGAAAAGAACAATATTTAATAATTTATACAGTTTCATAGACATAGAGACTTATCATTTATCTGAAATATTGGGGAAGAGTTGAATCTCCAAAATTCCCTACGCCTATGGTGGGTTCGCCCTCAAAAAGGTTGGCAACACCTGCCCTAGTTCCTAGTATCTGGCCTATTTGTCGACACTCGGACGCCGCCGTACAAGGCCGCGCCCGCAAATTGCGACAAGGCATTGTTCCCCTTATATGCGCGAGCGCATATCGCGGGATCGCTTCCCGGCCGGTATGGGTGACGTAATTATTTCGGGTTTTAACTGTTTTATTCGAAATTACATTAAGTTGGGTACCATATAGCAACAGGGCATAATTTCAAGATAATTGATAAAGTAAGCGAACCACCTTATCTTCGTACGCAATCTTATAGATCTTAAAGCCGGCAACGCATATGTGATGCCTCGTGTGTTTTGCAGATGTCTAAGGGCGGTGGTGATCACTTACCATCAGGTGAGCCGTCTGCTCGTCTGTTTCCTATAATCTTCTATCAATAAGTAACTGACTGACTCAATTGCTAAAGAGTCCATTGGCAAATAAGCGCTATTTTGCATTATGAGAAAAACAGGAATTGGCTTGGATCATCAGATGACAGTCGCTTCATTGTAATTACCAGACTCCCCAAACTCTAAATCATGGTCACACCAACAGCAGCAGCTTTGGGCACAAACGGGAATGATCGAGTGCACTTAATATCAAAATAAGTAGGTAATACCTTTTTGTGCAATAAATGCCCATCTATTTAGTGTAGTCCGACCCTAAGTGGTGGAGGGGGATAATCACCGCAATCACAGCCTCATCGTGCGCGCGCGCAGACCAACATCATGCCATCCGGCCATTACGTGACGTCACGTGTCATTATGTACAGATTGGTTTAGTTGCAGCCAACCTTTGAACTATTGTTGCCATGTTTAATGGCGTATATTATATACGCTATAGTGTATTATACTTCACACTCATGTGATTTCATACCTACGGTCTCTCTGGTTTTAGCCCGGTAAGTCCCGGTTGCACCGAAAGTGTTGGTACGCGATTACTACCGCTTATAAACCAGTGGAGTAGTGCCAACTACATAGACAACATCACATACATTGTCCTAATCCCAAACTAAGGTTTTCCCTTGTACTATGGAAACCAGAAACAACGAAGGCACCACAAACACCCAGACCAGACACAAATATCTGTATCATCAACAAACATTTGTGTTGGTGTGGGAATCGAACCCGCGACCCTTGCGTCTCAACCGGCGCTCAAACCATTATTAACATAAGTAAAAGAAAATCTCAATCTCATATTTGGATCTTACGGCCGCTCACCATCAGGCGGAGTGGGGTCATCTTGATTGTCTTCAATATAAAAAAAAAACAAGAACCAGGCTGGATCCCATATTAAAGACTTGCGGAAAGTTCGGACAGCAGTCGCTTTGTTATACCACTCACCAAATCCTGAATTATGGTTAAAAAGTACCTCGAGCTGCTATACGACAGCTTTGGAGGCAAACGGGAATAACTCAGCAACTAGTGACATCTTGAGGCGGTCTCACCACGACGTTCAGCCATTATCGGCAATAATAGCTAATAATCGAAGTAATTCGCGTAATGCACTAGGGATGATCGATGGATGAAAAACATCGATGATGACAACATCGATACGGGATGTTATAAGTTTTAATCGAAACCTCAACATCGATATTCGATACATTTACATCCCTAACACGTATTCTACTCCTTTAACTTTTATAAATTCGTACAAAAATAATTGAACTTTACATACAAAGCCACTTTGTGACTTGGTTGGTTGGGAGTAGAAAAAAATATCGAAAAAAAAATCGATGATCTATTTTTGGATTCCGTTGACATTGATGTTTTACGGCGTTTTTCGTATGAAAACATGTCGATGTCATTAGGCATGTCATTCGTCGGTTAAGCATCGATGTTTTTCCTTTCATCACGATGATCGAACATCGATGGTCATCGAGCATCTCTATGATGCACTCGCCGAGCCCCCGTGGCGTGTCGGGCGAACGTTATGGCGCTATGCAATGCCGCCATTTTGTTTATTTCTTTTACTGAAATAAATTTAATTAGGTTTTTTTTTGTCTAGATTCCTACTTATACAGTATACAACGTCTATAGATAGGCACTTTATATAATTAGCCCGTATTTACGAATATCAAATGTAACTAAACACCAAAATACCTTGTCAAAATAAGTGACTAGTCAGTTTCCAACGGGTGCGGATAAAAAGTTACTGTGATATGGTACTAAAGTGTTTACTACTTTTAATGCTGATCGCACCTAGAGAATGTAATGACATATTGCGTTACTACAATCTTTGAAATACCTATAAGTATTTGATTATTACTGAATTATTATGCAAGTTGTATTTTTAATATAAAACATATAATTAGATTAATTGTTGAAATAAGGTTACTACTTACTACCATGTCAAAAACTCTTTATTGCATTTATGTATACAAGATAATACACATTCCATTTAGTAAGTTTCATGAAACCCAAATGTTATTAAATGTTGGTCGTTTTCTTGTTCTGCTAAACGTAGTCGAAATTAAACCCTAATTTTCGAT
This sequence comes from Cnaphalocrocis medinalis, assembly GCA_014851415.1. NCBI lineage: Eukaryota > Metazoa > Arthropoda > Insecta > Lepidoptera > Crambidae > Cnaphalocrocis > Cnaphalocrocis medinalis. The sequence continues at coordinate 11,673,767 of CM026293.1, read as the reverse complement.
ATCGACAAGATTCCTCGTAAATAAATAATTACAGACAATACGTATAAAGGAACACGGCGGGATGCACCTCGAGCATTCCCATTGTTCTTGCCCAACCGCCTCACGATTTACGCGCAATTTGCTATTTCACCTCGACTTGAACAAAACGCGCGCGCAATCAAAAACAATTTGGCCAATCAACGAGCGCAGATCCTGCGTTAATGTCACGACGTTTTCAAGTCATTCGACGCGACCGCAAATTGGCCTATTTTGACCCGCACCGGGACCGCAACGATTATTGCCCATTGCCCTGTGGCCTGCAGTGTACGCCGCCCAAATGTCAAGTCGTGAATTTTTTGAAACCCCGCCGAATTTCGGTTTGACAATGTGTTCTAATTGCCGAGGTTCCGGTTCCGCGGTTAGTTCGGATTTTGAAGTTTGATTTTTTTATTTTAAATTGAATAATTGGGGAAGAAACATGACGTGTGCGGTCCGGAGCGACACGCGATTTTTCGTGTTTGCTTTTAAAATTAACGTCTTCTATTCTATTTTCAAAATGTAGGAACCGTTCCTTTTCGTGTTCTGAAAAATACTAGCAGATCGAAACGCTCGCCGCGTGGCATCATTGTTGTTTATCGTCAATAATTTGAGCTCCAGACTATGTTTCGTTCATTTATTTCATTTCGCTTCCGTTCGGCCCGAGCCCAACGATCGACTATTGAATATTTATAACGCACGTCCCATTATAGTGTCGACATTTTGAATAATTAACAAGACTTTCCATTACGCCGCGGCGCCCTAGCTGAAATTGCTAGACATACTTCAGTAAATAACCCCTTACTTTATGAATAATTAGAAATTCAATCGATTCCCTCCATTAACGTTCACAATAGACATCGGAAGTTGTGGCTAGAGCGGCGACCATTTTCTTTCCCCTTACAAAATAGATCACGTACTAGGATCGCATAAGCAAAAGGCAGGTGTGTTACGCCACATGAGCCGGAATGTGCGGTAAATTTTCCGGATGCCTTCCCAATGATTTCCTCCGAGACCGCCGGCCCAGATACGGTGGATTTCGATACGATAACGCTTCTCAATTTCTGCTCGCCTGGTACCTCTGAAGATACTGCGGCCCCGCCCCTTACATTAAATATGTATAGGTAGTATGGTTGATATTTTTTTCGTTGTATGAGGTCCCTGGGGGGGTCATGGCGGGGTATCAATCGGCTGTTGGGAGCGTATCTGGGCAATAATCTCGAGGTTTCCCGCGTTATTTGTTCAAACTATGTCTGCTGGGTTCATTTTCTGGAATTGGATGGCGGTGTCTCGGGATGCGATATGAATTACTTTTTGTTTTTGCCGTTTCAAGTATTTTTGCGGTCAGCTTATAACTACCAGCTTTGGCTACAATTAATCAATCATTGTTTTAGTTACATAAACTTACATATACAATTTTATGGAGACGAGTTAAATAATAAAGGTACAGCTCACTATTGAGCGGATTTCCCAGAACTGTATGGTGTCAAATTCATAAAATTCTGATGCAAACTCCGTATGGCCTTAAAGTGATTCATACAGCTCTGACGCGAACTCCGCTCAATAGTCAATATAGAGTTTTTGATTTTGATCATCTACTTTTGCTGTTGATTGTACTAAACACTATGGAAGGATGTTTTATTGGATAATATACTGATGTATTGTGAATTTCCCCCATCTGCTAATACACCCGTAACTCTGCACAATTCTTGCAACCGCACATTGCAAAGGAGTTGTCAACAAACAACCGCCGATAATTTCGCACTTACCGATAATTCCGTCTGCCAAATTATGTGACTTTTAAATAAGGAAAACCACGCGATGTGGTCGCGGGCCATAAAATATTAAATTGGAGGGGTATTTGACTAACTAACCAACTAACTAGGTTGGCGCACCGACCCATAGTGAGTCTTGGCCTCCGATAATAAGAGCCTCCATCTTGGTCGATCCTGTGCCACCTCCTGCCAGTCATCTGCCGAGAGTCCGCGCAAGTCTTTTTCGCGCAAGTTTTTTTGACAGCCCCGATAATTTACAAATGCTTGTTAGATCATCATCAGCCTGTTGCAGTCCACTGCTGGACATAGGCCTCTCCAAATGCTCGCCACTTTGATCGATCTTCGGCTACTCGCATCCAGCTCCAGCCAGCCCTCTTGCGCAGATCATCACTCCATCTGGCCTGAGGTCGTCCTACACTACGTTTACCGCTTGTTAGATAGCTTAGGCTAACCATTGGCAACAAGTAGTGCAGGATCGACCAAAGTGGCGTTCTCTTGTTTCGGAGGCAAAGACTCGTTTCGGGTCGCTGAGCCAGTGAGAAGTTTAGTAGAGTAGTATTTACGTTAGGCAAGTATTTGTGTTTAGCCTTAATCCCATCAAAGTAGCAATGACTTGATTTCTATGATGGGCCTTTGCTCTGCAGTGGGTCAATGTATGTATAGGCTGATATTTTTTAGTACATTTCCTTCCGTGCATCGTTTTAGGGTCATCTTTATGACAATAATGTCTTATGTTAGTAGTTTGCAATATCATTGACGCCAAAAACACAACCAGAATTAAAATATACTCTTTTTTCAGTATCTAAATAAACCGCACGTTTTCAGGACCCACGCTGAATGTTGAGTGTGCCTGTCACGTCTTGTAAATGTAATTTTTTTCCTTATTTTGTTACATAGATGATATACTATATCTATCATAGAGATGCAGGATTCAAACGAAAATACTGGTTCACAGTTTTTAAATGACCACAAATATTTTTTATAAGTCAAGGCAGACGACAACAGACGAGAAAACGAATTACCTGTTAGTTTCATATGGAAACCCGGAACTCCAGAAGAGTCACAAGTGTGTCGCCTGCTATTTAAAAAGCATAAATACACTGAGAGAGTAAATAGAGTAGAGTTTACCCGTGGGAGAGCCACGCTTCGGCATGAATGGGCCGGCTCAACCGGGGGGATACCACAGCCTCATAAAAGACCAGCGTGAAGCAGCGCCTGCGCTGTGTTTCGACGTGAGTGTACCGGCCATTTACTCCTTTATTCATATTTGCGAGGTATCTAGTTACCTCATAACGTCATAATAGCTATTTTTCTCACTGATATTATGATTTTAATACGTTTTTGGTTTTGTTCTTTTAGCTTATAAAATACTTGTAATTGATACTGTCATTTAATGCTGAAGAAATAAAATTGTTTTTTACTATCTTAACGCCCTGTTGGTCTAGTGGTTTAAATACCAAGCCGTGATCTAGGTCCCAGTTCAGGCAAAAAGTAGTGTTTCGAATTTTTCGAACATTGCTCGGGTTTGCAAGCGTGATGATTAAATCTAATCCCATCATAACGTTGACTTGATTTCTATGATGGAAGGCCTTTGCCCTGCAGTGGCGCACTATACAGAATACTTTACTTTATCTTAAAGGATTTGAAGAAAATATTTCCAAACGTATATTTCGAAGTACTTTTCTTTCTTTTACAAACTTCTGACGTCATAATTCGGCAATTTAGCCGTCAAGGAGCAGTGACATCTATGGGGCGGAAAGAGCGCTAATTGCGAGTTAGCGAAAACATTCTCACCGACAACCCGATTTTAGTGCAGGTGTAAAATATAATATTTATGGGGTAAAGAAAGGGTTCGAATGCTTGTTAGCGATAATGAGGTGCGCGCGCAGCAATAAATTTGTTCGGCCGCCCGCCGCCCGGGGGCGCGGTTCATTTACATTTATGTATTTGCGTCCAGACGAGATTATTATTCTTTTTGTTTTCGATCAGTCAACGGCCGCAGGTTGCGTGGCGGTTCGTCCGCCCGCCGCTAGATGGCGCTGTTCCGCACTTTGTTCGACGCTCTGTTTGGTTCGCGTATGAGTGGAAGTGCTGTGTCATGGTGACGGGGGCGCGCTCGGCTCGTTAGGCTGACGCGGCGGCTGTCACTTTTTTGACAGTTTTCGACAGAGACATCGATACGCGTCGCTTCGTTACCGTCGAGGCGGGGCGCTCAGCTCTAGGGTTGTCAAGGCGCATAGACAACTTTTCTAACTATTCCGAACTATCTTTATAAATGTTAAAACCTACAATTTTTAATAAAATTAGGGGGACATACATTACTAAAGATCTATAATCAAATTTAATTTGATTTTGCCTATGACGTTTCCTGGAGTGGAGATCGCAGTTAGTTTCTTCAATAGCACCCCTCTTTTTGCGTCAGGGATTAAAAGGGAACGTAGGCACAGTGCATGTGTCTGCAGTGCTGTCTATAGGCTGCGGTAGTCGCTTACCATTAGGCGCGCCGCACTACTAATAGGCTTTTTTTTCTACCCAAAGGGTACCTACCTAAATCGCTAACAGCGGTAAGGCTGCTTTATTGTACTTACAGTATAGTCTGCGACATGAAACTATAGTGATGACCTTAAGTGCGCAGAAACCAATTTTAGTAGAAAGTCTTCTTTTTTACAAGTTGCCAGCTATATTAGTTGATGTTGTTGTATCTCAAGTAGTTAGCTTTTTTGTTTTTGTGCAATAAAGAATATCTATCTATCCATTCCGCGCAAGTCTTTTTCGACCTCATCCTTCCAGCGATATCCTCGGACGGCCGACGGGCTTCTTCTGCCACTCTACTATTTTTAATTTATTTTTTGTTAAACTTTTCCACTAGTGTGAACCCTACTCACGCTTACAACGTATTTGTTGGTTTACCTTCGATTTAGCGGCGTAAGCGCATTGTGCTCTTTGTGATGGCGATAACGGGATTAGGAGGAACGTTCCCGCCCGGGAACCGAACCCGCGACCCTTTGTCTTCCAGGGAATGTTGGCATTCTTGCTTGTTAGCTCGCGATGTGGTATCTTTGAAATGTAAGGTACATCATTGTCATTAGGTACCAAAGACATGGATAGATAGATACGATTTATTGCAGAACGTACATAAACTTTAAATCTAGGTATACAGAGGTTAAACGGTCTTATCGCTGGGAGCGATCTCTACCAGACAACCTTCTGGTAAAGAACTTTAGATAGAACAGCCATGACACAGTCAGTGAGGATTTTCTGCCTCTTTCGTATAGCGGATCAAGTTTGTTTAGCCCAATAGTAAGGTATGATAAGAAATATACGTCATGTTCAAGAGATTTGTGAGTTACGTGGAATAGATCAAGACCCTCTTATAACTTTTCTGGTTATGCTTATATTCAGGTTACCCCATTTGCCGCCCATGGTTGTGAGCTCGCTTCATCGTAGGCTTCTTCTCAACTCTAGAGTTCAGTTTAAAACCACGTTCAACAAATGTCTCTCATACCACCAATTCATTTCATTTAAAGACACACTTTAAACATCAAGTAGACATTTCCATCCAATTTTGGACGCACATAAGGAGATAACATGGTGCCCGTTACATCAAAAATGTATGAACAGTTTTCAGCTCACACAACTCAAATTTCCCCCGAAACGAACCATAAAAGAAAATTCATGGAAAACCCGCGTAGTTTCAAAAACAAGGCAAAAATCATGAGACCGCGCGCCGCTGCAATCCATCCCAATTTACCGTCCAATTTAAACTGACAGCTACCAGGAGAGCATGACATCAAGGAGACGCAATTTCGGATTCATAAGGCAAGCAGGTGCGACAGTACATCCCGTATTCATGGCCCGATATATCATAGCGAAACGAAAAAAAGAGAAAATGGCGGAATGTCGGGGGTTCCCCGCCTTGACGTGCAATTATAAAGATAATAACCTTTTCACCTCGCACCGTTTTTATTTGTTCTTTGTGATTTATAGCGCTGTGTTATCGGCCGGTTGACTATTTTGGCAAATATTTTTTTTCTCGTCGTTTGTCAGCAGACGCGGAGCTTCGGCATTGTACATAATTGGGTGCCTGCGTTATCGTGTTACGGGAAAATGGGAAATTCTGTTATTTTAAACTTGGAATTTTAAATTGTTTTTTTTTGATAAAACTTTTTCATCTAAGCAAGACAATATCTTCCTTAACTTCTATCTATAATGTCCTAGTTAATTCGTTAACTTTTATCTACGACACGATTATAATTATTTTAACTTCAAAAGGATGATTTTTGATATAAAGTTCAAAATTTATCAATTCAATAAGACAACCAAATTCCAACAGGCCACAAGTCACCTCGTCCCATATGAATGCTGACGAATCTCAAGACACAACATTCAAATACTTTTTTATCCTTTTTCGGACCAGTCCGAGATTATTAAGTTTTGATTCCCGAGAATAAACTCAGCTGGGACATTTCTCAAGTCGAAAAATCCGATCGCGACGAGAGTAAAAAAAGGAGGAATTAAAAAATAAACGATCGGTGTCAATGGGTAAAAATGATGGTTTCCCACGAGTGGCCGTGGCCGCGTAAACTATTTTGATTAGAATAGCATTCCCGCCAAACGCGATTCACAAAATGGCCGCCGATGACATTTCTCAAACTGTCAAGTGGTACGTTTTTTGCCGCGAATTCTGCGCCGCCTTTGAAATCTTAATTTTGGGACTTTTTTGGATTCGCGCCGGATTTATAATTGACTGGTGTTGGATATGTCAGCTGGGAGTCTCAGGTTCGATAGCTGTGTAGCCATTTAGCTATCAGTGATAGTAGAAAACTGAGTAAACCTTATTCGAGCTCCTTACCATCAGTTTTTGGTCTATGATGGATTTACCTAATCGAATAAAGACTTGGAAAATTTTCGGATACGTTAGCTTATGTCATAGAGTATATGGTAACCCCATTGGTTATAAAACATGGGAACTCCGTTAATTCCCCAGAAATCCGTTTTCATGACTTCCTTGACGCATTTACATTTCCATGCTATCCGTTCCTTAGATATAGATAGCTTCATTACTCTGGTAGAATTGATTTTTCCTCCACCGCTAATCATATATCTGCGGTAACGCGACACCGCACCGCAGATGGCATTATCGTAAATATTTACGAAATGCGCGTGCGCAAAAAGGACGAGTGCGTTTTCCCACCGCGCGCATGATAGTGTTGCGCAGCGGGTTCGGTATTGCGAAGATTCTTACTTACTTATTACGCTGGCTCAGCGATCCTAAGGTGAGTCTTGGCCTCCCACGTCAAAGTTCGTCATTTTTTTTCGTTCCTGTGCCAATTTCGACCAAGGACTTTAAAGAACTAAACGTGCATAACGTTTAGTGTTTTAAGGTCCATGGCGACTTCGTCCTGTCGTCCCAGGGATATCTTCGATATTGCGAAGTTGGTAGTATACAATTGCATCCAACTCACACTTGTTTGAGAGATCATCCTAGGAGGTTTAATGACCATTTAAAAGTAAAAAAGTAAGGTATCAGCCTATATACTGTCCCATTGGGGCAAAGGCCTCCATCATAGAAATCAAATCAACGCTACCATGACGAGATTAGGCTTAATCACGCTTGCTATGTACCACAGGTTACCACCAACATTACGAGTAAAATAGGCTACGCTAGTGTCTATAGGTGGCGGCATTCGCTTACCATCAGCTGATCCGTTTGCTCATCTGCCACCTATGCACTAGCAGCAAGAGCAAACGAAGTGAGGGTGGGCCAGTAGTAATAAATAAATTGAAACAGCATCACTTACATTGTTCTGAATCCCAAACTAAGGTTTTCCCTTGTACTTTGAAAACCAGGAACAACAAAGGTACCACAAACACCCAGACCCAACAAAAATAACAGTTCCATCTAGAAAATTTGCGTTAATGTTGAAATCGATCCCGCGAACCTTTCTTATCAACTGCTGCTAACCACTGCACTTAACGGGTCTTCGTAAATCCGGTATTGACTGGTCTTGCATTTGTGCAGCACTATGTCTGTGACACTCGACTCCAAATCGAGATGCATTATCGGAATTTACACCGGGTAATAACATACACCATACCCATACATACAGTCATACACATACATACTATCATACACATAAATACAATCATACACATTCCTAGAGAGCCGCTTACAGTGGTACTGGCACGTTCTGCGTAAACCGGAAAGCTACGTGGGAGACATTATGTCTAGTGGCATACCACCGCCGGGTCCTGGCAGGAAGGGTAGACCCAAAAAAGATGGCTTGACGTCATGAGAAATGGTTATGGGTACCAATAAACTTACCACAAAGGTTGCCCAAGACGGACCCCGGGTTCCGTAGCGACAGCTTGGGACGCAACTGGGACAATACCCTAAGATGTTGATGATGACAATCATACACATTCATACAAGCAACTATACCCTGTCAATAAAGTAGTGAAATTTATTCTTGATGAACTATTACGGAGTACCATAGTATTATAAGTATAACCAATTAGGGCTACCACTATGACGTAAGCGTCAGTGGCGCCATTATTAATTTCATGACTTTTTGATATAGTAATGGCTCGGAAACAGATGTTTTAAGAAATAATTATTTCTTTATTGAAAATCGGTTTTTAAAATATTATTTTGCTACTCTATTTCTTATACCTAAAGATCATAAAAAATATTGAATTTTAAAATTACTTAATGATGTTTAATTTGGTATCCATTAGCTAAAGATAATAACCTACTTAAATTAAGGAATAATATTTTTTAGAAATAGAAGTCAACCTCAATATTTACTGTACAATTAAGTAGGTACCTACCTACTGTTATAATTATAATTACCTATCAAAAACTGTTCTTTACTAAACTCTTAAATTTTTCCACTCTTGTCCCTGTTTCTTTGACATTTCCCATATGTACTGAAATCGGAACACCATTCCCACAGCAATAATAAACCTAATAACTGACAATTAAAGGTCTAACTATCGATTCCTCAACATTCGCATTTCCCCGCTTTCCCAGCCACTCAAGACGCTGCAGCGGCAGAAATTTACACCCATACAACTAAATCCTCTTTCAAAAAGAACATGTACGGCGTCGATCAAACTGTTCCCTCTCACATAAATCAGTGGTACGGGAAAGAGACAGGTGGCACGCGGACGGACAGCCGATTTTACAAATGGGCGTGTCGCGAGCGAGATGTCGACATCGTGAAACAAAAGTGCGGAAGCGGTGCAATTGCAGCGAGAGCGGGAGGGAGGGAAGACAAGAAAAAGAAGGGTAATTAGACACAGTTATTGTGCATTCGGCGATCGCCGGCTGATGAGGCGGCGGGAAATTTGGCGGGAACGTTTTCGCGCCGATTTGAATTGAGAACGCGATTGGGAATTACTTTTTAATTATTAAATAGCTTGAATAAGACAATGATAAAAAGTTGTCATTGCTCACATAAATGAGAAGTACCATATGAATTTTAAAATAAATTTGAAACATTAACACTGTAGCGAAAAATTTTAAGACATTTTATCTTTGGTAAACATTCTCGTTCAGAAATTAAATAAAATGTTTTAAATAATAATAACTCATCTAATAAGATTTGAGAGAAATGATTAATGGAAGGAAATCTGAACATTTGAAACTCAATTGAACATTTGAAAACTTCAACTGAGATCATCGCTTACCAACATAAAGGTGAGCCAGATACAAAATCCAAACATAAAGCTATCTACTTCATTATCAATATCATCATCAGTCTGTTTGAACTGAGTTTAAAATTTTGGGAAAAAAAACTTAATCAATGTTTATTTAATGCAGTGAAATACTCCGTTCTAAAACCAAATTGCCACATCACAGCAAGATTTTTCGTGAGGTCAACAACTTAACAAACCCAGAAAATTAACTTAAAAAAGAAGATAAAAATCGGCCAGCATTTTTACAATGAATTCTCAATTCCGCCCGTCGAAGCGGGCGCGAGAACCGCCATATGTCTGCAATTTGCGATTCGTCCAGTAATCGGACTATCGGAGGAAAATTACCGCGAATCGGGGAGAAATTACTGTTTTGCCTTGCGCTTTGATTGTATGTAATTACATGATTTTCACCTATTAGGGGGTTGAAGGCGAGTCACGATACTTCGCGGTTTCGCGGTAGCCGAGGGTCGCTGATTACATGTAATTTCGTAATTGGTGGACTTGATTTAAAATTCATTTAACTTGGGTCATTACGTACTTAACTAGTACTTGTAGAATGTTCTTACATTATACCACCCGACGTGGATGAATTAAATTTAGCCGTGGGTGACTATTTGCAAATTTTCTAGATACTTAACAGACTTCGTAAACGTCAATGTCACTCAGTTAAGAAGCCATCATCAGTTTCTACTTGTGACTTTTTTAAAACACCGACGCAAACCCACGCTGCGGCACGGATGGGCCAGCTCTACCAGATGATACCACAAAAAATCGACGTGAAGCAACAGCTATTTTACTGAGTGAGGATACTAGAGCTTCAATCGCACTTGTGACTCCACTAGTGTTGTCTATGGGCGGTGGTAAATGGTTAGCTCTATATTAGGTGGATCTATTGTACCTTTATCGTTACATAAAAAAAACAACCTTGTCACTCTGGATCGAGTAGGAAAAAAAAATCTCCGTCAAACATGAAATGAAGAAAATGCCTTAGTAGACATTGGATGGATAAGCGGTCTAAAAGTCTACACATTCTAAGAAATTATTATTAATAAACCTTGTTACATGTTCCACCAATCCAATACTTCGAACCAAATATTTCATACATATTGGCTTATTCAACGTCAAGGCTTTGCAAACGCAAATCTAACTCTATTGAACGCAATATCAATACTCGATTTCAAAGGATTTATAATTGATTCCATATGTTTTCTTGTTACAGGTAAGTGGAGTTATTGATGTCACACATCTATGGAAATTTCAGACTGAAAGGTATCGTTAATTTCAAAAGGATCTACAAATATGATTTTGTCCAAAACTTATTTAAAAAAATACGAATAAGTAAGTAAACAGCAGACACAATAGAAAATCAATTGTTTTTGGCTTTTGGATCTTACGACGTTAAGCATAGACACTAAATTGCAAAACCCATAACAATGAACAAAATAAAGTTAGATAATATACAAGGAACCTTCAATTCCTCTATAATAGTCATTATTAACAGCCAACCTTATGTTAAAACGCATAATAATATTCCATTAAACATGCCTTTTAAACGTCTCACTAATTTATTCACTTCGTAACTCGAGAACTTTTTATTCATACTTAAAATAGACATAAAAATCTTTTGTTCTTTAATATCTGAACAGAAACATGAGACGAATAAACCAACAAATAAAAACGTAAGTAATAAACTAATTACGTACAGTTTTTAATGCGTTTAAAGTAATTTAAAGTTACAAAAATGGCGTTCGTTTCTTATATTATGCGTATGTTGTTTTATTCGCATTAATTTTAACCGGAGACAATTACGTGGCAAAAAATGACAGCTCAGACTAACATGTCGCTAAAACGACTTCCAAAAATGAAAAATTGAATTGAATGTTGACACCACTATGCCATGTTCGAAGTTTGAAATATTATTTAAAATAGGAATCAGAATTAATTTAAATGATCATTCGAAATAATAATGTAAGTACCTACCTAAGAAGTATTTGGAAAATTTAATTAGGACCGATAAATATTATGTTAGTCCGTTGATTTCAATTAGTGATGTCACTGAATTCATACGATGTAAGACATGTAAGACTTTCGTGTCTTCCGCTTAGTGAAAAATGTATTCCAAAACAAATAATTCACTTCTTAACTTGTTTAATGCTTTCTACATGACACCTATTGATAATACGTGACAAATTAAGTACAAGACTTAAACAAACGATCTTTTCAACCGCAATTTAGTAAAGTTTAACACTACGTGCGTGTTTATGGCTCCAAACTGAAAAATAGAAGTCATATTTTAAATCCAGGGGGGTAGCTACCGTGTCCATATTAAGAAATGCACGAAGAAACGTATTTAGTTGGCAGCAACTGGAAAACTCGTATAAAAAGGCGTGGCATCCGCGCAAAACCACTGGTCGCTAGAAATAACGCAGCACTGAAACAATTTAAAAGTAAACAAATTCGAAAATGGAACAGAACAAAAAAACGTCGACGGCGAACAACGCAGTGGCCAGTAACACCTAGTCACGCCCTTATGTGGAACGCGATAAATACTCGGTACCGAGTCACTCGATACTGGGGCCAACTCGAGTACTCGATCTGGGCATCGATAGCGCGCGAGCGTTTGTCACGGTGTCCGTTTGGTAACCGTATGTAATGGGAACTTGTTATTTTAACTTATGGTAGGCTAATGTATGTAACTGAGCCAGTTTTTGTGATTATCTCAGACGGTTTGCCACCTACATTTTGAGACCCTTTACATAAATGGATTTAGTTCGGCCACTTGCTTTCCGTTGCTATATTGATCTGTCATGTCAATCAATCTTTGAATAAATTATGAAGGGATTGTACACGGACGTAAAAAATGCTGGAAGCATTTTTCTATCACAGATCGTAGAACAATAAAATAAAGTTTAGTGTGAATAAAAATAATCTGTAAACAAAATATCTGATCGCAGTCAACATATTTCGTTAACAGAGCCATATTTACGATGTGTTTCCGATTAATTTTCTGCCGATTCATAACTTTTTTTGATGAAAATAAATTCATGGAGATACGAAATGGACTTTTTATTGGTTCGAGTAATATTTATTTTATTTCATGAGACTGTAACCGAGCTGTTCCAAACAGATAACATTTTTTCGCTTATATAATTAGGTGCTTATTAACCTATGCAATTTAAATAAGAACAGTCAGCCACACATCAGGTTACCACAACCTGTCAAATTTCTCAATTGATATTCAACCTAATGTGTATGACAGTAAGATGAGAGTCGATTGAAGAAATTTGACAGTTTTGTATACTTTGATGTGTGTCTGTACGTACCTACAATAACTATTTGAAAGATAGTTCTTTATTTTAAACTAATTAACACACGCTTATTGAAAAAGTCTATTAATTGGTAGAACAGCCGGATTGAGGAAGGTTGTGGGTTCGAGTCCCACCTTGAGCCGTACGATAAATTTTGAAGTGCATGATTTACTTACTTAAAATGTGACAACATCAGATTTAAACCAAGGCTAACTTTAGACCACGCTTTGTGATAAAGGATTTGGATTTCAATTGCTGTTGTTACTTGGGAACATTGCCACAAGGGCCTACTCTGTTTTTTTTTTTTTGGTAGGTAGTTTATTTTAGCTTTAGATTATAGAGTTACTGTTTTTTTTTTGTGCTTCCTTATTACTTTGTCCAATAAAACCTTCCAATTGCTGTGTTTGTTTATTAATTTAAGTCAATTTAAAACTTGGTCAACATTATGAACCCAACTAACAAGAATCAGACAGTTATTTCCATTTGAATCGCAAATAAAAAGCTAAAAAGGCTTTAATTAGTAATTAAGGGGCAAACATAAAAATGTCTCGCGTCATGCTGCGCTCGCGCAGCCTGAGGAAATCAAATACTTGATATAAACGGGACTAAACGCGAGGATAAAGAATTGCGTAAATATTGCGTTAATTAAGTATAAAGTTCGGATACCCTCTCATTTTAGATATTTATTTATTTCTCTTTAAGGAAACATATAGTTTCTTATATCATCATCATCATGTCAGCCCACATCCACCCACTGCTGAGTATAGGCCTCTTCTTTATTACGCCACTCCCTACGGTCACCAGCCAGCCTCATCCACTGTTTCCCCACCACCCTACAATATCGTCGGACCAACGGGCAGTTGGTCTACCCACAAGACGTCGCCCCAATCTTGGCTGCCATTCGGTACCGAAACAGCGCCATCTATCGGTTCATTTCTGAATTACGGTCCCGAAGTGAAGTGAGGGCGGGCCACTAGTACATTATAAAATACCTAACTTATAATAGATAATACAATAGCAATTAATAGTTTCCAAAGCTATGTTATACAATAATGAACTTGCTGAGGAAATTTCCGAAATGCGTAAATAATACAACATCATCTCCCAATCATAGCGATTTTTGGGTGTCCTATGTGATAATTGGCAAACGAGCATACGTATCAACCTGATGGGCTATTGGCGCCGCTCATAAACACCAGTGGAGTTACAACTGCGCTGCAAAACTTTTAAGTATATTTCAGCCTCTTTAAACCCCCAGCCTATATCCACTGCTGGACACAGGCCTCCTCATCATATAAATCAAAGCTACTATGATAATAACTTATTCATAAGGGCTACTTATGTATATGGCCTCACTTTGTTTCGGGACATACCCACTTTTGCTATTAGTTCCAATCTTAACCAATGGATGGCGCTGTATGTACTTAGATTACATCCCGCTATAGTTTCGTGTTTTGGATTTATATTTAACATTTGTTGATAACTATCTAATTTATTCCTCTAAAAATAGCAGAATAAGATTTACATAATTGTCTTTTAATATTGATTAAAAAGATAATTATACTTACCTACTGTGATAATTACTTTATTGAATATGAATAAGTATAATTGTTTATCTGGCATTGATTCCGAGGGCAAGCTATAGCATGCGCAAAAACGCGACGCTATCAATCAATTAATTATTAGATGCGTTGACGCAACCAATGCGCTTGCGCCGATGTGATAACAAATTGCTTTGATTTTGGATAAGTTTGAGAAAGTAAATTGATATTTAGTTTGTCCCACTGCAGCGCAAAGGCCTCTATCATAGAAATCAAGTCATCGCTACTATGATAGAATTAGGCTAATCACCACGCTTGCCTTATGCGGATTGCTGATCACAAACGCTATGTTCGAAAAGTTCGAAACATACTTTTGCTCGACCCTTTGCTTTTTTAATTTGATATTAATTAACAGAAAAGTAATGAAACAGACGCTCTGAGACTACGCTCGCGCTACGGTTTCCTCTGTTGTCTAATATCTGTAACACAAGTGCTTAAGCTAGACTAGTACGGAGTCATGTCAATGTATGAGATGTTGTGTGAATTTATTGATTTATTTCAATTGACATTGGCAGAAAAAAATCACAGTAGTTTCGCAAACGTTTTCCATCCCCACATCCAGGAAAAGCCCTTGATGGATCGCTTTTATCGAAAGCACTTACAGGTATCCCAGATATTTGCACTGAATTAAGTCCACAACCAAAACCGAAAAAGACAATAAAATTGGATGCAAATATAAATCATTTTCACATTAACGCCGTCGCACAATAAAGCTCGCTTTTCCGCTCATTCCAAATATTTAAAGCTCGTTTTTCCGCTCATTCCAAATATTTATTGAAGCAAAAAGAGCGGGAGAAGCGAACAAAGGAGCTATATGATGCGCGGAGGAAAATGATGCAGCCATTACGCGATGAACCGAAAATGACAATTATGCAGCACTGCAGGCCCGCGAGGCAAGCGGCCAATGTTTTAATTATTCAAGTGCTACGGCTGCCAGAACTCAGGGTGCCTTGAGGAACATGAGTTCAGAGGTAGGCCACTCGTAGATAGATAGATATTCTTTATTGCATTCACAGAAGAACGGCGTAAAGCAGAGCCCACGCAGTGTTTCGGCACTGAGTGAAGGCACAGGCCCAAATGGGGGGAAAAGGGGTTAAAGGTTGGTAGCACACTTGTGACTCTACGGGTGTTGCAGGTGTCTATGGGCGGAGGCCATCGCTTACCATCAGGTGATCCGCCTGCTCGACTGCTACCTATCACATAAAACAAACATAGGTACCTAAAAATATAAATTACTAGTGGCCCGCCCTCACTTCGCTTCGGGAACGTAATTCAGAAATGAACCAATAGATGGCGCTGTGTCCAATTACATCGCGCAAGCGTTTCGTGTTTTCGGTTCACCTATAAGCCTTTTTTTGACCTCGACTATACCTAAAATATAAATTATATTTTTTCGGTAACTATCACAAGCATGAGAATTGGGGGCCTGTGCATCAATCCTGACGTCCTGTAACCTATGCAATAAACAATCAGTAGGTATCAAACATTGCGTAACAGCGAACCAGACAGCGGAATGTTGCCAATTAAATTACAAAGCATCCCTCCACACCTTCGCATTTTTATTCAATGTAACTCCTAAACAGAAAGGATACATTATAGATACGCGGAGCAGACACGTACAAAATGAAAATAGGGGAAAGGGAGAGAGCGGGGGCGGTATGGAAATGTTGGTCAAATATATCATCCGGTGTCTGACAGGGCAATTCTCTTATCTCACGCGCGCGGCACCAGCGATCTAAGCTAGCTTAGCTAATATAAAATGGTTTTAAATTCAAGTTTAATTCGGGTATCTGCAGCTCTCGTTGCGTCGTAAATACGACCCCGGCCCACATACAAAAGGCGGGTACGATTTACGGTTTTGACGGATTCCGAATATTTTAGGAGCGGATTAAGCGGAGTTACGCTGCGTGTGCGTCTCGGGTTTAATAAGACGATGATAACTTAGAACTAGTGGGAGCAGCTGCGCGCCTAGCGTGTTAATGTGGCTGACGTAGAGCTGGCGGCAGCTGGGACACGCCTAGCGTGTTATTGCACCCCTAAATATTGTTTTGTGAACGGACGACAGCTAATCATTGGAGGGAAATTCAAGGCAAAAGCAGTGCGAGAGGAAAGAAAATATTGTGGCTGAAAAATCTATTCTGACATTCTTACATCAGTACTTTTAACCCCCCGTGTAAAAACGACAGCAGGGCGTTATAAGTTTGACGTGTCTGTCTATGTGTGGCTTCGTAGCTCCCAAACAGATAACCAGATTTGAATATAGATTTTTTTGATTGAAAGTTTATAAAGTCGGGAGTGTTCTTTGTATGAGTGATCTGTGGCATCAAAAGTTGCAAATGGAGATATTAGAAAGGTGGCGTTGCCAGAATTTTAGAAAGAGTACGCTCTTCTCTTGACAGCCCCTAAGTAACAACCCTCAGATAGTCCTAAACTGGAAGAGCAGATGGTACTACCCACAGAAGCTACCGTATTGCTACCAATGGCGTTTATTACTTTTTTGCGCGGCCCAGCCAGCGTGGGCGGCTCTGCAGCGCATCACTTCGCGCGAGGACATCATAAAGTGTAAACAATGACGGCGTTTTCCATTACAATATGTTTACCGATCCGTGGCGCGCATTATGTATGTTATCCCGGGACGCGGGGCGCCGCTGAATTTATGAGATCCTGGCAAATATTTGGCGCTCCGCGTTCGGACGCTGTGTCGGCTGACAACGGAAGATTGTCGGCAACTGTTTACTCAACGGGATATGGTAATTTTTCAGTCGCCTCTCCGCTTTGAGCGTATTCCGTTCACGGCGGCTCCTTTCTGTTCTCTTTACATAAGTTTATTCAGTCCGGGGCGCAGGCGCTTCCGGACTGTGACGGACGACACAAACAGAGAGGGCTGACGTTTAGTGTCATTAAATCTCGTAATAGGATATCATAAATTGCAGGAGGTCGGCGGAGCGGCCGGCCGGGCGGCTGTCATCGTTTGTCAGAGCATTTCACGCATTGTTGGACAATAACGCAGCCCGGACGCTCCGCGTGACGTCACCGCAGCGTCTGACGCGTCTCCTACATCACACTCGACAACGCATTCGCCGCTTTAATCGACGAAATTAAACTCAAACCCCAATCTCGGATCCGAAAATTCCACGAACGCTTTCGCGCAAAGTTACGAGACGCAGCCCAGTTGTATTTCTCACTTGCGGTGTCTCGTAAGAGATCTTTAGCTCTTTAAACGAGCACCCGCGTACCCGAGCTTACGTGTAGCGATCAAATTTATACCGCGCGGAGAAAAAAAGGGTATCGAAAAATAACATCAAATACGTACGGTATGCGCTGCGATCACATCGGAAACTTAAGAACCGGCCGGAGGGAAAAAAACGAGTGTAAAATTAAAAAAGTTGAGGCTGACCCTCGCGAGCCCGCGTAAATCGAATCAAAGGAATCAAATGTCAGTTTATGAATGTGTCCTAACTGGCCGGTACAGGCGCGCGCGGGAGTGCTTCTACCGAGCAAAATAAATGTTAATAATTTTAATAGATGCACCAGACAACTTACAAAGATCGTCTATCAAGCTAGGGCATTATACAGGGAATGCCCTTGTGGGTTTCAGTTTGAGTTTGAGAAACTACCTAAAGCATGCAGATTTCCTCACGATTTTCCCTCATCTCCTCCTTAGGAGTAGAAATAAGCATATACATTTGAAAATCTAGGGGTGTTTGTTGTACATTACTCCTGTAATACTAGTTTTAAGTTTTATACTTCTGTTTTGTGAGCAATAAAAAGTATATTCATTCATTCATATTCGGGATTTAAATCTAATCACTATGAATTAGGGTTGAGAATAAAATACTACTCATTTTGTTTTCGACCTCGACGGCATATTCTAAGATGTTTGACATATTCTAAATCCAAAATATCTATAGCTGTAAATCTACTACATGATTGTGGTGTAAACTGGCAGATGTCAATGTGTCATCCCCATACATTATCACTCAATTTGACAGATGCAAAATGTCAAAATGTATAGAAACTTGACATTAGCATCTGTCAGTTAAAAATCAGAGTTTAATGACAGTAAGGATCACTTTTTCTAACGCTTTCAGTATGGAATTGTGTATCTAGATATTAAATTGATGTAAGCTAAGTAGCTAGTAAAAACGGTGAAGGCTTCTGCACTTGACTGTACAAGTGAATAATGACGCACAGATAGACGGTGGATGGAAGACTGTATGTGTGTATGGCTGGATGGATCTGATATCGAGAAGATAAATGTGGGTAATTGTCGATTGAAAATTTTGTTTTATTGTCCTGGTATTTTCTCACAAAAATAATAATGATCTAACTGTACGTTTGTATTCGTAAAGTTATTTATTGTTTATTCTTACTTTTGGATGTGATTTACTTTGGATTTTGCAAAAGCTTTATGTCATCATCTTGGCGTTTTTTCCCGGTTGCGTCCCAAGTTGTCGCTTCAGAAGCCCGGAGTCTGCATTCCTGCTAACACTTCTCCACTTCGCACGGTCTCGGGCAGTTTTTTTGTGATACCTAGGTGGCAAACGAACAGACGGGTCACCTGATAGTAAGCGATTGTCGCCATCCACATACACCTGCAACACCAGCAGTCACAAGTGCGCTGCCAACCTTTACCTTAACCTTATTGGCACGCATATTATCCTTTACGTCATCAAGCCACACCTATTTTGAAAATCCAAATGTGCATACTAGGATTTGAACCTCGATCTCCCATGTAAAAATAGCGTTTTTACTCACTTAACTACAATCGCTCACCGTTCACAATCCTCAACTTAAAAAGCACCCAAAAACTCACAAACGGTAACGGACCAAAAAGTGCATCAGGACCACATCTCGATCGCGATTTAAACCTTAAAGTCCATCAATGCCGGTCCAAATTTATTTCCATGGCATTTCCCGGGAAAGCCTTCCCATCGCCTTCCGATAAGTCCGCCATTGTGCGGTAATGCCCGCGCCCGCTAGCGCCGCGGCATTGTACCCGCAGATTTACGTCTTCGCTCACTACTTTTAGGTGTTAATTTCGAAGTATATTGGCAAATTTATAGTGTGACTTTTATGGCTTGGAAAAATTTTGCTAAAGGTGTCTTGAGAATGTACGCAGAACTTGGTAAGTCTAAAAAACTCTAGTTGTCACAAATTACACCTTGCTGTCTTCTACCATCCATTCTGAACAACATTATTTTGTTCTATGACTTTTGGTTATTCACATAAAACAATTATTCTACGTTTTATACAAAGGTGATAACGTGGAAAAACTGTATGAGTACAATTTTTTTCAGAATAGTTTGTAGAAAACGTGGTTAAAGCGAAGTATATGTTCACAGATACAGCCTGTATACAGCTAATGTTGATAAAAGTCATCATCAGCAACCCACGCTCGTCCACTGCTGGACATAGGTCTCCCCCAATGCACGCCACCGCTCCCGATTTTTGGCCACTCTCATCCAGCTCACTCCAGCCAGTCTTTGAATGTCGTCATTCCATCTTGTAGCAGGGCGTCCAACACTGCGTTTACCGATAAAAGACATAATTAGTGCATATCCTCTTAGTCTCTATATTTTTGATTTATAAAACAAAAGAATTATTTTGTCAAAAAAGCTACGTAGAAACAAGAATTCTGCAACATTAAGATTATGAAAATACAAATTCGTCACATAACAAATAACTCTTTGTTTCACACAGATAAACACCTTATCACTTACTTATATCGATCTTATATTATGTTTGTAGAGATGATGAATTTTATTTTTTTTTAATATAAGTACCTATATTTCCTGAAAATTATAATTGATTCCTTTTTCTCAAGCAAGCATTGCCCAACTTAGACTGTTGTAAAAATTACTAAATGCATATGGGAAACAACTTATATTTGAATGTACTAGATAGGTACAGGAGTCATTTAACAAATTAATGAATAAGAAAGTTTCCTTATTAAGACGATAAGATTAATGTTCAGATCTAGCACATCTCATCTCATCTCAGAAGTCCCTCGCACATCCTCGCCTGCTTACTGCGCCTTCCGAAAGAAATATTACCCTAAAAGTATTCTCATCCCAGCTATTTATACAGCTTCTAATCTCATAAGTGACTTATGCCCCGAAACGTCGCGGGTACATCAAAACAGATCGCAATATACGGGAGAGGAAAAAAAAGGGAAAATTGGTCACAGCGACCGGTCATAAATTCAGCTGCGAGAATCGGCCTAATTCCTTTGTTTGGAAAACCGAAAACTGCTCACAACTCGGAACCATGCTTCACTCCCTCCCGCATGACTGATTCCTTCGAGTTAGAGAGTGACAGATGTACTTTGACAATTGTACTGTTGGTCCCTTATTACGGTGTCTTAGGGCTCCTTTTCGCGTGGTGTTGGCGTGATCTAGGATAGCTTATTGTGTGGTACTATTCGTGGCAGATTTATTGCGTAGGTATTAGCGGGTAATATTGGAGGTTTTTTGCAGCGCGTCATTCTGGAGTGACGCTGGGGGGAGGGGGGGGAGGTTTTAGGTAAATGTTGTACCAATCAAAAACACTTACATTTACGAATTGATGGTTTTTAAAAAGTGTGAAAGTGTGACCAGATAAAGGTAAATAGAAAGAAAATCGCGCAGAATTACAGTTTTTATGAGATATCGTATAAAACTAAGTACATAACCAATCGTCAAGATTTCGACGAATTTCCAAAAAAGTTATTCAAAATATTTAGTAGAAGTAGTTAAAGTGAAGTGCAGCCGTGGCAGGCCTCCCACCAGGTGGACCGACGATCTGGTGAAGGTCGCGGGAGTCCATTGGATGCGGGTGGTACAGGACCGATCTGTGTGGAGAACTTTGGGGGAGGCCTATGTCCAGCAGTGCACGTCTATTGGCTGAAATGATGATGATGAGTTAAAGTGATGTAAATAATTACCGATACATCTCGTATACATCCTTCTAGCAATTGTGATTTTAGAGAGCAAGTGAGATATATCCAGCTATGGAACAAAGATAGCCATAAGATCTTCGAAAGCCCCGATTTTTGCAAAGCGTCAATCCTCTGGAATGACGCCAAAAGCTTTGTTAAAAGCGCCGGAGCTTTCGCTGCGGCTGTGTTATGCACCTCCGTACTAATGCTTTTTGATATTATGCTGGGCTTTATGCTGTAATTTTCAGCACTCACTTCAGAAGCTGGGATTAAGCACCACTTCAGCGCAGTTTTCAGCTGAGATGAGTGTGTAGTTTAAAGCTGGCGTTTACCTACTACAAAAGATTTTTGGTAATGTCTTTCACGACGTTTTTTTCGTCAGAGATACTTTTAACTGTGGGAAGAGCCACGCTTCGGCATGAATGGGCCGGCTCGACCGGAGTGATACCACTGCCTCACAGAAAACCGGCGTGAAGCAGCCCCTGTGCTGTGTTTCGCCGAGTGAGTGAGGGTACCGGAGGCCCACCCGGGGGGGAAGGGGATAAAAGGTGGCAGCGCACTTGTAACTCCACTGGTGTTGCAAGTGTCCATGAGCGGCGGCAATTGCTTACCATCAGGTGATCCGCCTGCTCGTCTGCTACCTATACCATTAAAAAAGAAGATAGCTCAGTAGACAAGAAGGCGCTTTCCATATGCGGAATCGATATTCGAATCGGAGCATGCAACTCTGGATTTTTCAGTAATATGTGCGTATTGACGACCCATTTGGCGTAGTGGTTTGAGCGCCGGTTGAGACGCAAGGGTCGCGGGTTCGATTCCCGCATCAAGACAAATGTTTGTTGATGAAACAGATATTTGTCTTGGGTCTGGGTGTTTGTACTTCCTTCGTTGTTTCTGGTTTCCATAGTACAAGGGAAAACCTTAGTTTGGGACCAGGACAATGTATGTGATGTTGTCTCAATTATTATTTCTACCAGTTCACTCGGCGGGTTCTGGGAAAACCAGTTGGTGTGACGATCTGCCACGTTTCCTATAGTTTCTGAAACGTGTAACCATGATTCAGTTGGTCTGTGTCCCCAATTGTTAAAGGGTTGCGAAGGTCAGAACCACACACCAGCGGCTGTCATCTTTTCCACTTCCTCTATCATCTTGGTTGGCGATCCAGAACTGTGCGTTTCGCGTGGAATTTTCTCACCGAACCCAAGGAACGGTTAGCCGCTGGCGTATTTCATGACGGCTATAATTGGACGACCCGTTTCCCTTTGGGTCATGGTAGTGAATGTGCGTCCGAGCCAAGGGTGCGGGTTCGAATCCCCGATAGTTACAAAATTTGTGGGCATGAACATGTCTGTTGTATTGGTCGGGGTTTCTATGTGATTATAAGTATGTATTTACAAAAGAAAAGTGAAGAAAAGTATTAAGTTTTATTCGTAATCCACGGTGGTTCTGAATCTGAACAGGTGCTTGAGCTAACTATCTCGAGGCGATCAGTAGTGAGTAGGAAAATAAAAAAAAAAAATAACCTCAAGAGAGCGTAGTCGTGTTAAAAGGCCGGCAACGCATCAGCGACTTCTCTGATATTGTAGTCGTTCATGGGCGTATCACTAGTATAAAAAAAACTATTACTTGTTATCTAAATCACGTGATCGCCATGGCGTCTGTGTCAATGTCACAACTTCACACGTATGACACTCGATACCGGCACTAAAATCTGAGATGTTTCATTCGAATACTCGATTACAGGCACTTAACATCGATAAACTTAAGCTTAGGGTAAGATGTCATCGAGACGCCGAGAAATTTGATAGTTAACTTCTTAAATTAACGATTATTCAATTGAAACTGTTAAATTTAACCTAATATTATTGATCGGGAAAACGTATCAAGTGATTTGTTACCTAATAATTTTTAATAACTTCCATTTCACAGCTTAGATAAGATACCTATACAAATTATTTTATGGGCATTTAAAAAATATTCCTCTGTAGCAATAGAGCCTTTCTAAGCCCAGTGGATAAGAAGCCTTCCACCGTCGGTTCGTATCCGAGCACGCACCTCAGGATTTTTCAAATCTATGTGCGTATTTCTACCATTACTTCGGCAGGTTTCGGACGTTCTGCAATTGGAGATTACGAATAGTTGATCAGACGGCAATCGCTCCATTGTAATTACCAGACAGACCAAATATCCTTTGAATCTTTTCTTTTAACCATCATCAGGTCACAGATCAATCGAAACGAAACCTTCAAAGTTCGTCTGTTTGTATGAAAATAGAGTAGTCTTTAATTATGTTGCCAACTTTATAAGATGAAATACAACCCACTTGAATAGTCGGTCGAACACTTCCTTTATTAAAGCAAAGATTTATCCAACGATTGTTTGTATGTAACCGATAACCGAAGAAAAAACGGCTCTACCTCTGTTACAAAACGAAAACTCAGATCAAGATACACACATCTCACAATTGAAGCTCGCATCTACTTTATTTTAATTTCTTTTTAGAGCCCGATCAGATTGCCGAGTCTATTAAAACTTCTACAAACTTGACGTACCTTTAAAATTCGAACGGTAAGCCATCAGATAAGAAAAGAAAAAGAAAGTGGCGTTATCTCTGGCCGCTAATACTCCAATTAAAAAAATAAAAATTACATTACGTCCCCCAGTGCAGTCGTGTCAGGTGGATTATTGGGTGTTTTAATTTTTTTTTCTTATCTCAGACGCCATTGCTCTGCAAACTGTCATCTTTAAGCCTGACCTTTCGTTTTTATTTTGCAAGCCGGAACTTTTTCAAATTAAAATCTGGTGGTAGTTACCCGAACCATAGATAAATTGTCGATTTCTATTTATTGTTTTGTCGAAATTAAAATAATATGACGGGTTTCATTTGAAGTTTAGTTTTTCCTGTTCTCAAAATCTATGTAATTCTTGTTTCACAAGAAACGCGCGGGAATCATCATATTTATTACTTTCTTATTCCTCGAAATAAAATTAAATTGAATGTAACCTTTAGGATCAATAAACCTGAAGTTGATTGAGTATTAGATAGTAAAAACAAATGATATCATCTTCATGGGGCCACAGCCTCGAATCGCCCGAATATCAAATCGAAACAGTCAAAACTAACAGTTATCCTAACAGATGGAATGAAAATAACGAGAAACATTAATAAAACTATTTTATGAAGTAAAAACAGCGTCAGATTCGCGCCATCAATCTCGACGATCTGCCCACGCGTTCGTGGGAGCCGCCATTTTACGTTTTGTTCCGACATTAATTTAATTAGATTTTTTGACAGCTGTCAAAACGATTAAGAGGATGAGTTATCAAAACGCGACGCGGGTAGTCTCCAAATATATGATCTTGTGCGCCTTTCGATTACTAACTTCCTAATCTTGGGAAACTATCGCGTACCTTGACTTGAAAACGCGTCATTACCAATTCAGGACGCGTAATAAAACTCATTATATCACTTAAACATTTCCACAATACAGGCAATTGCATGTGACAACAAAAAAACCTTATGTGTCGTGTTTTTGACAGAAAATTGTTCTAACTCGATTTAGCTCCGGTATCACAATGAAGTTTTTAGTAATCACAGTTATTATGTAGCTCATTATAGTGATTGTAGCATTTGTAGCTGGGGTAATGATAATAATATCTGTTTCAATTGGTGAGCGGAACCAATGGGCTTGAGGTGCGGCCGGCGGCGGCGCGGAACGCACAAAAACAATGGCTGTACGCACATAGTACAGTAAATTATAGAAATATAGAAAGTTTGCCTAGCGTTTGATGGGAGAAAATTACTGAAGCGAAGGCAGCGCCGCCGGGAACGCGGTGGAAAACGCAAACTGGCCGTTTCCTGGCACGAAATGTTAAAAATGTAAATAGCGTTCTGTATTTGAAACGAGAAAGAAGTAGTTGTTTGTTTTCCTTTGTTTTATTGTATGCAAGAATCTAGTTTTATGCCAGTGTTAAAACATAAATACGTTTTGATAAATTGCGAGCGATTGTATTCTAGACAGTTCAAGTCACGCTCTACTAGACTATAATTTTAAAATATTGATTACATTTTTTTTTCCTCACATTAAATTATAGCCTTAGGTAATTCATTCCATAGCCCACGCCAACTTCATGAAAACCAATCAGACAAAACAAAAAAACTAATTTTAACATATTTATTCACCATTACCGATCGCGCGCACGCTCCATAGATTATCCCGAATTTTTGTCAGTTTTGACAGCTGTCAAAACACAATTACACGTTCGAAAATAGCGACGAATGTTTGTGTCGTGACATTATCTGGCTGTCATAATTGTCTATGACCGCTGTCATAATTGTCTATGCGCGTTGTGATTCGCCCTGGTGATTGATGGCCGAAAGCTAGAAAAAGGTTAATTGTCCGTCGCGGGAATACTCATTAGCGCCGTAGCTCGTGTTTAAACCGCTGTCATGTGCTGGCTTTGTTCGTAGCCTTTAATTGTAAGGTTACATTCATTAGACAAGGTATATCAGGACTAGAGAATCAGAGATATATTCATATTTTAAATATCTCTGCTTTTGATAATGTTCCTACCTCCTCAGCTAAAATGGATTCGATTGAAAACCCTGGACAAACATTCGTGTGATGAATACTTGTATTTCTTCAGCGTCTTGGTACACACTTATACACTTATTTGTGGAATACCATAATAGTATATGGTGCAGTTTTTAAAAAAACACCATTTCCCTATATTAAATATCCGAATCCCTTTTTACTCTCAGTACCACCTCTTCAGCAATCTTCCCCAACCACTCGCTGAAGTGTTTGTAAATAAATAACCAACAATCCTATTGGGCTGGCAGTTGAAGTTTGAAGGGCTTAAGTCCGCACAATTACGGAGGGGACTCTCGGCCAGCCCTCTCGGCTAATGACACGATTTAAAAATTCACAGTTGGTTCACACCTGAGCCCTACTGGTTGCTATTTTATTTGTTTTTAATTCTAATAATAAAAGGTTTTAAATAAATATTTTGACTTAGTGGCTGCATAGCTTGCGGCCTTTGCCTGTCAGTAATGAAAATAAAAATTGTCTATGAACTCTATTGACTGAAAATCAATCAATTTAAAAAAAGGCAACTTTTTTATTTCAGTGCTTCTCTTGAACAATATTTTCCTTTGTATTATTATTAGTTATTGTTTAGCAGCAATTTGTATCAGGTTAGAAAAAAAACTGATTTACGTAAAAAACAAACGGAATATTGTAAATTTATTAGGTAGGTACTTTAAATGGAAAACGTATATAAAGTCACAAATAAAAAATATAACGTTATTAATCATACATAATTATTTTAATTTATCAACTTGTATTCTTAGAATCGTTCAATTATCCAATGAAACTCTATAATTGCCCGCCATTTAGAAGAAAAAATGGTAATCTTTTGTAAATATTATTCATAATTAATTTATCAACTTGTTATTCTTAGAATTATTCAATTGTCCAACGAAAATTCTATAACTGTCCGCCATTGAGGAAAAAAAATGATAATCTTTTGTAATTATCTAGTATAATGAGAGCAATCACCATGCCTGTGTTAACACTTTAACGAGCCGCTTTGTCTCAAACAATCGGACAAAATTCATGAGCCCACTGACAATTTTCCGTTTTCCATAGAAACATCCCATAATTGATCCCTTACAATTAACTTAATCGCTTCTCAGACACCAGGGCTTCATAACCGCAGAGAATTAAAACGCGAAAAACAAAGAAGTATTACACCGCAAGACCGAACAAAGATGCGTATTAAAGCCTACAACAATGGCGGACGAAAGAGGCCAAAACAAAGCCCGGAGCGGCCGAAATTTACGTTTAAAAACAACGTAAATACCTAAGCGGGATCCGTATCTATCCTATTTAGATATTAATCTAAACGAAAAAGCAAAAGCAATTCAAAATAGGCAACAAGCTAACAGAAGGGACGGGGCGGGCCGCGGCGTAATTGGCCATTTATCAAACTGCGAAGGGGTTAGGGAACGCTCCCGCCGGCTCTGGAGCCCTGGTACTGCAGACAAACAAACGGAGATCTCTACACGCTAACAATGGAATTAAGACCGCCTCGGTCACGCAAAAACTGACGCAATGTTGCCCTGGTACGCAGGTTGTTGCCAAAATCTGTAAAACAAAGAAATTATTTCTTAAAAGAAACAAAGAAGGGTCTTCCAATGCCTGATACATAGGAGTTGTAAAGCGGAGATTTAATATCGGCTCGAACACAATTTATTAAGTAATCAATACAAAACATAGCTATACAAACGCTACCTCGCTGCAAACGCAGTAATAATCCGAAGGCCCTTTAGAAACGTACAGAAATAAACTACACGGTCGACAGCGAAGGGCTCTCTCGTAATTAGAACGGTAACTCAAACCGGCAACGCAGAATTAATCTAATAACCAATACAAACGAAATTTTCGCAAAGTAATCCGCGCCCTAAACACACAGGTGGACTCCCCGCTCGATTTCGGATAAACCTCCATAAACCTGATTAAGCCCGGTTTTAAATTCAACATTTTGGGGTAATGAAACTTTCTTATCAGCGGGCTCCTTGTTTTGAATTATGGTCGCCGCTTATTTCCACCGGGGAGCGCCACTACCTGCGACATCTGATCTCCTGGTACTCGCCATTATCTCGCCATCTAATTTGCTTTTGAATTGCGGAATAGTATTTAATATAAAGTATTTTAAACCCCTCAAACGGGTTTGTTTTTTCAAATGAATATAAACCACGGGACGTGTAAACAGAATAACAGACAACAATTTGTCACCCCAGCCTCGGCGTGATTGTGAAAGGGCAAATCCGTCTCTGCCAATCCACCCGTGTATAATTTAAGCCTTTGTCTATGGCGTTGTGATCGGAAAAGTTAACTTGTAATCTCTATGGTTACGGCGCTTTGTTTATGCTTGCTGGGGGAAGGAGCTGCGTTTACGCGGCAAGTAATTATTACGAATGGCTGGTCCATCAGGGCCGTGCTTCACGCGGAATTATGTTTAGCAGCGCAAAAATAATCTTTTGTAAATATTATTCATAATTAATTTATCAACTTGTATTCTTAGAATCGTTCAATTATCCAATGAAACTCTATAATTGCCCGCCATTTAGAAGAAAAAATGGTAATCTTTTGTAATTATCTAGTATAATGAGAGCAATCACCATGCCTGTGTTAACACTTTAACGAGCCGCTTTGTCTCAAACAATCGGACAAAATTCATGAGCCCACTGACAATTTTCCGTTTTCCATAGAAACATCCCATAATTGATCCCTTACAATTAACTTAATCGCTTCTCAGACACCAGGGCTTCATAACCGCAGAGAATTAAAACGCGAAAAACAAGAAGTATTACACCGCAAGACCGAACAAAGATGCGTATTAAAGCCTACAACAATGGCGGACGAAAGAGGCCAAAACAAAGCCCGGAGCGGCCGAAATTTACGTTTAAAAACAACGTAAATACCTAAGCGGGATCCGTATCTATCCTATTTAGATATTAATCTAAACGAAAAAGCAAAAGCAATTCAAAATAGGCAACAAGCTAACAGAAGGGACGGGGCGGGCCGCGGCGTAATTGGCCATTTATCAAACTGCGAAGGGGTTAGGGAACGCTCCCGCCGGCTCTGGAGCCCTGGTACTGCAGACAAACAAACGGAGATCTCTACACGCTAACAATGGAATTAAGACCGCCTCGGTCACGCAAAAACTGACGCAATGTTGCCCTGGTACGCAGGTTGTTGCCAAAATCTGTAAAACAAAGAAATTATTTCTTAAAAGAAACAAAGAAGGGTCTTCCAATGCCTGATACATAGGAGTTGTAAAGCGGAGATTTAATATCGGCTCGAACACAATTTATTAAGTAATCAATACAAAACATAGCTATACAAACGCTACCTCGCTGCAAACGCAGTAATAATCCGAAGGGCCCTTTAGAAACGTACAGAAATAAACTACACGGTCGACAGCGAAGGGCTCTCTCGTAATTAGAACGGTAACTCAAACCGGCAACGCAGAATTAATCTAATAACCAATACAAACGAAATTTTCGCAAAGTAATCCGCGCCCTAAACACACAGGTGGACTCCCCGCTCGATTTCGGATAAACCTCCATAAACCTGATTAAGCCCGGTTTTAAATTCAACATTTTGGGGTAATGAAACTTTCTTATCAGCGGGCTCCTTGTTTTGAATTATGGTCGCCGCTTATTTCCACCGGGGAGCGCCACTACCTGCGACATCTGATCTCCTGGTACTCGCCATTATCTCGCCATCTAATTTGCTTTTGAATTGCGGAATAGTATTTAATATAAAGTATTTTAAACCCCTCAAACGGGTTTGTTTTTCAAATGAATATAAACCACGGGACGTGTAAACAGAATAACAGACAACAATTTGTCACCCCAGCCTCGGCGTGATTGTGAAAGGGCAAATCCGTCTCTGCCAATCCACCCGTGTATAATTTAAGCCTTTGTCTATGGCGTTGTGATCGGAAAAGTTAACTTGTAATCTCTATGGTTACGGCGCTTTGTTTATGCTTGCTGGGGGAAGGAGCTGCGTTTACGCGGCAAGTAATTATTACGAATGGCTGGTCCATCAGGGCCGTGCTTCACGCGGAATTATGTTTAGCAGCGCAATAAAATAATCTTTACGAACCATGTTAATAAGGCCATAAACCGCAACCCAATTAAAAGAGACATTACAAATGTATAAGAAGCAACACTTCTCGTAGTTAACAAAAAACCGCTCCGGCCAAAACGATAATTATGACCGTTTTGACGCATCGCAGTGCAGCTCGATAACTCTCCCGAACCGGAATAACGAGATGCCAGATAAAACAAAAACATTACCCCGCTAATGGAGCCCGTACATCGTTTTATTCTAAGAAAATGATAAGAGACATCGGCGCGATAAAAACCAAAATGGCGAACGCTCGAAATGTGCCCGTCTCGCTATGCAAATATACGTCTTAATTGCGAGTTGTATCTTTACTACGATCTGTAGTAGGTTGCATTTCTTTTGAAACAATTATGTTAATGGGCAATATTTTACAATTAAACCCATGTCAGGGCAGTGAGAGCGACATCATAAGCGGCGGATTTGTCGCGGCAACTTTGCTTGTAAATTCAGCTGTGTTCTGTTCATACACGTAGCATTAGACGGCTCAAATTAATACAGCGCGGGGAGGCCACCTGCGCTCGCTTCTTTCCAGCGAAATTAACTCACTTCCCAACAATGGAGAGGGAACTTTTGCGCGGTTATTTTTTCTCTGCGGCTATATTTCAAAGTGTCATAGTTAATCTTTTTATCAAAGTTGGTAAACGCAAGAAGTGCACCCGTCCACGGCGCCCTCTAATTGCGTTTAGACGAGTTTTATTATGGAATTAACAAGTTTTGATGTGGACTTATCTATCTTCATTTTGCCATTTGCAACTGTAAAATTCTCATTCAAATTTTCGAACGCTATTCAAATAAGTATTCGAACGCTTTTCGTGGCATAAAAGGTTTTTCTCCGGCTGTATGCGATTAAAACACTAGTTCTATTTTCAAAATAAATTGACACTGGCAATTAATAAAATAGTCTAGTTGAGGTCGTGATTATACTTTACAGTTAGATTCTGCATAAAAGTGTTTGTAAAACCAAGGCGACAAATTCGTGCAGATTTTTTGTAATGCGGATTTTAACCCGCAAGCGGACTAGCGGCCATATTTTCTATTAATGTTTCAACGAATGTTGTGTAATGTTTCATTGATTTATCACAATCCGCATCACAAAAAAACGCCCTAAATGTGTATTCTTTTTAGTCACAATATTCTCAAGTTAATTAAGCTTTTTTACTTATTGCTTTTCATAAGACATAGGCAAAAAAGAGAATAATGTTCAAGTCTCAAAGCGCCATGTGTCACCGAGCGGCGGCCATGCGCGCCCGCTCCAATTACGCCAACTTCGAAAACGTATTTCAGCTGAAAAAGCATGACTAGGTAAATTAAAATCCCGAAAACACCAGAAAAGCTCACTAATTAAAATCCAACTGTTGTTTATTCAACGATCCGCAATACGCGGGGCCTAGGAGCGAATAATTTATATTTAATTTAAACAAGACGACATTGGTATTCGGAATACGAGTGCGTAATTAAAATTCCGCGCGGTGGCGCTGCCCTCGCCGCGACAGTTTTCGCGCCAATTTCAACGCGACCGGAAATTAATTGTGACAGCAAGACGCGGTCACATCCGCCCGCGTTCCGCTACACGCATTATCGGACACTCGTTAATACGACAATGACGGCCGTATTGATACGTCTCCAATACGATATTTACATTAAACCTTGTTAATTGCAAAACATGTTTTAAAAATTCAATTTACTGCATTAATTGACGGCCTGAATCAATTGACGCAAAAGATAAGATGCGAATAGTTTAACGAAATGCCACCAAAACAATTTCTGTTTATCTTTAAAATATCCGATTCCTTGTCCGAGTGATTTATCGAATCGATTATTTAAATGCCATCACTTGTCACAAAACTGGTTGGCCATTGATGTAATCGAAGAAATAACGAATATCAGCGTCGTTAAAATGTTATAAAACGGTGAAACAATTAATAAGTGTCAAGCTTAACATTTCATTATACGATAAAATCGTATTTTAGAGCGGCTTACTAATACAGAGGTATCGGAGTGAGCATTGGAGGCGATGCTTAGCTGCTCCGCCATTTGCATATTAAATGAATATGAGAAAGTTAATTTCGAAAATTGTTATTGCACAATATCACGCACTAAGCCGTTTACGCTTCCAAATATGAATTTCTCATAACATAATTTGAGCGACAGAAAAACAAAAGGATTTAAAAATGGAATTCTTAGATGGAATGCGTCGATTGCGCGTTCGAAAAATGAAAATGTTTTTATTATTTTTTCACATTTCGCTATTGCGGATTTCACGCTGGCCAGTAACAATTGTCCGATCTCGGGCGGCATCTCGCGCGTCCCCGCTAAGGGCCTCTAATGGCCGCGCCTGAACCGAACGGCCCTTAAAATTTTAACCGTCCTTTTATTTATGGTCGCTTTTGTCTCTGATACAGCTATCGGCCGGGAAATCTATTCGTTATGATTTCATGCTCGCTGCCAGAAACAATGGAGTAGTTAGACAAATTTTCTTTGGAGTGTATGATAATTTGGTTATAATATTAATTTGTCTGTGCTCGGTAGTGAATGGTTGACGTTTCTTTTTAGAGACTAGGGCAGCTTAAGAATTCAGGTGTTAAATAGGAAATATGTTAATTGCATTAATTATGATGTGCGTCATTAGCAGCGGTAATAAAATATTTTAATTACAAAACATACACGCAATTAGAGACCAATATCACATATAGGTAGGTTAATTAAGATAGAATATTTTTTTCTTTTAAATTAACAGCACTTTTATACAGAGCATGTGATGGTTCTCTGTTGTATAAACTGACACGTTGTCACGTCACTTTTTCTTTATTTTTGCTTTCAATATTCTGAAGTTATTCTCTACTTTGTTATCAATATCTTAAAAGGTCTAATAGTAGTATGATGTGTTTCTGTCCGTCCGTCCGGTTAATGAGTCCAGCTGAGATGCGGCGATAACGCGCCGATGTCGCGCGACATCCATCACCGGACAATTAACGCTGTTTAAAATATCCGTTAGATGGCGTTAAGCGTCAGGGCGAGCTAGAGTAAGACAAGGCTGTTTTGGCCGATAAATTATATTGACATGCGGATGTTGTAAATGTCAAAAGTTGCGTTTTTTAAGAAAAGAAACAACCTCAATAGATACCATTTATAAAGGGTTAAATTCTATAGACATCGACAAATCTTATGCGTACCTACTGACTCTAATGTAACCCGATATAAAACGACATTGATGAAAAGTAAAGTATCAACCTGGACCTTTATACTGTCCCACTGCTGGGCAAAGCCCTCCATCATAGAAATCAAGTCATCGCTACCATGATAGGATTAGGCTTGATCACCATGCGTAATGGGGGATTGATGTAAAAGTTTGAAAAAAGTCAACATTTCAACAACACTATTACTGACATAATGGCGAGATCTCACATCGGAGGTCAAGACTCATTTTGGATCGTTGAGCCATCGGAGTAAGTAAGTAAGTATAACTGATTCTCATAAAACCTGGCACCTTTTCGATTGATGAAAAAATTTGAATAAAGAACTTAAAAATTCAACATTGCAACAGCACTACATGAAAGGTACTCTTAAAACCTGGCGCCATTTTGATACATTATTTTAATGGCGGCGATACTGCCATTACGGCACACCTGCCCGCAATCCACTCCCGCTGTGTACCACTAACTCTTGATGGAACCCCATAACAGTATCACATAATGCATTTACATTATAGGCTTTTTGACAAAGTTCTAAAAACTATCTTGAGATATCTTTTCTTCAATAAAAATATTTTATCAGTCCGCTTGTGACCACGGCTGCTGTGTTTCAAAAATATTTTTCTTCTATATCTATATTGTGGCTATTTCGGTAAAAATAAAAATAATAAATCATTTAAAAAATGGAAAACAAATGCAAATTCAAAAATGTTGCCAAAACGCGACTTACAGCATTTTTTTTTTGTTGATAGGAGGCGATGAGCAGACGCATAACCTGATTGTAAGCACCGCTGCCGCCCATAGACACCTGTAACAATAGTAAAGTCACAAGTGCGCTGCCAACCTATAACCCCCTTTTCCCCCAATTTGGCATCCGGTACCCTCACTCGTTCGACGAAACACTGCGTAGGCGCGCCGGTCGGGCCGAGCCATTCATGCCGAAGCGGCAATCCCCCACTAACTTGGGCACAAAGAGTTTTTAGGAAGTTATCAATAAAAATCGAATTAAGTCACAACTGTTAGTCGGAATAATATAATTTTTTGGGGTTTTTTGCGCCGCATAAGTATTAATAGCAATAATTTCGTAGCACTGCTAAAAATCTCGTAGCAAGATCAAAGTCGTTGAACTCTTTTTTAAGCGCGTCCTGCGCAAGCAAAGGAAACCAAGCCTAGACAGCCTGACACTTCACTTTATTTCTCAAAACTTGTGACAAGCAACTGAAACTTATATAAACAGCCAAATTCTATTTTATTTTTTGAAATTTAATTCTATTATAACGTCATCTACGCTTGTATTTGCTCGTTAGTTCTGTGTTAATAATAGATATACAATACTGACATAAGTACGAGTACTTAGGTACTTATTACACCGTGACTTTGTAATAAGGGAAGGTGATTTTGATTTTGATATTTGACCATAATATTCCTTTGGAAAAGGTGTTTGTTTTCATTTGTACAATGCCTTCGAGAAGTTTCTTGAGTATTCAAGTTGTCACGGTGAATCCTCTTAAAAAAATCTTCGGTAGAAGAGCTAAGGGCCTTAAAACGAAATCATCTCGTAATGAACGATAATATCCTTTCACATCCAAATAAAAGTGACGCACAGGGCATGCATGAGAGATGGGTAAAGATAGCGATTTTAGTTTTGTTCCGGGTATCAGCGTATAGGTTTAGACTCCCGTATCCAATTTGTCCTATTGGGTGAAAAATATTCAAAGCACTGTTTTGGCAAGACATTCTTAATATTCCGATTTCGCTAAAGTAAAAGCGCTAGTTAAACGCTCGAGCTGGCTACCCGTACTGCGTTTTGTTTAACTAAACACCGATCATGTCTGGTTGATGCATTGTTTACTGATTTGATTTTGACGCACCAAACAAACTGTATGCTTTCACGCTATTTGTTATTATTGCCATTGTATTCTCTAAGGAAACCTTATACTAACAGAAATATATTTTTAGAAGTGCTTATTAATATAAGTTGCTTAATACAAACAACTGTTTCCTGCTTACAATTTCCACACGAGTCGAAAATTATTAAAACAATTACTTAAAGACAGCTGTAACTTACAAATTGTTCTGTATTTACATTAATTAAGAAATCAGTAATTAGTGCAAAGTACCAGGGGCACATAAGACAGTAGGTACGTGGGTACGACAGTCAGCCGCGGCAATCCATCACGCCAAATTAGTTCGCACGCCCGCCGCAGCGGCCGCGCGGCGCCGCTGTCGCACTCATTAGTGGTCACCGCTGCCGACTCATTGCGCCCTGGTATTCTGCTATCATTTCAGTAACAATCTACAGTATATAAATGTTAATTAAACTGTAACAAATTGTTACGAATGTGTAACTTAATTGATTTTCTTCAGATCCCAGATTAGGTCAGATTGTACGAAAATCAACATGCTCTTTTCATGAATACTCTTTGAATCAAATCTCTAGGTACTTTGCCATCATCATCTCCTACCGTTTTGTCCTGTTTACGTCGCAGATGTCGCTTCGGAGGCGTGGTTCGACTCCTCCAGTGGTCAAGTTTATTGGCATAGGATCTGCGGCATGAAACAATAGCGTTGACCTTGAGTGCGCAGAAACCAATTTTAGTAGAAAGTCTTCTTTTTTACAAGTGCGCAAACTAACGGTCATCGCTATTCTTTCATGCCGCCAGCTATACATCCCTTATGACGTCAAGCCCCTCCTTTTTGGTTCTGCCCCTTCTCCAAATCTCTTGTTTGTGTCTCTACTTTTAGTAAAGACCTAGGTCATTTGGTTCGATTCATTTGACGTGATATATCAAACAAAGGATAAAATTAACAAACTGAACAACCAATGCTGTTGAATTTGGCCCAATAGATGGTAAAAATCCGCTAGGTAACGCCACCTAGCGGATTTTTCACGCACTACTTATTACAGAACTCAGCGCGTTGCCAGAAGCTGTCTGCAGTTTTGCACTTTAAACAGTTATGGTATCCCTTTGACACCCCGAAGAGACCCCAAGAAAAAACCTCACCATAATTTATGGGCATATTGTTTTGACAATTTGTAAATTTAATAACAGTCACCGGACCGAGCGCTTAACGCACCTCAACCCTTGCCGGCGATATTTAACGGGGATAAATTGGGCGCCGATCAGCGCAACATGGCGCCGGGTCGCCTATTATAGCAATTGCGTGTAATCCGCGACCCTGTCTTGAGTGTGGCCGTTAGATTGGCGTCTATTGACTTTTCTTAAGTATGGGGAGTGGAATGTTTCCCATGAAAAAGGAAGATCTTCCGCCGAACCGGGTTGTGTTAGCTCGGGAACCGTGGTCCGGTAACGATAACGATCGTATGAGAATTTGAATCGTGTATGGAACAGTCAAATTAGCGCTATCGCTGTTGGTTGGATGGTACTGTAGTCGGGAACGTCTTTCGCCCGTCGATCTTAGATATGGCCAGAGTAATCATTTTTTTTTTTTAAAACATGGGCTTGGTCTTGGGTTCACACTGAGCCCTAGAGTTGAGAAGAAGCCTATGATAGAGCAAGCTTACCAAAGAGCTTACCCATGCTTCTTAGTTTAGGCAAAGCTGGGAAAAAGCCCGCTAAAATGAGGCCAGACGTGACACTAAGCCACGAGCATCAAACCATGATAATTAAGACTGACAAAAAAAAATGCTCCTACTTGTGGTTTTTTTTTTATCAGCCACCTTCAAAATGGTTCAAAACTGATACCTTCAGTCCCTAGTAAGTAAGCAAGTGAATAATTTATTTATTTATCAGAATATGGTTGACAATGATCTTACATAAATAAATTCCAACATTTTAAATACCAACGGACCTCTCAGATTTTCTCTCAATCTAGCCGGGCGCGCCCTCGCTCCTTTACCGCTTCATACTTCCCCCGCTACCGCCTATGAAAGGCTTCCGTTCTCCTGGCCCCAAGGTGTAAGGTTCGACACCATCTGCGACACTTGAGATATTTACTGCCGATTTATGCTGCCTCTATCTAATTACCCCACGCTCACTTTATTTGTCATGCGCCAATTGTAGCAAAACAAATTAACGCAATTAACTTAATACAAACATCAGTAACACCTTACAAGCGACGAAATATGATAACCAGTTCTTCAATTGGACATAAAAATTGTGGCTTTTTAATTATAACATTTTATTACCCGATTATCTCACGCATGTGATACATTATTTACGATCACTTAGCAGTCATTAAGGTGACAAGGGTAAAAACATTAAATTAACAATCATGAAAACTTGATCTGTATTTTAATTGTCATGTAACATTTACGTAAAAAATGGCGTCAAATCTTTGTAGTTTCAAGATCAATTTCATCGACAAACACAGCCGTTTCACAGAGTTTCTTTTGTTTTTGCAACAAAAAAATAATAATGCTGCTTAATTCTATATTCAAATTTTAAAATCGAATTAACATGACATGTCTTGCATTGTGTACTTATAGGTAAAAAACATATTCAATTTTCGAATGTTTATAAAACAACTGCCAGTGCCTGCCGCGCGTTTCATTTCGTTGCTACTCGAATACGCGACAATCACAACAATCGATACCTCCCCTCGATTATTAGAATAAAAACATCGGTCCCGATTCGGTCCACAATTAACGGCGGCATGTGTTGCGTAAGTCATTCGAGGCCGGGGGTCACGATATATTGCATCTGCAATTACAACACCAGGCGCCCATAGGATTAAGGAGCAAGACTTAAAATGAGGCATTTCCCTCTGCGTTATTTACGAGACGATTTTTGCCGGATTTATGCCGCCCTGGTAGATTAATCACTTTCGGTGGGACAATTGAAATGGAACCCTAATCCTATTGACGATAGTAGTTACGCCAAAAGTATTAAGTTAAGTGCTTAGATATACCTAACCTGTTTATATTCTTGAAATAGAAACCAACACAATGAAATGAAACGACCTCACGCAAGATGTAACATAAGTACATCACGTTCTTAAATGTTAAGTTTTCTTAATAAGTCTACAAAGACTAATCCGAAAAGGATATACAAAAATGAAGGTTTTAATTTTTGTTTGCGACGTTTTAACTTTTCTGCCATCAAAATAATGAAACGGAATTCCAAATTCAAATACATTAAAAACTGACCTGGCAACTTTTACTGCCCAAAATAGAAAGAAATAGAATTTTAAATTCGGAAATGACGAAAAAACAAAAAGAAAACTGAATTCCAAATTTGAAAATGCAGGAGCCCGTGCTCGCTCCATCATTTCCTGCATACGTGCTACAGCATCGAAAGTAACTCCACACATGGCTTTAGTGACTCTTATTCCGCGAGCATAAGAGTCAATACCTGTCAAAAGTGACCGTCCATAACCTAAACCTCGGCCTGATCCTCACTTACTGGTCGCACCTATAATTGCCTGATTTGGGGCAGTTTATATGCGCGCCATCGTCGCCGGATTCATGAAAAATATTTATTGTCCCGGGGCGTGGATTAGACGAATTTGCTGGGAGGTACGTGACGATTGGCTGTTGTCTTAGCGGGAGATGACCAGGGTTTATGGAGTTTGGATATCACCATGAGACGGAAATATTTCTTTTGGGGAAATTCGTAGCTCAAATAGACAAATCCATTATTCAAATACCTTATCTGTCCCTTACGGTGATACGCGCTTAGCCACTCTATTTGATACTTTCTTTATGTCAATAAAAGCGCTGTCATGAATAGTTACAGCTATAGAAATTTTGAATTTCGAACATGCTGTCGACACTCGCGTCGAAAATCAAATACTGCATTTCCCTAATCCATACACAGTAATGTATCAAAATTCCGAAAATGCCATTATTTTTCCAATAGAGTCTTCATTGGCGGCGACAGTTTTAACGTATTCTGTTCACGCTGTAACTGGCGTTTTTTATGTATGTAATATGAAGTACCTATACATTAGTGACACGGTTTTTAACATTTCTTTATAGAAAATCAATGCAATAAAGCCAAAACCTCCTTGTCGCACTGTACTCCTAATGGACATAAGATTATAAGCCAATCGACTATCGGATTATCAAGTGCATATCTGATTTATTTACCGCGGCGAAATAAATAGAACTTCAATTGATCGCTCCCATTTCCATTCCCATTGGATGGAAAATCGATTCCTTACTTATCCCGGACAGATATTATGAGTCCACATGAGATTTATTTTGTCACCTGATAGTTCCGAATGCATCAGGCAAGATTCCGCGGGCTTTGCCCGATTTGTCCGACGGAAGGGTGAATATTTGCGCGTAAGCCGCAAAGCTAGTACGGACAGACCTCTCCGGCGCCTATGCCGCCCTGGTGATTGATAGCTGAGCACGGGCCTTTATCCCTGCGCTCCTGGTATTCCCGTGGGCAAACAAAGGGCCTAAAGTCCTTAAGGTTGAGCCCTAAGGATGTTTTTGCGTGTCCGATGTATTTGATACTGTTGTAATTTGAGTGACCTTGCGAGTGTGCAAAAGAACTGCTTTCCTAGTACCTACTGCGGAATCAGAATAAGAAAGAAATGTTTTTCTTTTCTAATAAATGTGTAACAGCCAGTAAGTTCCGTCTTTTATTTCTCTTGGCATAAATGCAAAAGGCTATGTCAACATTTCGAATTGTAACTAAAGATACCAAAATCCTACGGCCCCAAAAGGACTGCAAAACGTCGAAAAGGACGGAGAGCTCTGCTGCAGTGAGATACCGTAGTTATTACTTGTATAGATGATTATGTATAATCTTAAAACACATTTCCCGGTCTAGTCAATTTAGAAAGCTACATTTTCTAAGTTTTCTTGGGTCTGGGTGTTCTGGGTTGACGCCCCCAGTTAATTATCGTCACCTGGTACTCATAGTACAGGGGTTGCCCTAGTTTGAGATCAGGTTGTTTGGTGTGATTGTCTGGCGCATTTATTTATTTACTTTAATTTGGGACCCTGTTTTGGCACAGCAATTTAGATAAGAGGATGACGCCTTTCAAGTTCAATTGTTATAAAATTTATATAGATTTTTATACACATTTGTCAGTGATAAATAATCACACAAACTAAATGTTTTCATGTCCTTTGTTTATGTAGAACGCTCGGAAACAAGCCCTCTTCACGAGCCATCGCGCGCGCGCGCCGCACCGCAGCCGCCGCGCATTGATCAATTCCAATTCGGAGAATTTGTCGCAAACACTCCACCATGCTAACCTCGTGACTGCAATAGGATCAATACTTATTTTACTGTGACATTTGTACAACCACTAATAAAGAAGGGACAGAGACATAGCCAAAGAATTTACTGATAACATTATGGTCCGAAGTATTTTACTTGCATTCTGGGATAGATGTCAGCGGTGAACATCTTCGCGCTTCTTTTTTGCCAAAACAAATGCCTAACACAAACGGAATCCCCATGCTTGGCAAACATTTAGTATTAATCCTTATTAGCATTTGCCAAACACAAACAATCAACACCCATCCTCACGCTCCAATATGTACTTTGGGACTTGCTGTTTGCCAGTTAGCATTAAAGAATTTGAACCTCAAATCTACTTACGAGTATATAAAGCACAGAACTTCTTAAGTCCCAAGATGGTTTAAAACAATTCCCAAAGCCTGAATCATGAGTCATCAGTCTAAAAGAGCTCGTGATATGTATCAAAACTCTGCCAACGCGCGACCAGAGGAGCA
Organism: Cnaphalocrocis medinalis; assembly: GCA_014851415.1. NCBI lineage: Eukaryota > Metazoa > Arthropoda > Insecta > Lepidoptera > Crambidae > Cnaphalocrocis > Cnaphalocrocis medinalis. Next base: position 11,632,895 of record CM026293.1, on the reverse strand, counting down.
TTGATCAATTTCTGATTCGTCGAATTTGTCGCAAACGCCCAGCCGCAGTTGCGACCGCAACCGGCGACAGGAAAAACAAGTTAATAATGAATTATGCGGCCCGCTGTCGCCTGCTCTCGTGCCTAACTGTATTTTGCGGCCTTGCGTTTATTGCGCGTCAGATTCGTTCCCCATTTTATTTCTGTATGTAGATTTTGTATACCTGCTATCTCTTGTCTTCGTACCAGCGCGCCGATCTCTCTGCTATTTGTGCCCCGTACTTTATGTAAATGACGTTAAATTTTTGAAAAGTTATCGAGAGGCTGCTTCGACGTGATACTGTAAGAATGAGGGTTTTATTGGCGCCCCGCAACGTAAATGTGGAAACGATTTCGAATTTTCGACAATCAATACATTTGCTTTCGGTTGCCTATTAATATCCTACAGGCACGGAAATCGAGTCATCGCTATAATTTCGGCATGATTATGTTCAAAATTTGGCCTATTTTACAAATAAGTCACTATTGAATCGAAATTTGTTTCATTATTGTTGAATGTAAAAGAGGGTTGGTTTTTATCAACTCCATAACACATTTCAAAACCATTTCACACCGAAAAAGTAAGCCGATTTTCAAATCTCCGACATTATTATTCTCAAGACACTTTCATTTCCTCCAAATCTGAGGGTTTCTTCCAGAAAATAGGCAAAGGGTTCCATATCGGAGTCCATATATCAACGGCGAGTACCAGGAGCGCATCCCCTCGCGAGAGGTAGGGAGTGACCGTGGGCTATCTGCGTGGCTTTATGAAAACTAATGCCTTCATTTGGCCGGCACCGGCGATAAGCCATGTCGCCCTGGTGCCTCGGGATTACAATTTCGGGATCCGCCGGTTCCGTTCTGCTCCCGATAAAAGTTTAGGGACTCGTCCGTGTTTGTAATTTAAATTAGAAATTAAGCGATTCCAAAGTTACGTTAGAATAACGATTTAGTTTGTTGCTTTGATTTCTATTTACTTTCATTTGCCCTTGAATTTACGTTTTTAGATGATACATACATAATTTAGTGGGTTTCCCTCTGAAGTGTACCTTCTTAAATACCTATACACAAACTTTGGCTCTACACTTTTTCGGTACGACAAAAAATATATGTTAGTAATATTTGTTATCTTTCCCTAAACCGAGGCAGCTACTAAGTCCTGTATACCTAAAAGTCATTCAAGAAGTAACTACTTAGCAGCCAAATGATTCCCAAAAGGAACAATTTTAAGACGTTGTCTATCAAACAGAAATGGCGTAACGCAGGAGGTACACAGCAAACAAAGCGACCGCACCCCAATAGAACAATTTATTAGCCGCAGGCCCAGGTGGGACACAATAAATTACCTTTTTCCCTAATTAACCTTTAATTCGCTGTGTTGAGAAGTTGAAGCAAGACCTGCAGTTTGGGGTACGTTATATCGTTTGTTTTTCTTTCGAGCGACTTTTCTGGCTGGCTGGAAATGGAGAAAATAATGTTAAGAAAGAAAAATTGTGGCATTTTATTCTTCTTTTTTTAACAAAGCTTTTTTTACTGAGGTGGCCAGTAATTACACGTCTTGCTTCTTATTTTCGATCATAAAAATAATAACAATACTGACATGTTTTTTAAAAATCGAATGTTTCCAATATCATCGTTCGCCAAATTGTAGTCATAAATACTTTTTAGCCTAAGAACTAAATTAATTAAGTACCTGTACAAGACAATTTAATTTTATATTTATTCTCATCTAATTTTAAGTACAATCCAAATATTTTCAGTAATTAAAATCGAGATAGTTCCAGGAATACGTTTGTAAATTACACAACTTTCAGTTTCAATTCTATTCGCCGATAAATCGCTTTAATGAACTAGATTCCAGCGTGCGAGAAGTTTCATTTAACCCTAAATTACTGTTGCAAATGATTCGCCACACCGAATTCTTAAGGGATGAAATACGCCCCTCCCCTCCCGGACATTCCGGCACCTCCTGGCACCTCTGGCACCTCCTGGCATCTCAGCCCTAACTCGTTATTTAATTTGCCTTAACGTAATTAAAATCCAAAAACTTCAAGTCTAAATTAAATTTTATTCTCTCACCTTATTCTTGGGCGTTAGAGTCGAGTTTCGCGCGATTCTCCGGGGGCCGTCCCTATTGCCCGGGCTTGGTAGCCGACGTGTTCCAGGGTCCAAATGGGCTTTTTAACTTTTCCTATTTAGGGAAAGTCGGTATCACACAATAATAATAATGGGGATATCGGGATATCGCGGCATCAAGAGGCGCCTATTACCGGGTAGGCCATAGTTGGGCTAGAACGTGACGCAATTATTACTATGCCAATTATTATGGCGTTTGGTAAAAATTGCCAGCTGGTGAGACTGCCAGAGTCCTTGGGGTCATCTAAAATTGAGTGTGTAACAATCTGGCTTCCAAGCACTTTAGCAAATGAAGCACTTATCTTGGCCAATCCTCTAAGAGCCTGGATACACTTGGCTAGTGTTTTAAAACAAAGGAATATGCACTGGGGCACACATAAAGTATCAAAAACTTTTTTCTTACTAACTCAATTGAGGAAGCATTACTTTAAGTCCTGATTTTAATGTGCTTACCAAAAATGTCTGTTATTTATGCTTGGCTTAATTTTGGAAAATACTCTTGTTTATAATGTTTATTTTCCAAATAAATAAATGCTGCTTTTGACTGCGTATCACCTTTTTAGTAACTTAGATCAGAATTAAAATTAAGTTATCGTAAGTATAAAAAAAAATTAAACTGCTATAATTTTCAATTAAAAAAATCCTGTCAAAATAATATAATTTCCTTAAAAACCTATCAATTCCATTATGCATAATATTGTTTTCTCAAATCTGTCTCCTTCACAAAGTTAACCCGCACGACACAGATAAACAAGGGGTCGCTTAGACCCCTGCCTGGCGCTTATATCTCATTACAATTAGACGAATCTGCATACGGAACCCATTTATCACCGGCGCATATGCATTTTTGGGGTTCCCTATCCAGAATGCATACAATGCACAACCAGCCGCGTATCATTTGACAACGACACAGTGTAGATTTATCAGTGAACTCTTGCCTATTTTCAAAGTGGAAATGGATAATGCATTAGCATTATTATTATTCGGCCTCACAGAAGACAGGCGTCAAGCAGAGCCTGCGCTGTTTCGTCGAGTGAGTGAGGGCACCGGAGGCCCAATTGGGGGGAAAGGGGTTTAAAGGTTGGCAGGGCACTTGCGACTCTACTGGTGTTGCAGGTGTTTATGGGCGGCGGCCATCGCTTACCATCAGGTGATCCGTCTGCTCACCATTTACAGTGACAAATGGATATTTTTTTAAAATATATCCATTTGTCACTGTAACCTACATTACTTACTTCAAAAAGTATTGCATCGTCTTAAACAATTTCAGCATTTCCTGATTTACTTCATAAATGCATCACTGCTGCGCGGCGCGCTGTGCCACGCGTCAACCCTTCTCTCGCCGACGGCAAATTAACAAATCCAAATCTCCTCTTATGATTTATGAGACCCTGTTATCGGGGTCGGCCATTATGTCCGATATAAAATAACATTTATACAAATGTAAATTTCGTAGATGCGTTGTCTCTGGCGTAGTTTAATAATAATTCCGAAGCGTTATTAAAATTGTTCGTTTTGTTTGGGAACAGAGTTTTGTAATAGAGGACGCAGATGGCCGATTGTTTAATGTGGGATTTCGCGCTGTTTTCATCATATACTTTCGGTTTTGCATTGCATTTTTTGTCAAAGCCGGGTATTAAAATAGAGCAACATTTTACTTTACACTCGTGTTCTGAAATTAAAGGTAGTAGACAAAATGTGCAAATAAATAATGATATGTATAGGTGTAATCAAGAAGATAATATATGTATGTGTACTTTATGCTGCACGCAGATAGCTAAACCTACCAATGGCACAACTCTTACTAACAACTATAAGAAAAATTGTATTCTAAATAAGGTTTTTAAACCTAGTATCTAAACATCATTTTCGTATTCTAATCAACGTTTTGTTTAACAATTAACCACCTAATCGCGCTCCATAAACTCAGAACTTCAGAAATTACATAAAGAGTAATTCTACCTCACTTCCCAAATCCAACAAGCAGACAAACAAGGCTAAAATCCTCCATTACAAGTGAAGCAACACCGCTAAACTCTTGTAATTATACAAATAGCGTAATAACAATGACTACTGTCAAATTTAATACACGCCTCGCTTTAGCGCGCCCCGAGAGCGTCGTAAAACTGCGCCGTTTTTATCCCCTCCCCGACGGGTCTGAAAGACCCCGTGGATGAAGAGTTAATGAACTAATCTAGATATTAACAATACATTAGACGCATCCGCCGCCGAGTAATTACTTGGACCCTTGCCTTGAAGGGATAGTTTGTCCCTAACCCGGTGTTCGGCGCTAATTTTGAATGTCCATTCCGTTTTAGTGTTAACAGGGGACTGTTTTCCCTTTTATTAAAATGTTTATTCTAATATGAATGTTATTTTGTTGTTCCGTAATTACTTACGAAAGCTTAAAAGAAACTGTTAACGTTGTAACGGTAATGTCTTTTGAACTTTTGTAAATCAATACATTTTAGTTTTCTTTACGAAAGTAAGATTAATTGTTTGCACTTAATGGTATCCAATTAGATACGTTACTAGACTTTCTCTGATAAGTAAATGAGTTGGAATTTCTCACAAACAGAATACATGAATATTAAGCGTTCTTTTTCAATCCCATATCGAAAACGATGTGAATCCATTGTTTACCGCGTGCGACCGCGGACGAGTGAATGTCGAAATTACGCCACGATTACAATGAAAACCTAATCAAATCAGTGCCCAATCGCAGATGTATCCCGGAATATTCCCAGATCAACCCCGACAGTTCATTTGCGATGCAACGACTCTGCTGATTACTTATTCAACAGACGTATAACATATTGCCAAAGTAATTGTTTGAAAACCCGCACACTTGCGATATACCTATGCTCGCCTGGTACTTCCCAGTTAATTCGCGCGCGTAATTTTGATATTACTCGGGATTTATTCCCGTTTTCATCCCCCACCCCCTTCCCGCAGGTTCCCGGGGGAAGTATTCCGTCTCTTTTTGGCAGCGCTCCTGTTTTAAATTATTGTGTTAATTTGATGATTTTTGCTTGTTTCAGGTTTATCAACGCGAGACGTAGGATAGTGCAGCCAATGATAGACCAGTCAAATAGAGCAGGTAACATTTTTCTTGTACATCTGTAGCACTTAAACTATAAGCAGTTTTTTCTTTAAGTACCGACTCAAAACTGTCAAAACAACAAAAACCCTGTGTATAAGACATGACTTACAAATAAATCTTCGGAATTTACAAAAGACATTTCAGACATAATAAATTATGTCTGCATTGAGTGTGAGACTAAAATTGGTCATACCATCATAACAAACATTTATGAAGCAAAATATAAAAAAATAAAAGCAAGATATGAAAATGCAAAGCCAATTTCCAATTGAGACTTCTCAATTTATGTCTCCCATCAATCCATTTATCTATCAACCCTATTGTAAGAGCCAGCTTACTATTCACGGTGCAATTTCCACCCCGATCAATAGACATTACGTAGTACTCCGCATTCAAGCCGCACGTCCAACGACTTTGAAGTCGAAAATTGAGTTTGCTGACCGCAAAGTCCGGCGGACTTCATACAGTATGCAGCCGCATGCAGCCCCGCGAGACCGCACGTCTTCGGGCTTTTAGCGACCTCCGGCGATCTATGCGCTCCTGGTCACCTGCTCCGGTGAATAACGGCCCTGTTACAAAATATCAATTTCTAATGTTGCCACGTACATTGTAACTTAGAAAACAATTCTGGTTTGAAAATAGATAAACATCTTAAGTGTTTTGTTTTGGAAGCCAGGAATATGCGAAAATTTATAAAGTGAGAAAGTGACACGTCTTCCAACTTTTAGCTACCTGACGCAATATTGAATTATGCGCTCTTAGTTACACCAGCCTCTAAAAAACTTAAAATTCTTTATATTTCCGATCCACGAAAATACTCTCATTCATACTATACAATGTAATTGCGTTTGAATAACAGATTTTAAAACAAATCACGCAATCCCAGTGATACAGTTTCCCTCCCACCGCGAAAAGACCCAAAACCTGTCAATACACCGAAAAAATACAGCCATCCATTCCAAAAACAGCGAACGAAAAGAACAGTCGACAATATGGAATAGAATTACAAACGACCGCTTCTATTTTTACTTTGTAATTGTAGCACACAGTCCATAAAAGCGGCCCTCCAACAAAAATTCCGCCCTGGAAAAAAAGGACATCGCAGAAAAAGGGCTTACTCTTGCGAACGCCGGGAACGCAAGAAGGGTAAAAAAGAATAATGTCCGAATTCGTTGACCCGTCCCAGGCGATCCATCACTCGCCCCCACTATCGGCAATGTATGCTCGCCTGGTGCCGTTATCTAGATGTGTGGATGTGTGCCCGCCTAGAGGGGATTAGAAATTTTCCCTTTGTGTCTGTCTGTAATTTTGGCGATCATGGAAACATGTTGCTTAATACAGCATCCAGCTTGGCTAATAGGGTATCGTTAATTCCCTGGGGTCTAAGCCTTGTCTTCTTTCTGGGTCATCTTGATCTACTTATCAAATCCCAGTTCGAAACAAAAATACGAATCGATTTTTGTTATTAATTAACCTTTGACTCAAGCAATCATTTTTCTTAACAGGACATGTTTGATTCTTAAAACCTCTAATTCGTTTTCTAACGTGACCTGACCGCGCACCGAACCCGCCTCCTGCGTAACACGCGAGCCAAGCCCCAAACATACGTCAGGCGCGCTTGTCTAGTATAATCAGCACGTCTTCTAATGCTGATTGATGAACTGCTGTTGCAAAACCCCCAGAGATAAGGCGAGCTGGGGCTTCGAGCTGGAACGAACCAATTCGAAAATTTTACCTCTAGCGCCGTTCTGCAATCCTAGTACGTCGATGAGCATGTTACTTAGAAAGGATTGATTTATGAGACAGACCACTAAGCCAACATATATCTACTGCAATGGACTGGTATGTCATTCTAATTCAATTGGCTTTGTGTGTTGGTAATTTTGGCAAGTTACAATGATGAGTTGTAAAATTAGACTTTTTGTTTTAAATTTTCTTCTTCTATAATTTATTATACCAAATAAGCTAGACCCTACACCTTACGTTACAGCGATCTAATCTAATTAAGAATGGTTTAATCGCACAAGAAGTAGATATAGGCAGTGTTTCATTGAAAGCAAAGGGGCTAGCAAGATTTTAATGCCCACGTTACGATTACCCTAGTACCCAGCACAAACCTTTGTGGACGAATTGTGTCGTACCATTTCTTTCAAAACATGCATTGGACGTTAGTTGTTGAATCTGTGGATAGGCTTTCACGTTACGATATATCCTTAGGATATCTTTCTCACGTATGTGCTGTCAGTTTTAGTTATCCTCACTTACGATAGAGGGAGCTCTTCAAATGTTCATACAAATTCCTTTACGATACGTATACGCTACGATTTCTTCAAGAAGTTCGTGCTAGGACTCTCAGATCCTGATACTAGACAACTGTTTTTTTTTTAATTCGGCATGCACGTTTTTAATAAGCCGCCGCGGCAACGACTGATGAGAGCAACACGATTTAATCCCCGCGAAAAGCTCAATAAACGATTGGTCGGAAATAGCCATGCCGCGCTCGAACGAACTGTAATTTACAGGCTGGCTCGGTAATGGCGTCGCATCAGAGAGCAATTTATGCCCTTATAATAAATTCATTAGCCTCTGTCGTTGCGAGCTGAAACACCGACTATCTGTATTATATGGCACTCGGTCGACAGCGTTATAGCGGGATGCGGCAAAAGGAAAAATTGTGGACGAGGCGATTGAGTCGTCATGTTTATGGGACTAACACTCGGAAGAAACGATCTTGAAGGTTTGATGACGACTTTAAGGTTTAGATTTGAAAATTACTAGGTTATGTCGCTTTACCTAATGCCGATTGTCGATAAAAAACGCTAGTTGCTAGTCCGTGAAACCGCTACAGGAATAACCATAATAGATATTCTCATGATCCTATACAAACAATCGGAAGCTATACTAATGCAATTTTTTGTTGACAGACATCAATTGACATGTCTTTAAAAACAGTTGCCTTACAATACGACGCCGACCTGTCTATGTAATTTTTTGGCTAACACAGCTCTTGTCGCTCTATATCACCAATGCCGAAGTGTGACTATTAACAACAAAAACCAATCGACAAAGTTGTCTGTCCTTATAAATCAGGGAAGTGTAGCCACACGCGCTGCCCGGCCCGCACGCACCAGGAATACATAAAACCAAGGCATTGGGCCGTACAAATAATATAGTGATTGGAAAAGCGCCTTTTGGCTTGACCGCAGGAAATGCGGTGGCCATTTTCTTTAGTCCATTGCCAAAACAATTTTCCATGTATCGTCCCCCCGGTTTTTCCATTTTCCGTCGTCTGTTAAGTTGGCGACGGTCGCATCCGCCGAGCCGTTTAGAAGCTGGCTTCTTTATGTAACTACTTCGCCGTACTTTTTAGAAATTGTAATTATGATAAGTGTTTTGTTCTCGGACCAATGTCCGCAGCGGACAGGCTCTAAATAGAGAAGCTGAATAAAGTATTGCGAGACAAAATGTTTGGAGTAAGTTGTCGTAACTTCCCATCGGATGAATAAATCATGCACTAATCATCAAGGAAGGAAAATAAGGAGATGAATAGAACTGTCACTTCAGATGACCTATTCCATTATGCTCCTACTGCCATAGATCATGGGGGATCATAGAAAACTTTTGAGTTTCCCACGCCTCCGAAATTGGGACCAGGAGCATGAAAGTATTAAAGTTTTCTATAATTTAGGAGCATAATGGAATGAGCCCTTCAGGCAAATAAATATCTTAGATTCCGCTTAGTTTTATTTTCTTTATATCAGGAAATTCTGATGCACCTCTATATAATAAATCAAGAATACTTAGACCTATGTTTCTGGTCTTTGATCTGTTGAATTCTTGGACCAGTTAGCAAAATTACTAATATTTCTTTTTAAAAAGCAAGAAAACCTGGCCAGTATTGACGTAAGAATACAGCTAATAACTTTCACGTCTTCTTAAGATCCCCATCCCATTGACGATTAACTACAAAAATAAGAGTGCATTTTCTCGTGCACTCAAGGCCGGCCACCGTCACTAAATCATAGTTTCCTGGTAGCGGGGGCTGCGCCCCAGCCCCGTTATTGCTTCCTGTTGTCCTGGGAGCACGCTCCACTGGCTGCACGTCTGATCCGATCGCCTTATTTTTGGCTAAGTGCGCAAAAAGTATCGTGAATGATTTTATTCGCATGTTCAAGCAAGTAATTTTGCAATGTCTTAGCCAAATTGGAGATACCAAATAGGTACCCTGTGGAAATAGAAATTTCAATGCAAAAAAAGCACTGCGCTTACACTCATTACAGTATCAATCTTCGACGACTAAAGCATCACTTTAAGTTCTAGCTAATGTTAGTTAAAGATTGTACCACGGACGGCAATAGAAATCATAGATATAGCACCCTAACAAAACACTATCACAGAACGCCATTAACATTGCGTTCTAAACAGGCGCATACGTAAGAGGTGCAAGAGAGACAAGATATGATTTACTGCCTAGCGCGTACGTTGAAGAATTCGTCGATATCAATATGAGCTAGAGCCGGCCTTCATTATGTGGTGTTAGTCAAGGAAAACTATAGTTTATAAACCGTGCCGAATCGTCATTACCTACATGACGCTGGTTTTCTTCTCTCTTTCATCTATATAGAGATGCGTTTAAGCTGCCTTGCGGTAGGTTATATCTCTCTCACTCTGTGACGTTTTTCATAAAAATGGCGCATCCAGAAATAGAAGTCCATAGAAAAACCACACTACAGCCATTATTTCACTTTCGCAATTTGCCAACGAAACTAATAACATCCATCAGACTTTCAAAATGAATTTGTCCGCCATAACGAAAAGGAAATAATTCGAAAGAATTATTCCCATACACTATTTCATTACTCCAGGCCATATCGATCACTACGCCTACCCATTGTGAGAAAAGTTCAGAATCCGCTCAATTTTACCACACAACTGTTATGGCTTCCGATCACCATGCTACCCTCGGATTATCAATCGTAAAGTAATGGTGTTCGCCCATTATAGACGCCGATTTCCTGCCATGGGGGGTTTATGGTGGCACGGCCCATTGCGCTAGGAGAGCGACAAACATGCCAGAAGAGAGACCTCTACCACAGTGCAAAGAATTTGAGGATAGTAACACAAAGAGATAGACACTGAAAGTCGGGTCTAGCTCACATTGATATGAAAGAGTTCGCGACACAATCGAGATATTAAACCCTCTTTATAGTGGATTTAAAAATCTAATACCCAAATTCATGATCAAGGGACTCTAACTGTATTTTAGTAAAATTTTGATATTATGATAGCACTTTTTGAGTTGAATATTGTTTTCAACGCAGTTTTGGCAACCCTGAGTTTTCGTTGAAAAGGTCAGGTTTGGTATTTCGTGTTAGGTATTCTGGTAATCGTTCATCATCGTTACTGTTGCAGTCCACTGGTGGACAAAGGCCTCTCCAATTGTTTGCCACTCCCACTGATCTTTGGCTCGTAACTCCTGCCAGCCATCTTGCGCAGATCGTCACTCTATCTAGCCTGAGGCCTTCCTATGTTATAGTTCTGGTACTGATAACCGTTGCACTGTGCCTCTAGTTCACCTATGGGACCCTGGTATGAAGAATAGTTAACGTGCTTGGAATCGGTTTTATTAACCTCTGATGTAAATGCGGGTTATGACTTGACCCTTTTGTTCTTGGCATATCGTTGCCGAAATGGTACGAATTCGGTTTTTTTATGACCGCCGATATTAAGATTTAGAGTAGTTCTGCGAGAAACTTTTACAAGGTATTTTTATTAGTATACTTAGTAGGTACCTTGGGACTGTCTTATATACAGGGTGTTTTTATACTTAATCGTCAAATTATACATGATAAATGACTTTATTTCAGTTTTTATTTACTTTAAAATTATCGGTATTTTATAAGGTACTTAACTTTTTTTCATTAAATGACCAAATCAATGCTTAAATTACATTTTATGGCATAGTACAGTCATTGTCTTATATACGGGGTGTTTTATAAAAAAAAACAAATTCTAGTGTTTGGTAAAGGACATAATTTCCTACAATTCCCATTAATTGCTTTAGTGAAATTTGCAAAAATGTTGATGATTTATTGAATCAAAACCGAAGCAGGCAGCCTAATTAACCGCTCAGTGTTCTACCCGGCAGTGTTCCCGCATGCAGGCCCCAGCGGCGCGTACAGCCCCGAGGCCACCATGGGCTACATGATGGAGGGGCAGCAGATGATGCACCGGCCTCCCACGGACCCCGCCTTCCACCAGGGCTACGCGCACTACCCCGCCGACTACTACGGGCACCATCTCTAATGCACAATTGTACATGTAAGTAACCTTGGCTTGACACGCTCCCGCGCGTCTAGATATACCTCTTGTACACCTATGTGGTCCTGGTACTTCAGTTCGATCACCATATAAATATACGTACTCTTTTACAGCATGTGGTCTTGTACTGGTACATTTCAATTCGGCACATATCAAATATAGCTATGTTGTCCTGGTACTTCTTCGGTCACCATATCAAATATGCGAATTATACCTCTTGTAAAGCTATGTTGACCTTGGTAATTTTACACTCGGTCACCTTATAAATGAGAGTAATGATTATACCTATAAACATTCATTGGCTATCTCAGTCCAATGTTGGACACAGGCCTCCCCCTATCTCTTCTGCGACAATTTTTCATTCGTACAGACGTGCGTCCATCGAATTTAACCTTTTAAATCCCTAATTGCTCCTGGTACTAACCTTAAACTTTGCTTTATCACTAATCATAGTATCTCTTTCTTTCCAGATATGAATAACAGTGACACCGTTAGGGGAGCGCAGGCGCCGGGCCCGCCGCGCCTGGCCCGCGCAGGCTCGCGAGCGTGCGCGCACGTGTTCGGGCGCACACCCGCGCGCGGCCTCGCGCCGCCAAGTGATATACAGGAGATAACGCGATGTACATAAAACAAAACATTTTGTAATATTTGAAACAGTATACGATCTCCTAAAATAAGATTTAAAGTCAACTTTAATGTTTAAATTAAATTGTAAATTAACGAGTGACACTGGACGATGTAATATAACTGGTGCAATCACCTAATATAAATAAATGATAAATATTAAACGGTTTTATCACTCGGAACAATAGGAGCAAACAAGAATGTAACAATAAAAATGGTTTGATATAGTTATCGTATAAATATTTATAGCTAATTGTGTATTGTTATTACGTAAATATAAATAATTGAATAGTTGTAAGTTGTAACAATCACTGGAAGTACTAGGGACGCAGTGGACAGCTGATGGTAATAAGAATTGGACATTTTTGAGGAGTTGTGTATGAGTTGGGTGCGGTTTTTGATGGATTTTGTTATGCGAGGCGCGGCGCCACACGCGGATTGCTGGTCAATCTTCTTTTTTGTACACCACATTTTTGAGAAAAACTTTTTGCTGATATTAAAAAAAAATGTTTTATTTTTTTGTGTAAAAATGTGCAGAAAGATTTTTTCAAAAATTGATAATTTCACTTGTAGTAACGTGCATAATTTTGTCATTCGAATAGACTTTAGTGAACTCACATTTTCATACTCAGTCAGTGCGCCACGTCCCGTAGTTTTCAAAGCCAACGGTTATTGTATAACTGTATGTAAATTTGTTTCGTACGTGTTGCTTCTGTTACCTACCAACTAATTTATTCAGTAAATAAACAAAACCAAGCTCAAAACGTACTTCTAGTAGAACGTCAATTTCTTCAAACATAATTTTTATTGTCCGTGTAGTTTGGTGATTTTGCGTTACAGGTCGAATACATATCTTTGAATATATATTTATTAACTATATTAATGGTATTGTGATTCTGATATCATTGTTTCACCTGCCTTCGTGTTCACAATGTAGCACAATTTGTAACCGATGTATACGATGACGAAATGATATTTTACAATGTTGAAAAAAAAAGAGATTTTTAGGTATATTTTGTCTTGTGAATACCTGACATTGATTGCCTTCTACGTTACCAGGTGACCATAAATTTTTAATTATTCTCTCGTGTTTAGAAGAGCACAGACTGAGAGAGCGAGACGCGAGAGTTCAACTGAACGGAACCAATGAAAAGAGATGTCTCTCCTCAGTCGGTGCTCTTCGCACATATAGATGTTAAATGAAAACATGAATCGTGTGATTTTTGTGACTGATAAGTATTGTGAGCTTCTCCTAGATTACAAGTCGCGCCGCTCCCTGGTCCCAAATATCTTAACTTTACTGAAAAAACTTTACACATACGAGTTTTCGATCGTAAAAGTCGCGTTCAGCGACGCGACCACGGAGCCGTGACTCAATAATTCTAAATAATCATGAGAATACGTTATGGTAATGCATCGCATTACAGCCTTATGATATGTATACGAACGGGAGCTATAAAATGTCGAAATGGTCCTAGCTACGGTTAACTTTGATAGCGGAATAAGTTATCCGGAAACAAGCTTTATTCTAGGATAATTAAACCACCATAATGTCTTGTGAATCACGCGTGGCTCGGTTCTCTCGAGCTCCGACCAGAGGCCACAATTAAAATCCACCGCCATCTTGAAAAATAAACAAGATGGCGCCCAGAGCGCAGCGAGGGAACCGCGCCACAGTTTTAGAGTCCCATATTAGAAGAAAGTTTGTTATCTTTTGTAAATATACTTATCAAATTATATGTAACGTCTCTTATACTTTGTATGATACCGTTTGTTTTCCAGTGAAGTCTCAGTATTAAAAGGTCAATAATTTCGGAACTACTTATTTTCGCAACACCTGACTTTGTTGATATTTCCCTTTTATTATTGTTATTTGCATTGCGTGTAATATATTTTTATTAAGAGGAAAATCTTAAATAGTAGTTGTTAGGTATTAATGTATTAATTGAAGAATTTTATTTCGATTTTTCTCTTTATTATATATGTATATGTACATTATATATAATGATTTGAAAGTCATCAAGTTATTGTAAATATAGCTACTAAAACGGACAAGTGCGTCGGTCAGCGGAATATTTCAATTATTGAACGGTTCGACAAAGTTAATTATATATTTGTATTGTATAATTTCGGCGAGGTACATATTATTATAAAAATAAAATATACATGAATAGTGAACTGGTTTATATAATATAAAAATATAGTAACACCCGCGCTGACGAGACGAGAAAACTGGCGAAACTGTGTCGGCATTATGAATGCTACGAATTGTGTAAAAAATATTAAAACCTAAAAAAAATGTCTTGTTTCATTTTTGGATAACACATTCCTTTCTCACCTTCAACATTATTAACATGTAAGAGTGAGCGCACACTAGCATCTTTTAAGCGTTGGCGTCTTGCCGGCGACCTTCCCTCACTAGCGTTTTCGAGCGTTGCGTTACGTCGACGCGGCACGCCACCCGAAAACGCTAGCACAAAATATAAAGGACACAGAAAGTAGATTGCCCACTAAGAGCTAAAAACATGTCATGTACTCACGCATGCGCACTAACGGGCAAATACGCCTTTTCGACCACATTAATCCTAACTTATGACATAATATTGTCGAACTGTCGAGGTCTGTGGTAGAGGCCGCGCGCTTATGTACTAATGCCGGGCAACAACCCTAGCATATGTCAACGAACTCTTCTAAATTCAAAATTATGGCTGAGTCTCCATTTCTGTGTCCTTTATATTTTGTGACGCTAGTGTGGGGGGAGGTCGCCGGCAAAACGCCAACGCTCTAGAGACACTAATGTGGGTTCACTCTTAGGATCCATGGAGCTCTGGCGTGGCAGACCCTCAGGGTCTATTTTAACTGTGGAAACTTTATTGTCATATGCATTAGAAAATGTGAGCTATGTTAATGTTTAAAAAAGTATGTATGTTTCCCTTGAAAATAAATAAAAAAAAAGCGCTAAGCCTCTGCAGCGCTGATATTCAGCCAAAAACACTTGCGCGATGCAATTGGGTATTTGACTAATCTCGATATAGTAAAAAATATTGATACTCTATCAAAATATGGGTAAACAAGAACCAATGGCCAACATTTTCAGTTAAAAATATAACGTCTAGCTGGTTTTGTAAGCATTCAAAGTTTCATGGACAAGTCCATTTATAAAGTATAAAATTAAAAAAATATAATTATATCATTGAACTACCCGTACAGTTTCCACCAACTTTTATTATAAAACCATTTATTTACACGAAACATTTGATATAGCTACCAAACAAAATTTACTAGACGACCACACAGAAGTTTGAGTTGTGACGTCACAATTCAATAGCCATTTGTATAGAGCGTTTTTGGGCTTTTCCAAAATATGTGCTCTTAAAGTTGTGATATCTCAGGTAATTCAAATGAGAATCAAGTGATTCTTTCAACGATGTTTCTTCGTCGAAAGCGTCTTTTGATTAAACACATAAAAAAATTTAGTAAAATACCCAATTGGCGCCCAGTGCCATCTATTATTAGGTACTCATTAAGTTTCAAAACGTAGTGAGAGAGGAACTCGATTAATTAGTACAGTCGAGTTCAAAAATATATGTATACACTTTAGGACCTTGTCACAGTACATATGTATAAGAAAACGACTTCCACTTTCTTATGAATATGTATTATGACAAGGTCCTAAAGTGTATACATATTTTTGAACTCGACTGTACCATCTATTGGTTGGAGCTTGGTGCCAATTGGAGTAAAAGTATAGACATACTAATACTTTTAGAAAGGTAAATTCTATAGACATCGTCAACACCTTTTATACAAACTGAAAAGACGAAACTAAACACTAGAGAGATGAAATCAACGCCCAATGCCATCTATAGGTACAGAGCGAACCTAATGTCCCGAATATAGAGGTAGGCCACTTGAACACGTACCTAAATACAAAACATTTTAGTTCGTGGGTTCGAGTCCCACCTAAACCCTTCAATGATTTTTAAATGCATTATTTACTTGAAAATTAGAAGACATTCAGCTATTCAGGGTGTATCTGTGAATATTTACGTACCTTTAATCACGTCTTCTACCAACCATTCTGACGAACGTCGTATTTTTTCGGCTCCTCATACAAAATTACGAAGTCACTTGACCAACTTTGTATGAAAAGTTGAAATGATTTCATGTAAATTTCTTAGTCAAGAGAACAAATTGTATTCAGGAGTGATTGGTAGAAGACGTGGTTATAATGAAGTAAAAGTATTGGTAGTATCAGCCTATATACGGTCCCACTGCAGGGCAAAGGCCTCCATCATAGAAGTCAAGTCATCGCTACTATGACGGCATTAGGCTTAATCACCACGCTTGCCTAATGCGGAGGCGGATCACAAACCCGAACTATGTTCGAAAAATTCGAAACATACTTTTGCTCAAAGGTTCATGTTCAGCCGTTACTGATCCACTTTTGGATATAGGCCTCTCCCATCCTATTCCATGCAACGCAGTTAGACGCCTTAGCCATCCATTTCACTCCCGCAAGTTTCTTGATGTCGTCAGTCAATCTCTTGAGTGGGCGGCCGTCTGGTGTGATCCCACGGTCTCCACTCAAGGACTCGCCTCGTCCCACGGTCCCCACTCATCCGCGCTATGTGCCCAGCCCAACTCCTTCATCAAAGGTTCATCATCAGCCTGTTGCAGTCCACTGCTGGACATAGGCCTCTCCAAATGCTCGCCACTTTGATCGATCTTCGGCTACTCGCATCCAGCTCCAGCCAGCCCTCTTGCGCAGATCGTCACTCCATCTGGCCTGAGGTCGTCCTACACTACGTTTACCAAGACGCGGTCTCCACTCCAGAACTCGTTTACCCCAACGGTTGTCAGTTCTGCGGCAGATATGGCCAGGCCCACTGCCACTTCAGCTTGCTAATCCGGTGAGCTATGTCGATAACTTTGGTTCTCTGTCGGATCACCTCGTTTCGGATTCGATCACGCAGAGAAACGCCGAGCATAGCTCTTTCCATAGCCCATCATAGCACATCAAAGGTTAAAGGAATGTAAATATTCACAATATGAACACGTACGTATCGCATATCAGATGAAATATCCCCCACTCCCAGTCTTTGTCCAAGGTCCTCAAACAAAACCGATTGGGCACGGGCCCCAACAAACAGCGTACTTTACGAGTATTTCTCAGCGAGATCAGTCGACTGAGCGCACACAAACTTTCGCCTAAATAAATTCGGGGACTTGTGTGTAGTGTTGCCAGCATTGCCGATTCGGGACGTCCCGATTAAATTATACCTCCAAGCAATATTCGGACATTTTAGCCAAATCAGCCAATCTCAAAAATCAGTAGGATATATCCTATAATGCTCAAGTGTGCACAGGTATACTCTCTATTCCCTTGCCCTCTTAATTCGATGGGACACCTGTGTGAAACGACCAAAAGAGATTGGATGCAGGACCAACATCTTAACGTGCTTTCCCAGGCACGGGAGTATAAACACCACCAACTTCCAGATTTCGGGCTGACACTGAGAATTTTTAAACAGAAAAACTCAGGAACATTTTTTTTGCCCGACCAGAGGATTGAACCCGAGACCTAGCGCAGCCGTCGCTTTAGGCGATTTACTACCCACGATTACTTCCTACTTCGACATTCATCATCATCATCAGCCTATAGCAGTCCACTGCTGGACATAGGCCTCTCCAAATGCTCGTCACTTTGATCGATCTTCGGCTACTCGCATCCAGCTCCAGCCAGCCCTCTTGCGCAGATCGTCACTCCATCTGGCCTGAGGTCGTCCTACACTACGTTTACCAAGACTTCGTCCATTAATCGGCCAAAAATACCTTGTCCCACTATCATAATGTAATCATACTCCTTCCTTGTTCCCAGGATATCTACTGTCAGCGCAATATGCCTTGTCCCACTAAATCTACACAAAAAGCTTTTGTTTTAACAAATTCGGGACGAATGTACCTTTGCACCTGGCAACACTATTCCACAACTACTCTGTATAGACGCAAACACCTCGCTTGCGCGTCAGGTTTTGAGTGAATGTTGCAAGTTTTCGTGTTTGGGATAACCCGGGATGGGTTAACGCATGGCGTTTTCTTTAGTTATTGCTGTGTTAAAAAATGATGACATATAAAAACTTTCCCTCATAATGTATTTGAGTAAAAACTATATTACATACTTTCTTCAGAAGAAAAAACATTATAGCATAGCATATAATTAGGACTACTTGGATCCAAGCAGCATAGGACCGGTAATTTTGTCGAAAAAGGAAGTCTACTATACTCAGCAGTGGGTATGTCCAGGCTGATGATGATGATATAATACGTAGCGGTTGAGTACCCGGGTCAGAAAATTAATATAGAAATAAACAAGTGTACTAGAGAAACAGTACATGCAAGCAATCATTATATAGCGGTGTAAGTACTAGGGTCAGTTATAGATATAAATTATTGTACTAGGAGAGCATAAAATAGATAGAAGTGTAAGTAAGTACCAGGGCTAGAGAATATTAGAAATAGACAAGTATACTAGGAGATTAGAAGTAAGCAAGTAATCAGGAGACCACAGAATAGGTAACGGTTTAGGTAAGTACCAGGCTAACAGAATGTAGTATTTCTGTGAGCCTGGTACCTACAAACATACGCACAATAGTGGAAAAAACAAAAACAATTACAGATTTCAGTTATGAAATCGTTAATAAATCAGCTTATAAGTTACTAGGTGATCATAAAAATACTCATATTATATTGAAGTTCAGTTTATTCTTCAGTAAAGAATCTTTAAAGTAAATAAGACGTAGCGCCTTTCAGGAAAACTCGAGAATGAAGAGGAAAACAAATATGACTTATGCCGAATCGATTGTTACGAATTCGAATCGAATGATTTATGAATGCAAACAAAAAAGGCAGAGAGAGTATTCTTGAAATCTAACTGTAAAAAGAATCAACCCTTTTATATCTATGGCAGACAATAAAAAGGTGGCAACGACCGTCATCATTATATTAAATTCAAACAAACACACCAAAAACATCCCTGAAAAGTAATTAAAATACTAATTAACTAAGTAATAATGAGCAGTAATTAAATCCCGATACCAGGGCAGCAGAGGCGGCGAACGGTGTTTGCTACGAGGCTACGGCGTAGCTGGTAGTCGGGCCGTACGTAGCGGGCGGGGTTCGAAAATGGCGACCGACAGTGACTAATGGTACAGCGGGACGAGTCCACTGACGCGTGCCTTAGGGTTGCCAGCCTCTGCGTGCGCAAACAATGGAAAACGTGATAACTAGTCCTGCAATAACAGTGGTTTATGCGTTAATATATTAAACATTCTACATCGAACCTTAGTCTCTGATTCAGAAACGTCTATGGGCTACTAACTAGTCAGATAATAATGAGAAACACTTCGTAGCTATTGAATCTATCTACAGAAATCATTGGGATAATCAGGCATTGCATTAACAAGAAATAGTAAAATTGTTAAAATCTTCTATTATTTATCTGTAATGCTACACACTGTCGTAGCATTTCGTAGCAGCTACCGTTGATCCTAGTTTAATGATTTTAGTAAAGCATTGCGCCCATATATGCGCACCGTTTAGGCTGTGGCTTTGGATACAATAATAAGGTAAGAGGCCGATAGATATTATTGTCACCTTACCTTTATCATCTTCATTTGTTTTTAGGGCCCATCTTTGGAACATTCAGATGTCAATTTGAACCTTCAATAAAGACGTCTTCCTATCACTTTAAGGTGCGACTCGACCAATATTTATCCTTACGACAGTTAAGTTACGGTATAAGCACAAAATAGGGACTGACACAGAAGGCTGACTGTCCACTAAGAGCTAAAAATATGTCATGTACTCACGCATGCGCATAAAACGCCTTTTCGACCACATTAATCCTAACTTATGACATAAGATTCAAAAAACTGTCGGGTCTATGGTAGAGGCCGCGCGCTTATGTACTCATGCCGGGGCAACAACCTTAGCCTATGGACACATTTAATTTGCCAATGTCAAGTGTAGATTGACAAAGTAGTCAACAGTCGAGTCGGTCGAAGTCACAGTCACTCATAAAACGCCGGTGTTTAGCGTTTTAATGTCATAAGGATTCTGTGTACACTATTTTTAACAAAGCCGTAGGTTTTAAGACTCTATTAGGTCAAAGCAAGTTGTTCACGTGACATTCACTCGACACACATAGCAGTGTTAAAACGACACAATTCAATGATTCTTATATTAATCACCCTGCGGCACCTTCACTGCACAAAGTAACACCAAATTTGTACACTAAAAACCACTAGATACTATTAAATCTTTGGATTGCATCAGCCGATGCGGCTTGTTTCACAGTTACCCACAGAATCCAACAAACTCTTCTAAATTCAAAATCAAGACTGAGTCAGCTTTCTGTGTCAGTCCCTATTTTGTGGTATAAGGCTGTCATCCCATATGTATCGGAAACGTTATACCATAGATTTATCCTTGGATAAAGTTTGTTACAAATCGGGCCTAAAAATAAGTAAACAATAGAATAACGAAACCTACCACCCCTAGGTTTTTTGTGTTCGGGCGCACAGTAAGCAACGCACCGATTGTATCGCGCGGATGCTCGGAGCGGCCATTTGTCACCGGGAGCCGCGCCCGGCAAGGAGCGCTCTACGCCGCTCCTGCGCCCCTGGTAACGAAACGAGATCTAAAGCTATTTTTCTTACATTGTTTTTTTTAACTTCGATTGCGTTTTTTTTTTCTAGAAATAAAATATTTTCCTCGGAAAGGGGTTCCTGGATCATGAAGGCTTTAGATATAGGTTTTAAACTGCCCTAGTTTTCTATAGTAAGTAAATTAGTAACCAAAGGGGGGTTCAGTAACGATACCAAATAACACCACACATTTGGAACAACATTGGGGCCATAGGTGGCTGGCCGGTTGGCGCAATGGTAGTGACCCTGCCTCATACGCCAAAGGTCGTGGGTTCGATCCCCACCCTGGACAAACATTCGTGTGATGAACACTTGTGTTTGTTTAGTGTCTGGGTGTTATATATGTATTTAAGTATTATATTTGTGACATTCTGTTGTCTGATATCTGTAACACAAGTGCATAAGCTACTTAGTACGGAGTCAGGTCAATATATGAGATGTTGTGTGAATTTATTATTTATTTATTTATAGGTACGTACAGCCACACGTCAAGTATACAAAACTGTCAAATTTCTCAAATCTTATTGTCAAACACATTAAGTAGGTTGGTTACGTTGTTTTTGAATCTGCTCTCTACCATCAGGTATCTGGCGGGAAATTTTCGTTCTCTCGACATTACAGTCCATTTAGAGATTTGTACGGACGAATGTATAAAATCTCTACATTCGACTTCATTGTCGAGTGTACGAGAATTGCGTACCTGAAATGGTCAGTTATATTATCACCGAAAGTACCACAGTTATAGTACAACTGCAACTGAAATTACCTGATTGGCGTATACTACCAGTAGAACTAAACGGTCAATAGACTGACTTAACGGACTGATAGAGGATATTTTTCCAATTGTTCTTTAATGCTACCATTAGCTCGGTTCCTTTCTAGGCCGTCTAAGTTTCCAACCCTTTTGGGAACCAAAAAAAAAATAAAAAAAAAGTGTTCCTTTTTAAAATATCGGCGGTGCACTTGAGACTCCTCTGGTTTTTTTTTTTATATTTAGGAAGGCAAACGAGCAAGCGGGTCACCTGATGGTAAGTGATCACCGCCGCCCATGGACATCAGCTACACCAGAAGGAGTGCGGATGCGTTGCTGGTATTGCAGGTGTCCATAGGCGGTGGAAATCGCTTACCATTAGGTGATCTGTCTCTTCGTCTGCATAATAAAAGAAATTTTACATTCGAACATCGAACTTCCTCCTCCTCCTTTGAAGTTCAAAAATAACCAAACACTACATCCAAATAGTCATACACACTTACACCTTCCATTTTAACTCGGCCACCAATCACAAACGCAAGTTAGCGGACTTGAGAGGAATCAATCGTAAATTCCTCGCAAGTAATTACCGGGTAGTTGTCCATTATTCAGTTAATTACCCCCCTCCCCTCCCTGGTCCTCCCCCCCACGACGGTGGCGCCTGATCTTGCTTATTGTTGAATAGTCCATTTATCGAGGAAGGCTATAGGCTAAATAACATTACTTTTCCACGCGGACGAAGTCGCGGGCGGCCGCTAGTGATTTATATTTGACTCCCCTAAGTCGGCGTAAAGTAAAAAGTATTATATTTGTATTCCTTCTGTTGTCTTATTCTATAACACAAGTGCTTAAGCTACTTAGTACGGAGTCAGGACATTAAATGTGGGGTTGTGTTAATTAATTATTAAATTATAGTAAACTAGTGGCCCGCCCTCGCTTCGCTTCGGTATTTTAATTTTTTGAACGAAGTAGAATTCACAACAATCAATTTTGGTGATCGTAAACCTTAATGAAGGAATCTCAAAAAGATTTGATTTAAAAAATGCTGGAAACTCTATAACTTTACTTTGTCAAATTTAATTAGTTCCCCCGTTCACCCCTATAGGGGTTGAATATGAAGAAACCGAATGCTTAAAGATTGAAGAAAAAACAATACCAAAATCACTTTTATAAAATTTCTATGCAAAGCCTAAGTACCAGTTTTCAAGATTCTAGCTTCAAAAATGTCAATACTACGTTTCATCCCCTTTTCCCCCCCCTTTTAGGTTGAAGAAAAAAATAACGAATTCACTTTCATTACATTTGTATGCAAAGCCCAAATACTAAGTTTCAAGACTCCAGCTTTAAAATTGATAATACGGCGTTTCATCCCCCTTTCTCCTCTTTTTAGGTTGAAGAAAAAAATGCTGAATTGAGTTTCATTATATTTGCATGCAAAGCCCATATACCAATTTTCAAAGCTCTAGCTTTAAAAATGACGAATCTTCCATACGACCTTTTAACCCCCTTTCACCCCTTTGTAAGGTGATGAAAACAAAATGCTGAAATCACATTCATTTAATTTGTATGGAAAACCCAAATACCAATTTTCAAGACTCTAGCTTTAAAAATAATAAATCTCCCATACATTGTTTTAACCCCCATTTCACCCCTTTATGGCTTGAATTAAAAAAAAACTGAAACAGGTAAATTTTTATTTTTGATCATCAACCATAATCCAAATTTTCAAATCTCTAACATCTAAATTGAAAGACTTTCATACTAACGTAAACCCCCCCTTTCACCCCTTTAGGGGGTGAATTTCGCAAAACCCCTTCTTAGTGCGCCCCTACATAGTAAGAACTACCTATGTTTCAAATTTCATGATTTTAGGTCCAGTAGTTTTGGCTGTGCGTTGATAGATCAGTCAGTCAGTCAGTCACAGGCCGAGGCGTTACCTCTTTATTAATAGTATAGATTATAGTAAATATTACTCATAATTTTTCTTAAGGAATAGTAGGTCAAAGGCCTTTATTATAGAAATCAAGTCATAGCTACTATGATGGGATTAGGCATAATCACTACCCTTTATGCGGTTTGGTGATCAAATCCGATATTCGCTCTGTGATTAGAGTAATTTATTTGAATAAATAGATAAATGTAGTGTAACATTTAGAAATAAAATGTACTATAAATAAAATTGCTTTTAAATTTAGGAATTGTTTTATTTTTAGTTCCCAGTATGAAAATTTTGCTGACCGTATTTTATACTCATAGATAGTGACTTTCGATGACACGCACACGTCATGTCATCAAAATATTGCCTCGTTTTTAGGTGTCAGGGCATATCTATGATTTAAATCTTTGCCCACTAAGAGCTAAAAATATGTCATGTACTCACGCATGCGCATAAAACGCCTTTTCGACCACATTAATCCTAACTTATGACATAAGATTGTCAAACTGTCGAGGTCTATGGTGGAGGCCGCGCGCTTATGTACTCATGCCGAGCAACAACCTTAGATGTCAACGAACTCTTCTAAATTCAAAATCAAGACTGAGTCAGCTTTCCGTGTCAGTCCCTATTTTGTGGTATAAGGCTGTCATCCCATATGTATCGGAAACGTAATCATAATCATAATCATTTATTGCATGCTACATTGGAGTACAGATTCTTATAAAATAATATTATAGTACTTACATAGGTGACGTATACCCATAGATTTATCCTTGGATAAAGTTTGTCTCTCTCGGTCTAAAAAATAAGTAAACAGAATAACGAAACCTACCACCCCTAGGTTTTTTTGTGTTCGGGCGCACAGTAAGCAACGCAACCGATTGTATCCGCGCGGATGCTCGGAGCGGCCATTTGTCCACCGGGAGCCGCGCCCGGCAAGGAGCGCTCCTACGCCCGCTCCTGCGCCCCTGGTAACGAAACGAGATCTAAAGCTATTTTTCTTACATTGTTTTAACTTCGATTGCGTTTTTTTTTTCTAGAAATAAAATATTTTCCTCGGAAAGGGGTTCCTGTATCATGAAGGGTTGATATAGGTTTTAAACTGCTCTACTTTTCTATAGTAAGTAAATTAGTAACCAAAAGGGGGTTCAGTAACGATACCAAATAACACCACACATTTGGAACAACATTGGGGCCATAGGTACGTACAGCCACACACACATCAAAGTAAACAAAACTGTCAAATTTCTCAAATCTTACTTTCAAACACTAGGTTGGTTACGTTGTCTTTGAATTTGCTCTCACTGATTCTGATGGTAGAGATACCATCAGAATCTGGGGGGAAATTTTCGTTCCCCCATCATTGGACTTCAATAAGTCCATTTAGAGATTTGTACGGACGAATGTATAAAATCTCTACATTCGACTTCATTGTCGAGTGCACGAGAATTGCCTACCTGAAATGGTCAGTTATATTATCACCGAAAGTACCACAGTTACAGTACAACTGCAACTAAATTACCTGATTGGCGTATACTACCAGTAGAACTAAGCGGTCAATAGACTGACTTAACGGACTGATAGAGGATATTTTTCCAATTGTTCTTTAATGCTACCATTAGCTCGGTTTCTTTCTAAGCCGTCTAAGTTTTCCAACCCTTTTGGGAACCAAAAAAAGAAAAAAAGAAAGTGTTCCTTTTTAAAATATCGGCGGTGCACTTGAGACTCCTCTGGGTTTTTTTTTATATTATAGGAAGGCAAACCAGCAAGCGGGTCACCTGATGGTAAGTGATCACCACCGCCCATGGACATCAGCTATACACCAGAAGGAGTGCGGATGCGTTGCTGGTATTGCAGGTGTCCATAGGCGGTGGAACTCGCTCTTCGTCTGCATAATAAAAGAAATTTTACAGTTGAATATAGAACTTCCTCCTCCTTTCGAAGTCCAAAAATAACCAAACATACATCCAAATAGTCATACACACTTACACCTTCCATTTTAACTCGGCCACCAATCACAAACGCAAGTTAGCGGACTTGAGAGGAATCAATCGTAAATTCCTCGCAAGTAATTACCGGGTAGTTGTCCATTATTCAGTTAATTACCCCCCCCCCCTCCCCTCCCTGGTCCTCCCCCCACGACGGTGGCGCCTGATCTTGCTTATTGTTTCGGCGGCGAGCGCGTATATAACAGGTGTTTTTGATAACGTACCGTGGACAAAAAACTTAGGATTTACTTAGGATATTGATACTATTAAAAAATACGCACGCCGCCGGGTCTCTCCAGAATCGAATCTGAAAGCTAATCCGACAGAGA
This sequence comes from Cnaphalocrocis medinalis, assembly GCA_014851415.1. NCBI lineage: Eukaryota > Metazoa > Arthropoda > Insecta > Lepidoptera > Crambidae > Cnaphalocrocis > Cnaphalocrocis medinalis. Next base: position 11,606,982 of record CM026293.1, on the reverse strand, counting down.
TCTAAAGTCATCGAGTTAACTGACCCGATTAATAAGCTAAATGGCAGAGGGCCATATATTTTTTTTATTGAGGACCTCACTCCGCCTGATAGAAAGCAGCCGTGAGATCCAAATATGAGGTTGATTGACAAGCAGAAGAGAACAAACAATGTACCTACTTATTGTGTCTGACATCCTCACGCTGAAGGCCTGCTGAGATGCCGTTTCACGCCCCGCCTAAAAAGCCCAGGATTGTAAGAAGGAGGAAACACAAGAACTAGCAAAGGCATTCCACAACTTGACGGCTCGGGGCAGGAACGAGGAGCTAAACCTCTTGGTGCGCGCCGTCATTGTCTGGATATCAATGTTAAATATCAAAATTATGAGGATATCAGCCGTGGCACCAATAACCGTTGGAATAATCGACTTCTAGAGTGAACTCAGTAAACGTTAGGACGCTCTAGTACCAATAGCAAAGAAGCGAATGCAGCGCTGCAAATAGGGATAGATAAGGCTATCCCTATTGCGGTAAGCCGCAACAGAAAAAAGGAAGTTCTGTATATTACTCGTAAAAATCATAGATTTTTCAGCATCCTAGACAAAATCCTAGTTTTGCGAACGCTCCCGTAATCCGCTGCGACCCTAGTACCTGTTTGTTTCCGCGTAAAACTTTAATTAACCAATAAACATGTCTGCCGCGGTCCCGTCTTAAATTAGCCGGTGAAAATTGCTCGCCGCGCCCTCCGGAGACCTTCGACGGCCCTGCTGCCCTGGTACTCCAGGAAGGGAAGAAGGAACAAATCGTTTTCAAAACAAGGAACACGAGGCGTAGTTAGTAGTAAAGGGTACAGGTACCTGGTAGATTTATGCATATTCCTTATTATACCATACTGGCTTTGCCATTCTGGAACCTTCGACGGGCCATGCTACACCCAGGAGAAACAAAAAATTGTTAATTAGGTAATAGGCCCGTTGTTGAAAATACATACATTTAGGGTACTGGAGGCCCGGGGAATGGGGGTTAAAGGTTGGCAGAGTCACAAGACTCTACTGTTGTTGCAGGTGTCTCTGGGCGGCAGCAATTGCTTACTATCAGGTGATCCGTCTGATCGTCCACCACCTATCACATAAAAAAATCCAAGATTTTCCATAGAATTTTCCAATGTAAAAAATATGGTTTTTCGTCCATTTCCGGACCTATTTTTGTTGCATGTTCCAGGATAGCATAAAAAAGTTGCAAAGATTTGAGACCACGTGTTTCCTAGTAGTCGTGTCCAAAGATGTTGCTCCATCATTTAGTTTCACTGTCTGTTTAAATATTACATAAACAGACTATTATTAGCTTTGTCTGTGTTTTAGTCCAAACTTTGGTCGTATTTCACCTCCACGTTACAATTTCCACCTGACCAAAAATGTTATTTGTCGCCATAATACTAGCGCATAATTACGATGGCCATTTGAATTGCAGGCACAGACGTTAGTCAGGTTTGCGCGTTCCATTAATTGTTCGCTTCGGCCGCGGTCGGAAGCGCCGGACGTCGGCGCACATTATATACATGTACCATAACAATAAACTCGACGAAAACGGAAATTTCCTCGCGAAAAATCGTTAAAACAGCGGACAGTCCGGCGGCTATCAAACCAGTTATTTGGTCCATTTAACTTGAAATAGTTGCACCGATATTTTTCAAGCAATTTTAAACTTTATTCACTACCCATACTAGGTATGGAGTACCAGGCGAGCAGACGCGGGAGGGAGGTTTTAAAATACGATTTATAGCAGCATCAGCGGTTTAAAGGCCGGCTCACGCTGCGCGCCGCTGTTCTCCTGGTAGGCGCGCTCGGGCGCAGCGGGAGACGGGCTTTGAGCCGCCGGTCCCAGGTTCGGTTCCCAGTTTAATGGACAACGTACAGGCTGATATTTTCTAACATTGGTACTTGATTTACGCAGATAGTGCTGGAGGCGGTTCGCCATTTTGTATGATGTAGTGTTCAATTTAAAGAGTTGTTTAGTAATTGATTTTAAATTAGCCGCTAATAGTTTTTCTTGATATATCGGGCTTGTCCGCTTTGCGGGGGAGCGTCCAAAGGACATGTACGTACATCAAATAATTGATCTAACCTCATCAAAACTCTATAATGCTATTCACTGTGGTTGTATACTTACTCGAGTTTCCTTTATTCCAAAGACTAGTTTTCCCGCCCTCACTTCGTTTCGTGACCAATAGATGGCACTAGGTGTGGATTCCATCGCACTAGATTAAATTCTATAAGCAACGAATGACGTCAATAGAATTTACCTCGTAATGGAAAATCTAGTTTGGAGCAGTCTAAATCTTAAATGGTATATAATAAAATACGAGTTTTAGTGCATTTTTATAGTCTAAGCTTCAATTTTACCGAAGTGAATTATTTGGAAACCGCGATAAAATGGTCGAATAGGGAATGCCCTTTTGGAAAACAAGAGACGGAAGCTCAAATGTCGATGTGGTATATGTAAAGTTTCTATGCAGACTTCACGATAAGAACTTGATGTGGAAATCATATGCCCCATCGGGCCAGATCCTAAACTAAAAACAAGAAAAATCGATCCAAAACTAGAAAGAATTCCTCCAAAACTAGAAAGAATGGATCCAAAACTAGAAAGAATGCGTCCAAAACTAGAAAGAATGGATCCAATACTAGAAAGAATTCATCCAAAAACTAGAAAGAAATAAATCTACCTAAAACTAGAAAGAATCGATCCAAAATTAGAAGAATTCATCCAAAACTAGGAAGAATTGTTTCAAATTAAAACTAGAAAAAACTAATAACTACCTACTTAGTAAGAATCGATTAAAAACTAAAATCAAATTAACCCAAAACTGGAAGAAAGAATTTGAAACTTTAAAAAAATATCCGAATTTAGAAAGCATTGATCACCCTGTAGATGTCAAAATAGTGATTGATTAGCAGTAGGAGTCGAGTACAAGGTTGCTGGCGCGCGGGTCGCGGGTTCGAGGTCGCGGCTAGCATGTGATGATTACAGATTCCTGATCAGTGTTTTCGAGTTTCTACATCGTCTGAGAAGAGTCATCTCAGGTTGTCGGGGTTGAATCACTTCAAAATTAAATCATCAATTGATCACATCTAACCACATTTTACTCGATCTAGTTTTTTTATGATATAGTTGGCAGACGAGCTGATGGATCACCTGATGGTTAGCGATTACCGATGCCCATGGACACCTGCAACACCAGTAGATTCACAAGTAAAGTATCAGCCTATATACTGTCCCACTGCAGGGCAAAGGCCTCCATCATAGAAATCAAGTTATCGCTACTATGATGGGATTAGGCTTAATCACCACGCTTGCCTAATGCGGATTGGTGATCACAAACCCGAGCTATGTTTGAAAAATTCGAAACATACTTTTGCTCGACCCGGGAATCGAACCCGGGACCCCGAGATCACGGCCCGGTACTTAAACCACTAGACCAACGGGGCGTTTCACAAGTGCGCTGCTAAAATGTTAACTCCTATTCTCCTGGATTGGACCTCGGTACGCTCACTCACGCAGCGAAATACAGCGTATGCACTGCTTCACACCGGTCCGATCAAGCCGGCCCATTCATGCCGAAGCGTGGCTCTCCCACTGTTGAAGTTCCTTTGAAACTGGATTGATTTCCTGTAGTCTTTCCGCGTAGTCTTACCAGTTCCCAGTTGCCTATAAAACCAACGCTTTTCCACCCGGGGTACGCTTGATTCATTAATCAAATGGCCCTTCCACGTGCGATGTGCGCTGTTTTTGATTTTTTGATATCGGAGATCACGAGAATTGGTGGTCAAGCAAGTAGCTTATAAGGCAGCTCTGATTGTATAATAATAACTTAAAATTTGTTTATTTACAATAAAATATTTTTCATTTCATTTTCATTTCAAGCAGCTTTATCGGTCAATGCTGATCACTATGCATCTCCTGGTAGAATAAAGCGAAAGACGTCTTATCCATTCTACCATAACTGATTTACAAATTCTTTGTCATTTTAATAAAATAGTTCCAAAACATTACCCCGAGAGTATTTAAAAAAAATCTCAGGCTTATTAAATATGAATTTACCCGCATTCCGCTCCCGTCACTGCACAGTAGGGGGAGAGGGGTACTATTATATTTAACCCCCCTAGGAACGCAACCTCATTTTGAAACTAATATGGCGGAATCTGCATCAACTTACGCCCGCAACACAGTATTGGTTTGCAGTAGACTGACAGGCCGGTTGGTGCATTTGGTAGTGACCCTGCGTCATACGCCAAAGGTCGTGGGTTCGATCCCCATCTGGGACAAGCATTCGTGTGACGAATACTTGTGTTGGTTCAGTGCCTGAGTGTTAAATCTGTATTCAAGTATTAACTATATTTGGGTGAATTTCAACAAACCTAATTACGGTGGCGAATTTTTAAAACCACTTTACATACATTTTCGCCACCGGGATTGCACCACCGGACTTAGAAACAGTAACAAAATTGGCATTATAAAAAAATATATATTCCACCACTAACTTACAGTCTATAAATATGACAGTTAACTTAATCTCAATACGCTATAAAACTGGTTTTTATGTAAAGGAGAAAAGACAGCTCAAAATACATGCCACCGGTATTGATACGGTACTTGGGAAAATCACCCATTTGTGTTTCCTCTGTTGTCTGTTATCTGTAACACAAGTGCTTTAGAAATAGAAATAGAAAAAAACTTTATTCAAGTTAGGTCCATACAGAACACTTATGAATGTCAAAACATAATCTACCGCTGGTTCGGAACGTCGATTTCTACTGAGAAGACACCAGCAAGAAACTTAGTAGTTACTCTTTTCAAATAGTACTTATTAAGTTACAGAGTGTCATTTGAGCAAAATAACTTACAATACTTTAGCTACTTAGTACGGAGTCAGGTCAATGTAGGTATGAGATGTTGTGTGAATTTATTTACTTATTTAATGAGTGACTTCACGTGCGGCTGACCGTACGTTAGTCGAGCCACTTGACTGGTACCGTATAATAAGTTGAGCCACTGGTTCCGTACAATAGTCGAGCCACTGGTACCATACAATTGTCGAGCCACTGGTACCGTATATTAGTTGAGCCACTGGCACCGTATATAATATAAGTCGAGCCACTGGTACCGTTTGCACTGCGTCGTCTCAGACGTTCAGTCGGAGGTGCATGTGCGTCCAAGTTGTAACTTGCAAGTCGCGATCTGACGGGAGCCCCGGAGATGCCTTTCTAATATGTAAGTTATTTATATTAAAGCGATATTGCACTGCGTTGTTTAAACGAAGGAAGTAATTCTTCCTTAGAATCTAGATGTGGAAGCAAAGCAAACTCGTAGATTTGCCCGCTGGTTTTTTTTTATAGTATAGGAAGGCAAACGAGCAAGCGGGTCACCTGATGGTAAGTGAACACCGCCACCCATGGACATCAGCTACACCAGAAGGAGTGCGGATGCGTTGCCGGCCCTTTAGGAAGGTATAGGCTCGTTTCTTAAAGATTTGGATGTCGTACCGGTTCGGAAATACCGCTGCGATTGCTGGTTGACACTTTTTAGTGGACGTAGGCTTTTTTTCCAAAGATTTTAAAGGTAAACTCAAGTTTTTTTTATGTGACAGATCGCAGACGCGCATACGGATCACCTGATGATAATGATGCTAAGCGATTGATGGGGGCTTATATGTATACGCAGTTTTTAATTTTAATGGTCTAAGAAAATTGGTTGGAGTGATACCACGGCCTCACAAGACCGCCGTGAAGCAGCGCCTGCGCTGTGTTCGTCGAGTGAGGGAGGGTATCGGCTGCTCAATTAGGGGTTTAGGTTAGCAGCACACGTGACTCTACTGGTGTTGCAGGTGTTTATGGACAGTGGCAATTGCTTCCCATCAGGTGCTTCGTCTGCTCGTCTGCCTACTATCACATGAAAAAATCTATAGGCGCCATCATGACATTGAACCTTACAATTCTTTCATAGACCATGCGCCTGCGGTCAAACAAAAAACCCGCGGTTCAGCCAAATTCATCGGGCGCTGATAAATAACGATCATTTAGGCTGCAGCAGATCGAGTGCAGCGTAAAACTGCAACGAACATCTAACACCCGCCGTGCATCAGCCAAAGCCAAAACGTCTAATGCACAGTGAGAATGACACCAGTGAGGTAAACGGAATGCATGGGGTAACGTGGGGACCGCTCGGGGAGACGCCTTTTCCGCCCTCTTTTCTTCCCTAACCAAAAAGTGCAATCCAAAGTAACACAAGTACTTACATAATCTACTTACATAATACTGTGCTGTGTTTCGCCGAGTGAGTGAGGGTACCGGAGGCCCACCGGGGGAGGGCAAGAGGATTAAAGGTTGGCAGCGAACGTGTAACTCCACTGGTGTTGCAAGTGTCCATGGGCGGCGGCAATTGCTTAACATCAGGTAATCCGCCTGCTCGTTTGCTACCTATCACATAAAAAAAAAATACATTACAGACTTTGTGTTTGTCGCGGAACTTACTACCTAAGTTTTATGGAACTGTTTGGCTACAGCAGTATTTCCCGGCAGCTGCGACTTAGGGCTCTTCAAGAGAAGAGCTTAGCAAACGCATTAGTAATCTCACTGATCTCGGGGATGTTCATGGATGGAGGAGATGGAGATTGCTTCCCATCGGAAGAGTCGCTTGATCGTTTGTCGCCTTTGGCATACGACAACAGTTCCACCCCCATCATTTAAATGGTTGGCAGTCTTAAACTCTGCGTTTCTCAAGAAACTTTCTGCGTACCACAAAAATATGAAATGAACCTGCGGTATTTCCAGACCGATACGACCACCAAACCTTAACAAACCGAGCGTATTCCATCCGTATTTTAAAAGGTAAGCAGCGCACTTGTGACACCACTAGTGTTGCAGGTGTTCATGGGCGGCGGTAATCGCTTACCATCAGGTGCCTCCGCTCGTCTGCCTCCTATATCATAAAAAAAATGTTTGCAGGTGCTTCACTGTCGGCAGCCGCGCTGTGTCGTCAAGTGTAAATAATGTCAAAGCGCGGCGCCGACCGCGCCACAAATCGGGCGTCGCGCGTCGTTGCCGCGGCGTCGCGGATCCATCACGCGCGACCGACCAACGCGCGACACCGACAGCACAAAAACACGGGATATTTCAACAACTGAACTTGCAGGGGCGGAAAAATATGGAATATTTTAGAATATTCGTCTGCAATAACTAAAATAAATAAAAAAATATATTTATCGGACAACCATGATCCATAGTGTTAGTAACAAACAACTTAAAAATTTGTGTTAATCCATCCATCCATACTAATATTATAAATGCGAAAGTAACTCTGTCTGTCTGTCTGCTACTCTTTCACGCCAAAACTACTCAACGGATTTAAATGAAATTCGGTATACAGATAATCTAGACCCTGAGAAAGGGCATAGGCTACTTTTTATTGCAAAAAGGGGGTTGTAAGGGGTTGAAAGGGGGGTAAAAAGTTACTTTTCCACGAGGACGGCGTCGCGGGCGGCCGCTAGTAGTTAATAACTAGCAGCGACCGAGTAATTAAACTTAAATGCTCGAGTAGTGGACAATCCCCACTCTCGAGGCTATCGTCGAGAGTGGGGACTGTCCACTGTCCTCAAGTACACTGTTGCGGCTGCCGCGCACTCGCCTTAGAAATGAGCCGGCTTTCTTACGCAGCTGCAGTATGACCGGGAAACTGTCGACCCCTGCGTAATGGGCGATGCTCATAACGAGCAAACGTATCACCTGATGAAAAGCAATTGACGCTGCCCACAGACTACCGCAATATTGCGTCGTTGCCGCGGCGTCGCGGATTCGCCGCGCGCTACCGACTACGCGCGACACCGACAGCACACAAACACGGGATATTTAGAAGATTATTGATTTAGAAGAACACGGGATTTTTATGATAGTTAGAAGCATAATTTATTATACAAAACTCAAGTAAATTAAATTTAGTATAGATTTTAAATATCTGCCCCTCTCTATTCCAAATTGCAATGCCTTCCAGGCGCATATGTTCTCTTGGTTATCTAATGTTTCCTGTAGTCATATGTATTGCAAATAATAAATAAATATTTCAACAACTGAACCTGTAGGGGGCGGGGAAGAACATGGAATATTTTAAAATATTAATCTGCAGGGCTGGCCATGTTTTGACAATGGGCGATGCTCAGGTAGGTACAACTTAGTTGCCGAGATTAGGAAGTTTAATGCAGACAATCGGCACGATGGAGAAGACGAGATGCCGTATAGCTGGCGGCATTAAAGAATTAAGCGATGACCATTAGTTTGCGCACTGTATAAAAGAAGACTTTCTACTAAAATTGGTTTCTGCACACTCAAGGTCACGCTATTGTTTTATGCCGCAGACTATACGATATACTACTGGATTTGCGAAAGACGGCATTTTATGTTTTGTTGTTTTATAACCCATCCGTCATACTAATGGTTTTTTTTCTCGTTTATCGCGGATCTACATTTTTGACGATCGATGACGATCCGGCACATCACTAATTACAATTGGTAGACAGAACAAAGAGGCATAGGGTTGTAGTCAACTAATCCGTTAATCTGGTTGTCAGTACCGGGACGACGCGGGGGCAACTTTTAGATCAGCTGGAGGAAACTACAAATCCGGATAATCTCGCCTCCAGACCACGTGGGTGCGCGATTTGGGACCAGTTTACAAACGTAATGTTCAAACGGCTATGAATTAAATCGAATCAGAGCGACAAGGATCTTTTGGCGCGTATAATTCATCATCATCTCAACTCACCATAAATATCCGGTTAAAAGTTAAAGAAAATACATTTATTGATTTGGATAACAAACACATTATGATAAGTACAGACAAAGTTTGCGACCAAATCTGTCGCTTCGGAGCTAGGAGTATGTACCCTTAGACCATATTTTTTTATGTGAGAAGGTGGCAAACGAGCAGACGGATCACTTGATTGAAAGAGATAAAAAATAAATAAAATTCACACAACATCTCATGCATTGACCAGACTCCACTTTGTATTCCCTTCACTTCGTTTGGGAACATTAGTTCCACTCTGAACCAGTAGGTGGCACTGAGCGTCGGTGATTGCCACACTTCGCTTCGGGACAGAACACTGTTTTTTTATGAATAGATGGGTTTGGGCGTTAATTACATCGCGCTAGTGTACGCCTTTTCGTCTTGAAGGTAATATAAGATTTTCCGATGTCTATAGATTTTATCTCTTTATAAATAGTGCAGATAGATGAACGAATGAATATAGAGATTATTTCGCCACACATACGTAAAATAACTAAGTTAAAAAAGATGTATCGATTCATAAAGAAAATACTCTATCGTCTGCTACGAGTATCGTTGCTTTTAGTATTAATAGCGTATGCATCACTTTTTTTGCTCTCAGTACTCTAACAACGCGATCGCTCTTCACTAACAACTGAAAAATCTCGCTCGCGACCGCACCGGGCACCGTTTACAACACCGCAACATATCGCCAAAACAAAACCTTAACTCGCACACAATAAGATTCATTATCTCCCTAACATCATGCGTGTTTTAATCTCCAGTGAAAGTATGCTCGCCTAGTACATCCATGCTCAGGTAGTACAGGCGTGTTTCGTTACTAGGACGACATGAGCTCGCCCAGGTCTTTAGCGAGACTTATGGGTACCAGGCGAACAGAAATTGAAAGTGTGTTGCTGCAAGTGGACTGTATTGCGTGGTTTACTGATTTCTAAGTACGAGTACTAAACAACATTAGGTACCTAAACGCTTTCTAAAATTGTAGCTGTAGAGAATCTTGGTCCAAAATAGATAATATTTTTTTTGATCTCGTAATTCCCGAAGGCGTCTAAAGCTGTTACGCTCAGCACATAATTCAGGATATGAGGAGTCTGAAATGAAGCGACTGCCATCTGACCTTCGCATCCCTATAACAGGGGACTCAGACCTAAATCATTGCACATTTCATAAGTCAAAACGTGCAAGTTTCCTCACGGCTGTTTACCCTCACCGCCGAGCGAAATGGTAGAAATACGCACATAGGTTTGTAGGTGCACGCTGGGATATGAACCACGACCACCCTTATGGAAGGCGACGTTCTTATCCATTTAGCTAACTTAAATATCTTTTAAATATGATTAAATATTATATTAGGTTCTCTTTGGTTTCCAGTCTGATAGGATAGAATATAAGATGTTTTTGGTTTCCATAATACAAAGGAACTTTAGTTTGGGACCAGGACAACGTAAAATGTGATGTTGTCTTATATTTTTTTAATTTAAATTTAACTTGCCACAGTAAAGACATAAGTTACACCTTGATAAACCACGCCGGAACACAATAATTCGTATATCTGTACCACATATTGTGATTACTTAATTTTAAAATCTGCTGCAAAATCTTTGTCCGTGATTTATTATAACAAGACTATGTTCTTCAGAGTAAGAACTGTACAAAAATAAGAAATCCAGACATCTTTTTTAGAAGCGAGTTTTCCTTCAATAAATAACTTGGTCCTTCGAGCCGGATGCCAGCTCAATCCACCCGAAACAGAATCGCAAGCAGGCGGCGTTTTTGAAGAGATTATTCAATTAAGCTGAATTCATTACCGACTACATCGGCAATGTTAAAAACCTACGTAAAAGGGACTGCAATTTCTTTATTACCTCATTCCGATTCGACTCTGACGGCCATGTCAATATAAGAAACACAAGATAGATGTCGCCACTTCACTTCACTTGACTAATGAAAACGACCTATTTAGGCCTAAGCGACTAACTTACCATTGCAAAATTAAACCATACTACTAACTAAATAGAATTCAAAATTGAACATAGAACTATCTGCACAGGATTAGTTGCATTCAGTTTTTGAATTTGAAATCTAAATGTCTTCTAATTTCAAACTTATTACAATGTCTTAAAGCACAAAATCTCGCAGCGCGAAATGGTTTATACGTCTCTTCAATATGAAGCGCAATCGATTGTTTACATCATTACTTTTGTCCCGTTTCTCCCGACGCGATTTCGATATCTCTGTCCTGCTCCCGGATACGTGACTGGACATTCAGATGTTCGCTCCGCGCGTATAATGGCTGCTCGGTTTGACAATAACATTAGTTCGGATAGGGACCCGCTTTGATTGGATTATTGAAAGATATCGACATCTAGTGATTTATGATCGCCTAGTACTTGCTCGGATTTCGGTGTGCTAATAGCGTAAGAAAAAATTGGTCAAGCGTGAACTGATAGAAGGACAAATGAACTAGGTACTGGTACTAGGTTGGAAAATAAACCATTACTAAACCAGAATTTTATGGAAACCCTTTGAACTGTTTTGAGTTTTAAGTACGTACAGCCACACATAAAAGTAAACAAAACTGTAAAATTTCTTCAATCAACTCTCATCTTACTGTCATACGCATTAGGTTGAATATCAATTGAGGAAATTTGACAGATTGTGGTAACCTGACATGTGGCTGTCTGTACATTCATAAAACTATTCATATCATTAACCAATATACAGGGGTATCCATCGGGTATTCTTCTCAGTGCACCTACTGTAGATTTTTACGATTAGAATAAGCCTAATCCCATCATACTACATAGTAGCGATGACTTGATTTTTATGATGGAGGCCTGCAGTGGGGTAGTATATAGGCTGATACTTAAGGGGCTATACGAATGAAACTAGCGCCGCCAACCTATTTACACTGATTGTGGCGAAAATAGTTCGAAATAGTTTCATTCGTATATCCCCTTAATTTACTTTTACGACTATCTAAAAATACTTAGAACATAAACTGCTCTAAGAAAAAATAAATCAATCTGGAAAAATGTATTAGGTGACAATAATAAAACAAGTGAACGTCTTAAAATCTATCACTTGAGCAAGCGATTGCCGCCGCCCATTGACACCCGCAACAATAGTGGAGTCACAAGTGCCATTCCCCCGATTGGGCCTCTGGTACTCTCACTCACTACTGGACTATTTTCCGCCAGCTCTAGCCTAGGGGACAGGGGCGCAAAATAGATAAGGCACAGATCGCCACTTACTGCCTCCGCGAGCTGCAAAGACCACGCACATAATATATATTACATCCTCGGTAGCTCAGATACAAATCATTTATTCAAAAAGCACAGGTAGGTAAGTACCTATATCATACGAACTTCTGGGGCTATATCGACTAAACTAGCGCCGCCGTTTTTAGCAATAGGTAATGAACATTATTGTTTTATAAGTAATTAAATAAAGAGTAGGTAAAAAGAAAAAAGTAACATTACGAATTTTTCGAATATAGCTGGTTTTCTGATCACCGCACCGCATTAGGCAAGAGTGGTGATTAAGGCTAATCCCAGCATAGTGGCGATGACTTGATTTCTATGATGGAGGCCTTTGCAGTGGGACAATATATAGGCTGATAATTTAGTAAAGTATAAGTAACTATTGGCCGCCCTCACTTCGTTTCGGGACAGTAGCTCCACTGTCCACTATTAGATGGCGCTAGCTGTAGATTGAATTACGCTAGTGTTTCGATTTTCGGTTTGTATTAAGGTCTGACGATGTCTATAGACTTTATCTCTTTATAAATAGTATAGAAGATATCGATTTTGAATTACCACGTCACCAATCACATAAAAGGCAATACCTATCTCCAGCCACTTAAGCTCCGGCGCAGCGGTTGTCTGCATCAGCGGTGCAGGCGCCGTCCTTCCTTCATTTCGACATTCCCGCTCACAATCATTGTAGCAATGTTCCAGCCTTCTCCCGGCGAGAGGTCACGGGACTAGCCCAGGGGATAGGGGCGCAAAATAGATAGGCACAGATCGCCACTTACTGCCTCCGCGAGCTGCAAAGACCACGCACATAATATATATTTCATCCTCGGTAGCTCAGATACAAATACAAATCATTTATTCAAAAAGCACAGGTAGGTAAGTATATCACACGAACTTCTGAAGCTATATCGACTAAACTAGCGCCGCCGTTGTTAGCAATAGGTAATGAACATTGTTGTTTTATAAGTAATTAAATGAAAAGTAGGTAAAAAGAAAAAAGTAACATTACGAATTTTTCGAATATACCTACCTGGTTTTCTGATCACCGCACCGCATTAGGCAAGAGTGGTGATTAAGGCTAATCCCAGCATAGTGGCGATGACTTGATTTCTATGATGGAGGCCTTTGCCCTGCAGTGGGACAATATATAGGCTGATACTTTACTAAATTATAAGTAAAGTGGCCCGCCCTCACTTAATTTCGGGACAGTAGCTCCACTGTCTACCAATAGATGGCGCTGGTCGTAGATTGAATTACGCTAGTGTTTCGATTTTCGGTTTGTATTAAGGTCTGACGATGTCTATAGACTTTATCTCTTTATAAATAGTATAGAAGATATAGATTTTGAATTACCACGTCACCAATCACATAAAAGGCAATACCTATCTCCAGCCACTTAAGCTCCGGCGCAGCGGTTGTCTGCATCAGCGGTGCAGGCGCCGTCCTTCCTTCATTTCGACATTCCCGCTCACAATCATTGTAGCAATGTTCCAGCCTTCCTCCACCCGAGAGGTCACGGGACTAGCCCAGGGGACAGGGGCGCAGAATAGATAGGCACAGATCGCCGCTACTGCCTCCGCGAGCTGCAAAGACCACGCACATAATATACATCCTCAGTAGCTCAGATACAAATACAAATCATTTATTCAAAAAGCACAGGTAGGTAAATATATCATACGAACTTCTGAGGCTATATCGACTAAACTAGCGCCGCCGTTTTTAGCAATAGGTAATGAACATTATTGTTTTATAAGTAATTAAATAAAGAGTAGGTAAAAAGAAAAAAGTAACATTACGAATTTTTCGAATATAGCTGGGTTTACCGTTTACCGCGACTGCCTTCTTCGTGAGTTGAAAAGACTACGCACATCAACGCACATAATATACATCTTCAGTAGCTCAGATACAAATACAAATCATTTATTCATGAAGCACAGGTACTACGAGTAGGTAAGCACCATACGATGATACGACCATAATTAAAATTTTAAAATCAGACGGCAGAGAGCATTTCTCTCGGTTTGAGAAAAGGTCGTGGGTTCGAGTCCCAACCGAACGGTGCTATACTTTGTGACTACGCCACTAAATTCACACACATCGTAACTTTTAAATCTTTTTGCTATATTGATAAACCTTATTAACCATAGTGGCCCGCCCTCATTTTGTTTAGGGACACTAGTCCCACTGTCTACCAATAGATGGCGCTGGGCGCTGATTGGATCGCGCTAGTGTTTCGCCTTTTCAAGTGTGTCAATTCCTTCGTCGGTTCTATTCGTGCTGAAGCGATCAGTAGTATTTGAGATTAGCGCGAACAAAAGGCAGACAGACAAAAAAATGAAAAATCATTTAGTTATGTTCTGATACTGTTTTTAGTCACTCCAAGTTATGTCGATAAAAATAGATTCTTTTACACACAGCTTCACAGCTATTTACATTTTTAATGTACAGATTTCCACTTACCCATGCAGAAAAACACATCACATCACTTCCGTACTCCAATCACATGGCCAATTGTCCCAGCACCCTATCTCCTACCCTACACCCGGGGCGTAGGGGGTGGTGTCGCGAGGATCCCCCCTACCCCCTACCCGTGACGTCGTGAGCGTGTGAAAATTACATTCCGTGAGCGCTCGCAGTTCGTCGTATCTATCACTGGCAAATTTAACTTTAGTTTGAGAGTACTAGTGGCGCTATTTACGCCCTGACAAGTGCGAGGGTTTATATTACATTTTTGTCTAACATTCGGATCTGGGGTGATCTTACTTAATTACTTTTTGGCTTGACTGCTTTTTTCTTAAGAAGATAGTTAGGTACCTACTTCATTTGCTAAAAAGGCTATCTCATGTCAGCGAGTGATGGCACTTACCTTAACAGTGGAAAAGCCACGCTTCGGCATGAAAGGGGGGTTAAAAGGTAAGCAGCGCACTTGTGACCATCACTGGTGTTGCAGGTGTTCATGGGCGGCGGTAATCGCTTACCATCAGGTGATCCGTCGACTCGTCTGTCACCTGTATCATAAGAAAGAAACCTATTCAATTATCAATTGCAAGTCACATAACATAATAAAATATGTTATTAATACTAACCATACTCATAAGTTTTTGGAATTGTCACCGTAAGAGAGCCACGCTTCGGCATGAATGAGATACCACGGCTTCACAGAAGACCGGCGTCTTCGCTGTGTTTCGTCGAGTTTGTGAGGGAACCGCAGGTCCAATGAGGCGGAAAGGGGGTTAAAGGTTGGTAACGCATTTGTACTGTACTGGTACGCGTGTTGCAGGTGTCTATGGGCAGCGGCAATCGCTTACCATCAGGTGATCCGTCTTCTCGTCTGCTACCTATCACATAAAAAAGTGTAATGTATGTTAGAGACTCGCCCACAGCTGGACATAGGTCTCCCCTAAAGCACGCCACTGCACCCGATTTTCGGCCTCTCTCATCGAAACTAAGTACTCCATCTAGCCTTAGCAGTTGGAGCCGTAAAGTCCTGAGTGGAGGCCGCGACTCGGTGCGACAAGATGGGATGATGACATTCGAAGAGATCTGATATACTTAAATCAATAATTTTTAAGTTCTTTAGTATGTAGTTCAATAGATTTAAAATTTGAATTTAATGGTAAGTAGCTCTAAAGTAGTTCCAATCCACATCCACAATCCAAGAGGATTTTCAAATCTATATATATAGATGCGTAATTTCTACCATTAGTTCGGTGGTAGGTGCGGCCCCACCGATATCGATGGTGAGACGAATGGGAATAATAAATAATTCATTTAAAGAAAATTCCCGTTTGTCCCACTAGGACAAAACCTGGTAGCACGAACGGGAATAACCCGAAAATCGAGAAGTGGGATCTTAGGCTATAAATAAATCGATAGAATCCATCTATAGTTAGTTTCCATCATCGTAGGTAATGGCTACGTTTGTCTAGCTCGGCGTTAGTCGGTGCAATCAGAAATGCATTAGTGCACCTAGCGTCTCTAGCTATAGTTCTAGACCTGCCCAATGTCTGGATCTGGGGGGAGCACTAAGTAGATTTTCGTTAGGTAGAGATGGACATTAGGTAGGTATAGATAGTACTTTGTTTGTCTTTTTGTGCTTGTCAACCTCATATTTAGATGCCGCTTACCATCAGGTGATCCGTCTTCTCGTCTGCGACCTATCACATAAAAAAGTGTAATGTATGTTAGAGACTCGCCCACAGCTGGACATAGGTCTCCCCTAAAGCACGCCACTGCACCCGATTTTCGGCCTCTCTCATCGAAACTAAGTACTCCATCTAGCCTTTAGCAGTTGGAGCCGTAAAGTCCTGAGTGGAGGCCGCGACTCGGTGCGACAAGATGGGATGATGACATTCGAAGAGATCTGATATACTTAAATCAATAATTTTTAAGTTCTTTAGTATGTAGTTCAATAGATTTAAATTTGAATTTAATGGTAAGTAGCTCTAAAGTAGTTCCAATCCACATCCACAATCCAAGAGGATTTTTCAAATCTATATATATAGATGCGTATTTCTACCATTAGTTCGGTGGTAGTGCGGCCCCACCGATATCGATGGTGAGACGAATGGGAATAATAAATAATTCATTTAAAGAAAATTCCCGTTTGTCCCACTAGGACAAAACCTGGTAGCACGAACGGGAATAACCCGGAAAATCGAGAAGTGGGATCTTAGGCTATAAATAAATCGATAGAATCCATCTATAAGTTAGTTTTCCATCATCGTAGGTAATGGCTACGTTTGTCTAGCTCGGCGTTAGTCGGTGCAATCAGAAATGCATTAGTGCACCTAGCCGTCTCTAGCTATAGTCTAGACCTGCCCAATGTCTGGATCTGGGGGGAGCACTAAGTAGATTTTCGTTAGGTAGAGATGGACATTAGGTAGGTATAGATAAGTACTTTGTTTGTCCTTTTGTGCCTGTCAACCTCATATTTAGATGCCGCTTACATCAGGCGGAGTACGGCCATCTTGACTGCCCTCAATATAAAAATGGTATATTTTTGCCTTTTACCACGGGAGAGCCACGCTTAGGCATGAATAGGCCGGCTCGAGCGGAGTGATACCACGGCCTCACCGGAAGCCGGGGTGAAGCAGCGCGTGCGCTGTGTTTCGGCGAGTGTGTGAGGGTAGGTACCGGAATACACATAAAAAATGCCACAGAAAGTCGGATTTAACTGACGCTAACTTTCAAAAATTCATTGGTCTACAAGTTTGCAGTATGTCGTATCGTGTCTCCCTATATTCTATCTCTAACGTTTGTGCCGAACCATACTGAGATCATGGCAAGCGCGCATGTAGAATTGTAGATATAACTGGAGGCACGAAGCGATGACCGTTATTTTGCGCACTTGTAAAAAAGAAGACTTTCTATTAAAATTGGTTTCTGCGCACTCAAGGTCATAACTACAGCTTCTTGCCGTAGACTATGTGTGTGCGGTGCGTGTCCTGTTTAGTTCGCTTTGTAAGAAGCCGGCGTTTTGTATCTCATTAAAGTTCTTGAGCAACTATCAAAAACATACAATGTCAAAATGTGTACTATTTATTTCATGAAGCGTTTGGCATAAAACTCTACATAAAATAAAAAAATACACATTTTGACATAAGTCAATTAACATAATTTTAAATTATTTTAATTAGTAGAAATTAAGTACAATCAGGCGTTTTAATTATTAATCAGGATTCAGGTGTACCCACTTCGCATACGAAGGGTGATATCGGCCGGTTGTCCTTCTAACCAGCCAAGTTCTTCTAGGAAACCTAACAGCGCCACGCTGCTGAAGAATTTTCTGGAAACCAGTGAGTAGAACGGTGGCCAGCACATCAAGTTACTACAATCTGTCAAATTTCTTCAATCGAACCTCACTTTTATGTCAAACGTGTTTGGTTCAATATCAACTGAGAAATTTTGACAGATTGTAGTAACTTGATATGCTAGCCACTGTACCTAGTCCATTGACAACAACAACAAAAAAGTTTAACTTCAGTTCAAAGACTTCCTTTTTTATTATCATAACTACATGCACTTTAATATTTTCAACTTCGTTAGGTACTTACTTCGCGAAGTTATCTTTGTCAGCTCAAACATGACATAAAATAAATAATAAGCTGTCAAACCGTCTGTCACGAGCCGCCATATTTGCGAAGCTAATTACAATATCAGTGGCACCTGCCGTGTTTTACAACAAATTATTACATTACTATAATCGATTCCAATATTTTACAAAGAAACGTTAGGATCTCTATTTAACGCAAAAAAACTGCTAAGTATTTTAACTGTGGGACTGGCAACTTTGTCATGTGCAAATTAAAATAACAACACTTGCTGTTTTTTTCCTATTTGATGGTTTACTGAGACGTTGAATTATGCCGATGTCAAATAAATTTATGACTTGTCTATAAAACAATGGAGTTTAGCGTTCTATTGTTACAGACTCAATTTTTAATCAATAACCCACCTAACAGTAAGTACCTAGTTTTTAAAACTACTTATGAAATGTCTTTATTAAAGTGAAAATTTGTTAATGTGATCATTAAAGATTTACTTATGTTGGATTTTTAGGTAGGTAATTAGGTTAATTCAAGTTCAATAAGTGGTTGTCTTAAAATACCTAAGTAAAAGAAACATTTTGTTAATATTGATGAATGCAAACTGAATTTTCTTTTTACATATTGCCTACGTTGCTAATGTTTTAAAATAGACCTATTAATTTATAAATGGAATATCAAATAGAATCCAATTAGTAATAACTAATAGCAAAGACAGAAATAATTGCAAAGTGAACAGCGCCAGCTTAAAACGATACACCCAACGCCATCTAGCGTGCGGTAGCGGGACTCACGACCAATTTATGCTAAGTTAGTCGCCCGGGGTGGGGTATGAGAATCCCTAGGTTCTAATAGGAATCTTCTTAGAAAAATAAAGTCTGAAATTATTAATACGAGTACATAGCCAAGTTCTAAATAGAGTGACATTTATTTTTACTCGGTTGTTAGCTATTTTCTTTTTGTTTGTTTGTTGCATTATAAAAGTTACTTAGACCTATTTAATTATAATCTCCTATTACAAATTAACGGCCACTGTTTTTTTGTGTCTTGGCCCTTGGGTGAGCAACACAACCTTACCAATTACTTTTTTTATATTAAGTAAATGGGTTTGCACTTGACCTCGTCTCACCTCATTTCTTGTTGGAATTGGACGGTGATGCAAATTGGTGAATCACATCACTGGAACATTGTCATGGTTTAAAAATAATGCTGTCACTTTTATAAAAGTGAAAATGTAAAGAGACAGCATCAGTTTCAACACTATACCGCATATCTAGCAAAGATATTGGATATAAAACAAGATGGAGCACTATGAAAATGAATGCAATGTTAATTTCGACTCTATGCGGTGGGAATAAAGATTACTTTGAAATGCCACATCGCTTTACAGAAAATCGAGCCGAGCGAGATGTCGCTATATAGGATGATGTCCTTGTCTAATGGGTTGCCATCATAAAAAAAAAACCTTTGTGGTATAACTTAAGCAATGTTTATATTTCTTCTTCGGGAAACTTTCAAAATATTTAATAATTTAAAGGAAAGGAAACGTTGGAATTAATTATGTCTTTTTTATTTTTTTATTTTAATCCATGATAAACGACTGTTTTTATGTAAAAGTCGGTGATATGGTAGTTTTAATTATAATCAATATGCAACACTTGGCGTCTCGACATCACCATTATGGCGGCGGCAAAAATAATTTGAAAGTTTGCATTATTGTGACGATAAAAATAACGTTTAAAAATTGTGATTATTTATTTGTAATGGTTCTCACTTTTGTGTGATAGCATGCAAAAGAGAATCTTATAAAGGTTGCGGTGTATTTTTCATAAGTAAGTATTTAGTCAAAGTTTTTTTTTTGCATTGAGTAGGGTGTCCATTTCGCTTGTCATCTAAAGACTTACTTTTTTATTTTTTTTTGGACAAATCGGAAAGTTTTCATGGTCGAATAAATTGCATGATAATGGACGACCATAAAAAGGTCATGTTACGTAAAAAGTGCAGCAATAAATCTATTTAATTTTTAAATTATCAAATCGTAAAGTATGTACGTTTGTATGAATAATACGCTATGGCCGGTTAAATGTGCCGCAGAGTGTATTATTATAGGTAGGTAAATAGAAAATCTAATAAGGTTAGCACAAACTTTTCGAAAAGTCGGTAGTCTCTTCGTATCGTACGTATACATAATAAGGAATTTTAATTTGGAACTTGTGTTCTTTCTACAAAATTGCTTATAAATACTCAAACGATACTTTGAAACGTTCGTGCTAGCCCTTCTAGTTTGAATGGGCTTCACGAGTTTCCTAGAGAACGCAATGTCCGACTCCCACGTGGGTGGACTAAGTTTGACTAACAATAATTGTAATCGAAACGCTAAAACGTGTGGTCACCTTATTAGAGTAGGACGCTATCCAATATATAGACATCTCGCGAGGCTCGAATGTAAGTAATAAGTGCGCCATCTTGTTATAGTGTAAAATCTTTGATATCTAGTTATTAATACGTAAATGTCAAATAATACGTACTCGTATTATTTGACATTTACGTTGGGCAAGGCATTGTTAAGGGGCTATAATAATATGGTATTTTCGCCACAATCAGTGTAAATAGGTTGGCAGCGCTAGTTTCATTCGTATAGCCCCTTAATACGTAAATGTCAAATAATACGAGTACTCAAGGCATTGTTAACGCAATAGTTGAGATAACGATGTGTGGCATCGTTATAATTTACCTTCGGGATCTCTCAACTCGACTACAACCTGTCACAAAAATCGACTGGCCGGATGATGCATTGGTAGTGATCCAGCCTCTTACGCCAAAGGTCATGGGTTCGAAGGTGGTTTTTCAGTGTCTGGGTGTAACTATACATAAATGTATTTAAGTATTATATTTGTGTTTCCTCTGTTGTCTGATATCTGTAACACAAGTGCTTATGCTACTTAGTAATGGAGTCAGGTCAATATGAGATGTTGTGTGAATTTATTTATTTATTTAAAATTAAGATATCTATGGAATAAATCTCTTTATCGGCCGAAACAGCCTTGTCGCACTGACACTGGCATACTCCAATGAAGCCGCTAACGTCACCACAAAACGACTATGAATCCTTAAACCCCCATTCATTCCCCCTCCTTTTCTGCCATCACTTACATTGTAACAGCTATCTAGATCTGTGTATATAAATCGTATCTCAGATATCCTTTTATATCACTAACTGCCACAAAGCGGTCGCATTGATCGGACGCAAGAGTCGAACAAAAACTATGCTAAAGAGATGTTTCGGCGGATCAAAGGGCCGCGTCTGCGCGCGCGCAGCGTATTGTACATTGTACGCTAATGCGCCGATCTGCATGCGGGGGATAGGTACTGATGCTGGTGGAAAGTGTTTTATTCAATAAGCAAAACACCCTTTCATACTGTTTCCGAATATTCCAAAACTATTACTACTATCTATGACTAGCTTTTGCCTGCGGCTTCGCTCGCGCCCCCCACTTCCCTAAAATGGGGGGTTAGAAAGGGACAAAAAGTAGCGAATGTTACTCTCCATTCCTTCAACTTAAAAAATCACGTCAAATCGTCGCTCCGTTTTGCCGTGAAAGAAAGAGAAACATGCAGACAGACAGACACACTTTCCCATTTATAATATAAAGTAGTATGGAAGTATGGATTTGAGAAAAAAAAATTAAAAAAAATCGATCCACGCCGCTGCTGCAACATTATTACCTACTTATCCATTCGATTCAAGAAGAATCATTTCGATTCGGAACTTACTTTTGCTATTAGTTTCAAAGCGTACCAATAGATGGCGTTAGGCGTCGAATGCATCGCGCTAGTGTTTTTCGGTTATACCGAAATAGACGAATCTTTACAAGTAGGTATAGTAGGTATAGGTATATTATGTAAGATGATGGAGTGTGCCACCCTACCGCTGGCGGGATGTAGTAAACGCGGACCTGCAAGAATTGCAAGCAGGAGATTGGCGACAAGCTGCACAAGACCGAGACAAATGGCGACGTCTCGTATTAGAGGCCAAGACTCTTTTGGATCGTTGAGCCATCGGAGCTAGATGATGGTGTGAATTTATTTATCTTACTAGTGGTCCGCCCTCACTTCGCTTCGGGACCGTAATTCAGAAACGAACCAATAGATGGCGCTGTGCTCAATTACATCGCGCAAGCGTTTCGTGTTTTCGGTTTACCTATAAGCCTTAGAAGATAGAAGTTATCTCTTTATAAATAGTATAGATAGTCACTTCTACTTTTCCGTTAAGCCTCTTTGAATTTTCCCTGACCTCCCTGGTATCTAATATAATCTTGCACTATCGACCGTTTCTAATGTGGTCCGTAGATCGCGCCCCACATGCGCGTGCGACCCTACGACCCTTTCTGGTAGGGGCTCCACTTGGGAATTCCACTAAGGACATGATACTATGTCAGTGGGTTGTAGGCTTTTTAAAACGAAAGCCACGTCGTATCCGTCTCATTCACGGGGCTTTGTTTTTGGAGATTTTCCGTTCAGAAGTTCTTGTGTCAGCCCAAAAAAAAGGGGATCTTGGGCTAAAAACTTCTGAACAGAAAATCTCCAAAAACTATTTTTGTCCCGCAAAGCAAGGTAAGCCATAGGTCCTGCGCCTGATCCATCTTCTGGTGTCCCATCAAAAATGAGGTGTCCTGGAAACGGCAGACGAAGTCTAGGTCGTCCGGTGTCACGATGGGCTGACGAAAGGACGAATGGATCGCCAAAAGCGGAGAGACTACATGGATCCGAGCTCAGGACATTGGCGTAAGGGAAGGAATATAGTAGGTATACTCAGCAGTGGGTACTACCAGGCAGATAATGACGATGACATTTATTTACTGACCACAGATAAGAACTGGTGAGTTATTGTAGTTGAGGGTTTTCAATTTTTACAGAAACAACCTACATATACATAGATACACCCAGGCACAAAAACCTTACACGCACCCACGACCTTTGCCACGGGCCAGTATTACTTAAAACACCCTGAGTGATGGGCACCCCAGCCTCAGGTATGTTATCGTACGGGATCGGCGCACGCGCAGGGGGGCGGGGCGGGCGCGGGGGGCCGTGGGCCGGACTCGCAATTACTCCTAATTGCCGCCTGGATTTCACAAATAATTCACTAATGCAGGGCCGGGCACGCCCAGGGTACTTGCGTATGGTAATTTCGATGGAAGCCATTTTAGGGGCTGCACTTGGGAAAATGCGATGTTCATTTATAGCTTTTCCTTTTTTTTAAAAGATGAAACGATGATGAGATGTGACGTCACACATTATTGGTCTATCATAATCGACAATCAATTTATTTTTATAACTTTGATTGTCCGGCTATGCTGGCTTTTCAGGTCTCAAATTCTCGTTAGGTATTTTTGATATGAAAAAAAGTAATAGGTAATTAGTAAGGTTATCAGCCTGCATAAAATACTTTCCCACTGCAGGGCAAAAGCCTCCATCATAGAAATCAAGTCATCGCTATTTGTGATGGGATTAGGCTTAATCGCCACACTTAAATTGGTGGCAACCCGTCTTATTGATGCTTTTGAATGTTCCCATTTTTTGAAGTCTGGATCCCCACCTGATGCTCACACACTTGTGCACTAATAGGTAGTGACACGTCCGCGTCTGTAAAAATGAACTTAAAAGTAGAAGCAGAGAGGTTCTCAACTCCTCTGCTTAAAAAGGTACGCAAATCGGGCCCCAAACATTGTAGAGATACCTATTATCTACAAAATAGGTACTAATTACCTATCAGATTTGCAAAATAACATAAAAAAAATACTTTTATAGCTGAATCTAGACATAATTGTAAATTACCATCGTAACAACCCCATAACTTCCAGCCCATCAAACCTATTTGCCCTCCCTTTCTTTCAAAACGAGAGAAATTGGGGGCTTTACACTAATTACAATGAAAATGGGCGAAAAACTCAATATTATTTGAGGTTATGTTTGTAAACGATTCACGCGCCGTTAAAAAATTAAACCGCTGTCTATGGTCACCAAAAGGCTCTTATAAATATGCATAGAGTAATTTTTAAAGAGGGAACCTTTAATAAGTGAGGTGCGCTCCTCGGGCCGCCGGTAAATTGCTTCTTGGATTATTATTCCTTCCATCGCCAATCCTATCCATTTAAAACCAATTATGTTTTATTATTGAGCGAGGAGGTGAGGTGAGAGTATGTTAGAGAAGGATAGAGATAGCTGGGTCGAAGATAAGCGTGTGTTTTAATCTATGGTAGAGCGAGGGCGCGCTTTTTTTGTTTATTTTTTTTTATTTTCTAAGATGCATGGCACGGGCGCGCTGTCTGCCTTGAGTTTGAATGGAGGCCTAATGGATGGGTCCGAAATATGAAATTAAATCGGCCATAATGAGTTACATAGGATCGCATTCGACGGGTCGCTGAAGGCTTTTGTTCTTGGGTCGTTGACTCGCCGTAATTACCTATCGTCGTGTTTGTATCGTTTTTTGATCTTAATGCACGTTTATTTTGAGGCATAATGAAATGAATACTGAGTGATGTTCTGTGGGCAAGATAAGAGCTTTATTTTTAGCTGAGAATAATAATATTAAATATCTAATGACCTCCTACCAATGACTTCGATAGTAAAATCTCTATATAGGTATTTACGCAATTCTATAGGTACTGAAATGCGCCAGACCATCACACCAAACAACCTGGTCTCTAACTAGGGCACCCCTGATACTATGAGTACCAAATAATAAACTGGGGGCGTCAACCCAGAAACCCAGACCCAAGACAACTTAGAAAATTTAGTTTTCTAAATTGACTTGACCGGGAATCGAACCCGGGACCTTTCGCGCTTTGGGCGAACACCTAGCCACTGCGCTATCCAGGCCGTCCTCTAAGAAAAGTGATCCCAAAAGCGCTGTCTTTTTTTGCGACAGACGAACAGACGGATCACCTGATGGTAAGCAATTAATACCGCCGCGCATGCAGACCCGCAACATCAGAGTATCAAAAAATGTGTAGGTCTTTATACCGTGGGACACCCACGCTTCGGCATCAATGGGCCAGCTCGACCGTAGTGATACCACGGCCTCACAGAAGACCTGGCCTGCGATGTTTCGTGGAGTGAGTGAGGGCACCGGAGGCCTAATTGGGAGGAAAGTGGGTTAAAGGTTGGCACTTTAGCAGCGCACTTGTGACTCTACAGGTGTTGCTGTTGTCTAAGGGCGGCGGCCATCGCTTACCATCAGGTGATCCGTCTGCTCCTCTGCCACCTATCACATAAAAAAGGTACATTTTGAAAATATTTTGAATTCCGAAAATGTTTCCGCTACATTTTATGTTCGACTCAAATCCATAGGTTTTTAATATTTTTACTTTTTTGTTAGGTAGATATGTGTTTAGTTACGTAAGGTTTAAGAGCTTGTGTAATTAAATCAAATAAATTATGAAACTATGAATAAAATAAATTGGTTTTAAATTCCGAAAATGTCAAAAAGCGTTATTTCGCGAATGGAGCCTTCATTAGTGGCGACACGTTTCACGCATCCGCACTCATAGGCACCTATCTCCTTTAACATTGGTACGGTGGCTAGCACATGAAGTTACTACAATCTGTCAAATTTCTTCAATCGAACCTCACTTTTATGTCAAACGCGTTTGGTTCAATATCAACTGAGGAAATTTGACAGATTGTAGTAACTTGATGTGCTGGCCACTGTACGTACAGTAACACATCTTCTATCTTCTATATCTTCTTCTATCAATATTCTATATTTATAAAGAGATAACTTCTACAGACAACGACAAGGCTTATAGGTAAACCGAAAACACGAAACGCTTGCGCGATGTAATTGAGCACAGCGCCATCTATTGGTTCATTTCTGAATTACGTTCCCGAAGCGAAGTGAGGGCAGGCCACTATCAAAGTATAAAACTGTCAAATTTCTTTAATCGACTCTCATCTTACTGCCTTACACATTAGGTTGAATATCAATTGAGGAAATTTGACAGGTTTTGGTAACCTGATGTGTGGTTGACTGTACTAAAGCATCCTGCACTACACGCTTACTAAGTTTACTCATGAATTCACTCATTCCAACGGTTAATGGGTAGTGGATCGCGCGTTAAAGCGACGGCTGCGCTTGGGGTTCGATCCCCGGGTCGGGCCAAAAATTTGTACCTGCGTTTTTCTGTTGAAATTTTCTCAATATCAGCTTGAAATCTAGTAGTTATTTATGACGCTCTACCTACCCACGTGTCTCGGTAACATTCATGTTGGCCCTGCGCCCGATCTCTCTTCGGTCGTGTCACACACCAGTGTGTGTTTGTAAAGTAGATGGAACACCAGTCCCGTCGTATTAAGATGATGAGGGAATAGAGAGTGCCCCTGTGTTTGCGCATACACTTGAGCATTATAATATCCTGCGTACGTGGCTGATCGTTAAGATTGGCCCCGAAGCCGAATATCGGTTGGAGGACTTATATCATAAAAAAACATATTTCGAGCCCACGGTTGTCGCAGCCATGTTTTCCCACCACAGATGCAATCTACCCTCGAAAAGTTCAACTTTAATAACACGCGACCAACCAATCACTTGTTTGCGCGCCATAATTTAAATATGGAAGGGTCAAGCCCCTGGCGGAGTTGGTGGCTCGTCCATCCGTAGCAATTAAAAATAAAGGCAACGTGTAATTTGTTTCAGTTTATGGCCAGTACGGCCGCAAAAGGACCAAAAAGTATGAATTACCATTTTGATCGGCGTATTTCTGATTGAGTGAGGTCTGCCGATGCTGGTGCCGGATAAATTCGAAAAGAAAGAAAACGAGTTAGTGGCCTGTTATTTAGGCGAACGAGAGATTATACAAAACATAATATTAGGTAAAAAATATTTAGATACTCTCCCGTCTTCAACTCGCTACACTTATCCTCTACACCGAGGTTGTCTGGAAGTGATCGCTACTAACGATAAGTGCGCCAACTTAGTATTAGCATAAAACAATATAAATAGGTAAGTAATATGTTTTTTTTTCATATGATAGGTTTTTTTTTATTTGATAGGGCAGCAGCAGCGGAGTTAAAGTGCGCTTGAACACTCTTTTCCCCCTATTGGACCTCTGGTACCGTCACTCACTCTGCGAAACACTGCGCAGGCGCTTCTTCACGCCCCGGCGCGCCGGTCTTCTGTGAGACCGATTAGTTGGCAATCGCATACCATCAAGTGATCCATCTGCTCGTCTGCCACCTATCACATAAAAAAAAGATAGGCTTAAGAAACAGTTTTCAGACTAGGCCCCCTGGTATCGCATGTTTAAGGCTGTGCACAGTATGTAGCGATATTTTAACAATAAAACTTAATTGATGAGGCTCCGTCCTAGTTAGTATTAACCATTATCAAAGCCCTGAATTACATACATACCTAATAAAACTAATATTTATCGCATCGCATTCTAAAGTTTTCCCGGGTTCGAGCCCCAGGATAAATCAAGCGAGCTATAATAAGTAATGCGTATGGTTTTTTCTGTCAGAATAAAAGTATTTGATAGTTTTTATTAATTTGTTTTAATTATAAAACTCGTAATCAGCTACATAGCGTGTAATAAAGATTTGTAGCAAAAACACCTATTTTTAAAGTTTTAGTATACGTTCAGAAACTTGTTTGTTAAGTCCCTTGGGTATAAGTCAAACGAACAAAATTAGCACGGACTCAATAAAATAATCTCTCAAATAAAATGAAATTATATATTTTAATGTAAAATTAATCGTTTCTTTAGTTCCTATTGTAAAAAATATTCAAACAATTCAGTAAAAAATAACTCATTATTTAGATCAAGATTATACAACCTTTTCCGAACGAAACGCGCAAACGTCAAAACAATGACATAACCATACGGGCAAAGTGTGAGCGAGATTCATTTACGATGTATTCGTAAATTTGCAAAGTTTACTTAGAATTTTGAATACAATAGTGTCGTAGAAGTGATTCAACTTGAATATTCCCAAAATGTCTTACACACTGATGCGCCACTTGCGCCGCACGGCGCTGTTAACACAGCAAGTTCGCTTGGAAACAACCATGACCAACCTAACTCAGGAAGATTTCGTATTTCGGCCTCCTCTGGCTCAGTGGGGCAAAGTTATCAGACAGGCGGAAAAGATAGTCGGCTATCCGACCTCTTTCATGAACCTTCGCTGGCTACTGAGTGATGAATTCGCCAATTTAGCGATGCATTTGCGCAAAGTCGTAAGTTATGTTTTTGTTCGTTTTCCTCCTTCATTTACCTGTAATGTTATCGAAATTAATTACAAAGTATTCTAAAACTTGTATTAATGCGTCTTAAATGCATAAGTGAATCTAAAATGTGTACATTGAACTGAAAATGTATTACATAAGTAACAGCGCGCCCATGTGACTGGTCACTGGCCATCAAGGTTACTTCCTGGTGAAGAAACAATAATAAATTACGTCACACTGACAAGTTGACGAGACTTATTATTTTTTTGGTTTCATAGCAACCAGATATTTGTTAAGTGCATTGCACTTAAAAAATTCCTCGGAGGGGACTTGAACCCACAACCTTCCGCAAACCGGGCAGATATGCTATCCACTTTACACCATCCGAGCCCCTTACTAAGCCGACGAATTTCGTAAGTGCTTAACTCGCCATGAGCTGACGATAGTCTCATCAATATTGTTATAGTCTCAGATATTTGTTACACTACAGTGTGACTAGGAAGTTAATAAAATTGTAATTAATAGTACTACCAAAAAATTTTTTTAATATCTATCTGATGTTCTAACAGAAAACCATTTCTCAAAGTAGGCATATTACTGTGTATAATATTATACATTTTGTGTAGAACCATAGTAATAGAATAATAAGTTGTACTGAAGGCAAAAACTTGTATAATTTATTATAAAAAATCTTTTTAGGTTGACAGCAATCACCCAATCTTGAAGACAGCAAAAACAGTCCTCTATAATGAACACAACAACCTCCAGCCCTGGGGCCTCGTCATCCTGCTGCTGTCCAAAGCTGTCACTCCGTCCTACACCCTACTGGAGCCAAACACCATCTCGGAGAACCAAAGAATACTTGCTGAACTAACAGAAATGATACGCACAGGCCACTACATACACCGAGGCCTCCTCAACGTCCCAGTTCAAGATCGTGACATGAATATGGATACAACAATGTTTGCAAACAAAATTGCCATTTTGATTGGTGATTATTTGCTCGTAACCGCAAACGGTATGCTGGCAAGATTAAAGAATCAAGATTTATCATACTTAATCTCCACTGCTTTGCGGGATATAAGTGAAGGAGAATTCTTTGGTGATAGGGACTTGCAGAATATGCCGTTACCGGGTAAACCAGTCAGTGGTAGAATTGATGAATTCAACATATGCAGTGATACTCTGCCTTTGGATACTGCTAATACACTTGGGTCGCCAATTAGAGAGTGGACGTTACGAACGATGTATGGTGGCGGTTCACTCTTCGGGCGCGGGTGTCAAAGTGCGTTGCTATTGGCTGGTCTCAATATCAAGGAGCAGGAGAAGGCGTACCTGTTTGGCAGCCATTTATGTCTTGCGTGGCAAGCTGCTAGCGAGCTACAAAAAGTTACCTCCGAAAAAGGGTCATATTCCTTAGTCAGTGCACCAGTACTTTTTGCATTGAATGAAAACCCAGACTTGTATGGTGTCATAGAAAAAGGAAAGTGTAACGTAACAGATATAGACTACGAAGAATTAAAGTCTGATATTGTGAAAACCGATGCCATTGAAAGGACTAAGTTGTTATATACGGAGAATGCGAACAAAGCTAGTGCTTACGCTGAAATGTTTGGTGATAGTGAAGTTATTGATACCATTAAGAGGTTAATTAAGACTATGTAACATAGATTTACTAAGGTGTAAATAGATTTATATTTGTGTTAGACGTACATTGGTGACTTGATTTCTATGATGGAGGCCTTTGTACTGCAGTGGGACATATATAGTCTGATGCCTGATAGGTACTTAAGTGATGCAAAGAATGTATTACCAATACACCCTGTATTTGATGGATGGCCCTTGGTCTCTAAAATTCTAATATGAACCTTATTACTTTAACTTAAGTGTTAATTTTTCGGAGTCTACTAAACTAGCGCAATGTTATCATTCATATCTTTACGTGAGCATTAAAGTGATATTATCATCAATAAAAAAACTTTATGATGACATTAAATAATATTGCTAAGTATAGAAAAAATATATCAAATGTTATACAGGCAGGTCTATGTAGTGTAAGTATTTAAATTCAGGCATTTTTTTGAGATATTATGTTCCTATAAAATAATATTATCGTCTCCTGCTAAAGCACATTTCTACATGGGGTATGCATGGTCCATGATCCAGATTTTGTTAATTGAAGACATTGCCGTCCTGTAAATATACCTGTCGCATTCAAACAAAAGCGCGCACAACGAGTGTGAAAGAGTGCAGAACCCCGATTCGGTCGCTTCAAATTAGGCCCACAGGCCTTCGCAACCCTTAGGCAGGCGATCTAGCTAGATTATGTTATTGTACACATTCAGAATTTGTTCCTAATTTTCTCAGTATTATTTTATAAGAGGATTTAGGAGAATTTACGAATAAAGTTACTGAAGTGTTTTGTCGATAAGTTCAATACTATTTGGACAGTCTTTATTAGGTAGTGTCCAGAGATGAAGATTTCAAAATTTTTTATGGATAACTTGTGAGAGTTTGTAAAGCGTTCTCTACACTTATGCTATGAATCGCGACTCGATTTCGTAGCGAGAACACGTTACGACTTCGCGGTGAGAAAACAAGACTCAAGACTGGCAACGGTTGACGGTAATCGCCCAATAAAGTTTCGGCTTCGCGTGCAATTTGCAGTAAGTGTAGAGCGCGCTAAATGTTGGTGTCAAAATAACGTACGAAAGTTTTTTTTATATCTGTAATAGGGATGTTTTAGAATTACCTAATTCTATTTTTATGTTGATGTTTATAACTATGTGATATAAGAATACATTTATTATTTTTTAAATGGAAGCACTTTTAATATTTATTACTACTGTTATGTACTCTCAATTAAATTAAATTCAAATAGCTATTATTATTAGTATAGCTTACAAATTGGTATCAAATAGGTATTACAGATTCTTTCTATATAACAATCTATTTCAAAAATTGTGTTGTTGAGAGCTTTGGAAAAAATGTGAGCTTGTTTAAACATTTATATCCAATATTCTTATCAGATTTTTTATAGAACATTAAAATGGTATCTTAGCTTATTTTTCGAAATATACAAAAAAACATTATAACTTAAAAGCACGCAAAAAAATAAACCAACTCGTACACTTCCGACAAAATGGCCCCACAAGCCTCGATAACCAATCTTGATGCCTCGCAAAACTATTTCACATGCCGAATTAATTTAATTATAAATAAACGCTCCGATAAAAATCGACCCACTTTCCGAACGGTGACGTTTGACAGGTCCGCGGCCGGTGTTCATTTCCCGCGCATATCCGCGCGCCATCACTGAGGTCGGGTGTTTCTCGCCATTTTAATAAAACTGGGCTTCGTTCGTACCAAATACAGAATATCGGGTCGGATGAGTAGCATGAGATAATTTTAATTATTACACGTGCATTGTAGGGTTGATAACAACTTTCAACAACTATGTTATGTTACTTTATTTATAAAATATTATGCAGCTGCTGCGTACTTGTGTAGTTAGCATCAGAATCTCAAATTGACAAAGTAGGCTAATTGAATAATTTCTAAAATGTTATTAATTTCTTAGCGTCTAGACAGTTTAGATGTTCAATTTCAAAATGCAATGTTAAATTGCGCGGAAGCGCTCAAACGGCAATATGGCGTATGCTTACAAGGGTATGATGCAACTAAATTAACGTCTCTCTGTATCACGTTGAGTGAAGTAAAACAAAACAAGAAGTTAAATTACCTTTATTTCTCCATATACTGCAAAGCTTCCGCGTGTATCGTGGTCGCCATCTTCTGGAGCGCTTGCCGCGCGTCCTCCACCGGGAACTTGTCGCTGTACCTCAGGATCGCCTCCAACTCCTCATCCAAGA
This sequence comes from Cnaphalocrocis medinalis, assembly GCA_014851415.1. Lineage (NCBI taxonomy): Eukaryota > Metazoa > Arthropoda > Insecta > Lepidoptera > Crambidae > Cnaphalocrocis > Cnaphalocrocis medinalis. The sequence goes on along the minus strand of CM026293.1, from coordinate 11,574,763 downwards.
ACAACGACAGGTACTCTATAGCCCTCGTGCCTCGCACTGCGTAATACAGCTGCTTGTACTCCATTGGCTTCCCTTCCAGCTTATGTTCAAGGAGGTAGCCGTATACTGTTGGATATTCCCACATCGCCCAAGTCACTGGCGCACCAACCAAGGAGTAAGAATACGGATGGGTAAAGAAGTCTTTGACGTCAAGGTACGCCTGCCAGAGCAGCGCTAAATGTCCTCCGAGGATGTAGGCGTCTCTCTCGTACTGCTCCCCTCGGTGGGCGAGCTTCATGGCGCCCTGGCAGCCCTTGCCCAGGATGCTGCCAGAAGTGAGCATGGTCCGCAGCTTCCACTCGTCCTTGCCTTGGCCCAGGTACTCGTTGGAGCCCAGTTTCTTGAGGTTATCCTCAGTTTCCCATTCGTAGTGGCTTTTGATGTTGTTGCTCCCTAAAATGGAATTACTTTTGATTGAGTGCCAATAATGTTACGTAAGCTATCCACACGTTGGGTCAAACAATTTTTCTCTTTATCTTCTTCATACGATTTTCACCTCAATAATTTTGACTCTAAAGATGGAACCAGATAAAAACATTAGCAGATGGAGGTTAACTAACGTATTGGTTCATTTTTTTAGTAGGTACTTAGTAGTTTCAGGTAGGTTTCACTACACAATCTCAATCACAAAGGTAATCAAGAAAAACTGACCTTTAGGTATCGATGGAAGTGGGTTGTTCATGCTGTCGTGCTCTCCGAAGAAGTCTCCCTCCACCAGATCCCGGAGGCCGGTGGAGATGAGTTCCGTCACCGAGTTGTTGCGGAGGCCACCTAAGTTCTGAAGGCATGTGGCGAGGAGGTAGTCCCCTAGAAGAAGACAGTGGGTTAGACTGGAGTAGTGTTATAGAAGGCTCACATCTGCCCGAAGGAAAGTCTATTGCTCCCAAGGCTATCACTGTTCATAACGTGGGAGCGGAGGACACAATTAGTTCAATTTAGTCGCACTGTCCACTCGGAGACGATCGCTCCCAGACCTACGATGATGATAATAATATAGTCAAAGCTCAAAGCTTTTTGTGGTGAATTCCCAATAGGGGTGAAGTGACATTGAGATGAAACAAGACCAAGACTATAGATTGTGAAGAAAGGCACCGGAGATAGAGCTCTTAGCAAGTACCTGGTGACCGTCTCCCAAGATTTGGTCCGTATGCTGATACGGTAGGACCATGGGCTGGTGGCGGGATTAATCCTAGGTATCGTGAAAGCTTTCAATTGTCTGAAGCTCCTAACTCCTCAGGAATCTAATTCAGATCTTGAGCCTTTTTGGAGAACTAGATCGATCTCAGGTCTTTTCTTGGGCTTGGGTTTTTTCTGTAGACTGGCCTTTTAGGGAGATAATTATTTCCATTTTTTGATGGAAGACCATGAGGTGACTAACCTGTAAGCAGCACAATCTTGTTGCCATACAGCAGATCCTTGAACTTCTCGCCGTGCTTCTGCTTCTCCTGGAGGTTGACCATCGTCTTGTGGATGAGGTGTCCTGTCCTCTTCATCTCTACTATCTCGGCCACCGCTCGCTGGGAGTGGAGTACTCCTGAGTCGTATTGGATTTGAGTGAACTCCTAATGGGAGGTATAAGTTACTACTTTTAGCTTTGATGCCAAGGGCTTCAGCACGTTCTGCTACTTTTGGCTTCAGAATTGTCAAAGCAAAAGAGGCATTCACGTAGACAAGACTTTTAAGATTGCAAGAAAAATCTTGACAGAATTCATATAGCGAAAGGATACCTAAACACTGGCGTTATATCCAGTGACTGTGACTGACTGATTCAACAGCTGACTACTCAGACTCACGCATGGCTATCGCAGTGCACTCACGTCCGCTTTCTTCAATAAGTGTCCTGCGCTCGCGCAACCTCAATCTTTGACACTCAGGGACGCTAAACTTTAATTTTATTTACTTATTATCATAGGAATTTGTTAGCATACAGTGAACCAAATCATCAACAAACCTAATCGTAAAATTCACTGAAGCCACTTTCGTTGAATCGTTTATTGTCTAACTGGGCAGGGATATTAAAAGTAAAGATTTACTGACCTAATCTACAGTAAGGAGGACTACATACATTTGGATTGAACCCTGCGGCCTTGGAGACGAGCAGCACGATGAGGCCCACCGACTGAAGGTTGCTCTTGGAGCCTATCAGCAGGTTCTTTGCAGATTTCAGGAGCGGATGATTGGAGCCAACCTAGAGTATGAAATAAAATTATCAGTTGTTCCAGAATCACTGGAGAGAATACCTGTCAATCAAGTCAATCCAGAATACCTGTAAATTTTATTTTTGTTATAGCAAATCTTTGCAATTTATTCTTATGTAATTAATATCGTCGGCTCATGGCCAATCAAGCACTTACAAATTCGTCGGCTTAGTCCCGTACGTAGCCGACGTGTTCGGTTAGTTTAATTAGTAGAACCGCCACCCGGTATGTAGAAAGTTGTGGGTTCGAGTCCCACCTGAACTCTTCGATGTGTTTTGAGTGCATTATTTACTTATTATTATCCTTGTATTACTTTAGGTGGCAGACGTCGCCGTGCCATTCTGTGGCCGTGCGCCTCCAGTTCGCGTGACCACGGCTGTTGTAAAGTGGTCGAAACGTCGAGCAGTAAGTGCTATAATGTAGTAACTTATATTTAAATATCCTCGCGTTTAGTCCCGTTTATATTAAGTACTAGTGGCCCGCCCTCACTTCGCTTCGGGCCCGTAATTCAGAAATGAACCAATAGATGGCGCTGTGCTCAATTACAACGCGCAAGCGTTTCGTGTTTCCGGTTTATCTATAAGCCTTGTCGTTGTCTATAGAAGTTATCTCTTTATAAATAGTATAGATTTGTATAATGCAACGCGAATGTTTAAAAACATATCTGGCATCAGATCCTAGGTTAGGTTAGGTACCTATGTATACCATGAAGATGTCGTGGTGCTAGGCTCCGTGTCGCGGACCCATGACATCTTCCAAGATGGACGATGAGGGAGAGGCCCAGAAGCATACCCGTCCATCGGGGGGTGGACGGGTATGCGTAAAGAATTTCCCCTGCTGGGTCAACAAAAAAAAAGGTATGTATAATTGTATACCATAAGGTCCCTCCACTACGACCACAAACCTTCAAGAAAAGGGCATATCTCGCTCTGAAAGGCCGGCAGCGCACCTGTGAAGCCCCTGGAGTTGCAGGTGTTCATGGGCGACGGTAATCGCTTAACATCAGGTGATCCGTCTGCTCGTCTGCCCCCTATCCTAAAAAAAAAAACGTAAATTATCCAAAACCCTCAACTCACAAGCTTCCTCAAGTTTATGGCCGTGTTAGCGATCTCATCGTTGAACAGCCACCTCAGGTTTAGGAAAGAGGTGGGGTACCCGACGATCTGCTCCGCCTCCGACACCACGTCGCGCCAGTCCTGCGCCGGCGCACCCAGGCCGAGGCCCCAGTCCGAGTACTGCCGGGAACTTTAAATAGACAAGGTCTCTTACACTACCGCACCTTCTATACTATTTATAAAGATGTCAATCTCATATTCCACGCCAGAGTTTAGCAAACCAAAAACATATTATGTTAGTATGGATTTATCTGTAAACTTGACAAAGGGGGAAGGTGCTCAGGTATGGTAGCTAATAGCTGCAATCCAGGTAGCTAATAACTGCCAGTTGCTGACTGGCCCCACCAATGAATACGACCAGTGGCGGGGCAATTTTGATGTGACCAAGACTGATTTCACGAGGCCCTTGTCGATTTTACGACGATGATGATCGATAAAGCCCGAGACCCCTTGTACCGCCAGGCCGTGGGCGGTTGCCCACATCGCCTACGCCTTGCGCCGCCTCTGGATATGATGATCAAACTGTTGTCTTCTCCTTCCCCTTCGGTTACAGGGGGGTCAGCCTCTCGCTCCCCCTCCGCTGGCATCTCACCTACCTGACGTATCTTTTCACCAAGTGATTTCGCTGCTGGTGATATTTTCTCACTCGGCATTTTGCAAAATTACCCACATTATTGCACAATTTCGACAGGTTTCCTGCACACACAAGTAGAAGTGACGGATTTGAGTAATAAACATTTAAGGATTTTAACGAGAACATTTTGACCAAAAAATATGAGAAAATCTTGGAGAAAATAATAGGGGTTCTTGTCACTTTGGCATATTATTCTTCTGACAGATAACAGAACTTAAATAGAGTATGGAAATAATGTTACGTTGACATCAGGTCCAACCAAAGAGTAAAGTAAATATACCAAACGACATTGTTCGTTTTACGTCAAAGGCTTTATTTAATAGGTATAAAATCTTTGCTTTACGTATGTTTTACTCATGAATTTTAATAGGTCCATGGCTTAGAACATTCGTTGGTTGAATGCTCTAGGGGTCCATGGTTTTTACTACCTATCGCATTTCCACAAAAAAGGCTGAGTTGTATCTCTATCCATACTATCCATACTAATATTATAAATGCGAAAGTAACTCTGTCTGTCTGTCTGTCTGTCTGTCTGTCTGTCTGTCTGTCTGTCTGTCTGTCTGTCTGTTACTCTTTCACGCCAAAACTACTGAACGGATTTAAATGAAATTTGGTATACAGATGATCTAGACCCTGAGAAAGAACATAGGCTACTTTTTATTGCGAAAAGGGGGTTGTAAGGGGTTAAAAGGGGGGTAAAAAGTTACTTTTCCACGCGGACGAAGTCGCGGGCGGCCGCTAGTTACTATATAATACAATGTACTCTGTGTACTACGTCCAAATGGAACCAATCCACTCGTTGTTGGACCTGACGTCCAACGTCATCTATCGGATTTTGTGTTTGCAAAAACAAAACCCTCGTTGTCTAATGAGTATTTTATAACCTGGAACATAAAATAAATAAAATCATAAATAGAGACAGCTTAAAATGTATAATTAGCAATAGAAAGGAAAGAGAGCACCTAATATCATTCTGTACAAAAATAGTCAAGATAGTAAATAAACTAAATAGTACAAGGGGCCAACAAGTAAATACTTTGTAAAATATTTGAAATCAATGTTAGATAATAATAAGATAATTAGATGATAAGAGATAGAGTACTATGTAATAAGATGTTAGATATAATGAATACAAAAACAAGATAGCAACAAAAATTGTAATTAAATGTAAGACAAAATGTATAAACAAGAGTGTAAGATAAATAAAAACATGAGATAGAGCACAATATGTGCAAAGAAAATGTAAAAATAACGACTTGACGACTGACTGACAAAGCGACTTACGACTAAAGGGACTAGACGACAGGACGACCGGGACCGGGCGACCGGGACCGGGCGACCGCGACCAAGACCGCGACCAAGACAGCGACCGCGACCGCGACCGCTCAGGGCGACCGCCTAAGGCGACCGACTGGGGCGACCGCGACCGCGACCGCGACCGAGACCACGACCGAGACCGAGACCGCGACCACGACCGAGACCGAGACCGAGACCGCGACACGGCGACCGCGACACGGCGACCGCGACACGGCGACCGCGACACGGCGACCGCGACACGGCGACCGCGACCGGCGAACGCGACCGCGACCGCGACCGAGACCGAGACCACAACGACCAGGACCGCGACCGAGACCACAACGACCAGGACCGCGACCGCCTAGGGCGACCGCTTAAGGCGACCGACTAGAGCGACCGCGACCGCGACCAGGACTGTGTGTTTTTAGATTAAGTGTAGAAATAATTAGAATTAGTTGTAATAGATAAGAGTTTAAATTGTTAGATTTAAGTGTAGTAATGTTTAGAATTAGATGAAAGAGAGAAGAGTTTAGTTTTTAAGTAGTTTTATTTTTAAGTAGTTTTTAAGAGTAGAAATGTATAGAACTAGATGTAAGAGACAACAGATGTACAATGCCCCGGAACTTAATATCTGGGAAACTTAGAAAAAAAAAAAAAAAAAAAAAATGAGTATTTAAGAAGACCAGAGAAGACCGTAACCGCTTCGAGGACACAATATGTTGCTCTAGAGATTCTATGGCCTTTAAGAGGAACATGAAGCATGTCTCTCCACCCTCTCCCGGGTAATTTTCATCGGGATCTCATTACCGAGTCAGTTTTTAAGTCCATAATTCGTATAAATTAATCTATAATCTATATTCACAATAAAGTTACTGGACCTACTTATATAAAATCATGAATTTAGTGTCGATGAATAAAATAACACTATTTTATTGACGCTTTTTAAATACCTACCTACCGAGCGTAAGAGTTGTGGTAAGAGCCCCAGCAAAGAATACAAAAGAGTAAAAAAAAGACAAAAAAAAAGATATTTTTTCCAAATTCAAATGCGAGCGTCGAGTTGTGTTGCCGCAATTAAAAAGCAAATGCTATGATTAAGGCAAGGGTTTAATCGCTGGCAGTTTATAATTACGATACTGGCTAATACCAAAGGAAAATTGAGATAGTAGGCTTTATTCTATAATTAAACACACCCTTTAAATATTCCGATGTATTTTTTATTTCGATTCAAAAACACTGGCGTCTGATGAAACTTTTTTATGTTAAGTAAGAGTTTCTACGTGTTCGAAGTGTCTCTGTAATTATTGCCGAGGTTAAGTGATTCAGTTGCTTTTTTACTGATTTTAATAAACAAAGGACCCATTAGCTATTTTAAGAATATTGTCACGAAACAATAGGGTATGTACGTAAAATATCGATAGTTACCAAGAACGTTTGGTTTTTTTTTTCAATGTAAACCGGAGTCTGAAAGTATGCGGTCTGATACCTTCCATTAGGGAAAGCACGTTAAGCGGTTAGTACTAAACCTTACCTATATCATATCCTTAGCTATTCGATAGTGCTGGTACCACGCTGGGTGGTCCTGATTACCTAGTACTCACATACATTACTCTTGCGTCGTACTTAATTCATTTATAAGGAATGTATTAGCAATAAAGGCGGGTGCACACTAGTGCGGAGTGCACGCAAGTTGCTCCGTTGTACGCGCGGATTTATCGCTCCTCAACGAATAACCAACGACATCGCGTGTCTTTTAGTATCTATTGAAAATTATAATTAAACGATAGAAATATTACGGGAGGGATGGTAAGTTCAGTGGATTACGCGCGCCTTCCTAACAAAGGATCGTAGATTTGAAACCGAGCGTTTGGAGCGCTTCTGAGAGTCAGATAGTAAAAAGGTCGAGGGTTTAAACACCCATACCAATAGAAAGAAACTTTAATAGATCACAGTTAATCGCCATCACCCAAAAACATTTCAATAACATCACTACTTATTTTAGAAGTTTAGTCTTTCTTTACAAAATAAACTCAGCAAAGAAAAGCAATTTTACTTATAGAAACCAATAGTTAAAAAAGAACTAAAACTAGCAATAAAGTAAATAAAAAATTAAAAGCCACTACCTATGGAAATGTCCCTAAAATTGTAGCACCATAACTTTAACTAAGCATTTAGCTAGGTAAACAAAAGAAAGAGAGACTCGGGACTCCACGGGCCCAATATTTGACCAACGAAAGCTATAAAGGGTAACTAGAAAGATTCACTTTGTAGCTTAGTAGGTACTAGTCTCTTTTTTTTTTTATGTGATAGGTAGCAGGCGAGCAGGCGGATCACTTGATGGTAAGCAATTGCCGCCGCCCATGGACACTTGCAACACCAGTGGAGTTACAAGTGCGCTGCTAACCTTTTATCCCCTTCCCCCCCAAGTGGGCCTCCGGTACCCTCACTCACTCGGCGAAACACAGCACAGGGGCTGCTTCACGCCGGTTTTCTGTGAGGCAGTGGTATTACTCCGGTCGAGCCGGCCCATTCATGCCGAAGCGTGGCTCTCCCACAGTTAACTTTTCTTGCCACATCAGCCGCATCTCCAGCATTCCTGGTAGTCCCAAAAATGGGAAAGCGGCAAAGTGTCAATGCAAGTTTCGTAGCTAAATGAAAAAAAGTATTTCGAGACACATCCCCAATGATTGCCATACATAATATTATCGACATGTATCAAACCGGCCATTACAGACCGCGTTTAGAACGGGCATAATTTCAAAAATGGAACAAGACGCGATGTACGACCGCGCAGGCCAGTAGGCGAGCGCCACGCCCAGCTATTAAACGAAGGTTTTTTTTAAATCGAATGATAGTTATATGCTACCAGTGCTGGAATGATTGTAGATTGTACGCCGTATAGGTTATGGTTAGGCCGTTTAAAAATAAGTGTCGATGGTTTTGCTTTGGGCTACTTTTGAATTTGGAACGATTTATGAGTTCCTGTTGAAAAAAAAATGTTATAGACTGGCTGAATGGACTGCAACTAAATCTTTGACTGCAACTGGTTTTAAAGTTACCAAAAGTAACTAGCGAATGATCTAGAGATAATGAGTTTAGTCCATGGAAAAACCCAGAAAATAACCCAAAGAAAACAGGTTTTTTTTATTTGATAGATGAACAGACGAATCTCCTAATGGTAAGCGATTGCCGCTCCCGATAGACACATGCAACACTAGTAGAGTCACAAGTGCGCTGCCAGCCCCCTTTCCCCCCAACTGGACCTCCGGTACCCTCACTCACTTGACGGAACACAACGCAGGCGCAGCTTCACGCCCGTCTTCAGAGAGACCGTGGTATCACTCCAGTCCAGAAGCGTGGCTCTCCCACGGTTATACTTAAGTATAAAATTGTGTAGGTATCTATAATAATAGCGAATGAGCCATTAAAACGGCTATAACCTTTAATAATAAACTTCATTAACTAAAACTATGCACAGGATGCGTAAACAAATAATATTTTCAATTTATGACAGGTGGAAATTGCGTTATATAATAATAATAAATAATAAAAACTTTATTGTTCAATTGCGGTGTTTCAATAAATTATTGAAGATGTTACAAAATATGAAATTGATCTCGCAATTACCTAAATAGGCATACAATAGTCAATTTTTTATGATTCTATACAATACTTGACATGCATTTCAATTCTATTTCGATTAATATTAAAATAATGTTTAATTTAAATAATGTCCGAATAAAATTTGTTAAAAAATGTTATGGTAATGTTATAATTGTTTAATGTGTTTTTAATTGAGTGCAATAAGCGCACAGGTGCACGCTTTATCGCATTGTGCAATCATTATGGAAGGACCTGGCAGGGGACAGGGTGGCATTTGGCGAACGGTTTAAACTATGTATAAAGAGGTATTATAGTTCGTGCCAGTTAAAGTTGCAAAAAGGTCATTCACCCCACTTGCCACTTGTACCAAGAAGTCTTCAAAATTCCATAGTAAACGGTCTTTTTTTTTTTTTTTTTTGGGCGATAAAATTACATTTGCCGTGTTTCATAGTCTTTGACGTGCGAACTTCACATAGACTAGAACTTTGACGATCTGTATCGCGAATTGTGACGACTTCTTGGTACAAGTGGGGTGAATGACTTTTATTGCAAGTTTATTTGGCACTATAGGTACTTATGCCTATAGACAACTGGCAGAGCTTATAAGGAAAACAAAACACATGCGCGATCCGATCCGATATTCTTACAGTTGCGTGCGGTTCAAGTGTTCCTATACGGGGTAAACCCTTTACCCTAAAATAAATGTACAAAATTGTATGTAAGCGTTTCGCTTCTTCTTTCTTAATACGAACTGCTAAGGAATGGAACAACTTGCCGGCTTCTGTATTCCCAGAGAGCTACAATGTGGGTGTCTTTAAGTTGAGAGTAAATAGGCTTCTTCTGGGAAAACACGCTACATCTTAGACCTCATTGACACTCTCCATCAGGTGAGATGAGGTCAAGTGCAAACCCATTTAATATAAAAAAAATGTTATTGTGTGTAAATTAAATTTTTTTATGAATACGGTGCAAACACTAGAAGGTCCCAAGGGCGCCGCCGACCTTTTAATATGTACTTAGGTACGCTCTCTCTTTGAAGGTTTGCAGGTCGTATCGGTCCTGGAATACTTACCGGTGGCGACAGTTCATTCTATAGTTTAAGTAGTGAAACGTCGGAAGACCCAAAAACCTCTTAAAAGATCTTTTAACAATTGATTTTCTATTGTGTCTGCTGTCTGGGCCTTACGACGATATGGCAGAAAGTTTCTTGATAAACGCACAGTTTAAGACCAGTCATCTAAGAAATTAGGTATGTGTTTTTGTCCCTTGGGACCTTCTACCCTACTTACTCCGGCCCTGAAGGGTCTTAATAGACCTCCTTTGCATTTCCAGATAAGTCGCATGCAACCACATGACCGATTAATCAACCCAGCACGGGGAATGGCCGCCGAAATAGGCGGGGTTAACCAATAGGTGGCAATCAAGCCTACGGCCCGCTGTGTACAGTTGCAGCTTGGTCTAGCCTACTTTAATTACACCTATTTTGCAATTCATAAAAATAATATAGGTACAGATAACGGCTAATCGTTTTTGGGTTAGGGGTTAAAAAAGATCGGGTTTGTAAAGATGACTCTCCAAACCAATCCGCATAAAGCAGGTTCATCATAATCATCATCAGCAACCCACACTCGTCCACAGCTGGGCATAGGTCTCCCCTAATACACGCCACCGCTCCCGATTTTCGGCCACTGACAACCGTTGGTGCTATGAAGTCCTTGAGTGGAGACCGCGACTCGATAAGCGTAGTGTTGGACGCCCTTGCGACAAGATGGGATGATGACATTCAAGGGCTGGCTGGTGTGGGAAAGGCAAGGTTGGTGTAGCCTAATCGCATCCTAGTAGCGATGACTTGATTTCTTTGATGGGGGTTTAAGTACAGGGCCGTCTCTAGCTCATGTGGCGCCCGTGTGCAAAACATTGCCCTAGCACCCCCAAGGAACGCGACGCCCGGCGCCCCTAGGACCGCGGCGCCCGTGTGCAACGCACACCCTGCACCTAAGGGAAAGACGCCCCTGTTTAAGTACCTATGCCTGCAGTGAGTCAGTAGATAGGTTGATACTTTTTAACTTAAGGTGTTTCAATATCTGATATTCAATAATGACTGCAAGAGCGATTTAATTTTAGACACCCACAACCGGAATGGCGATATAATCTCCACTTTAAAAAAAATACAAAATATTCCAAAATTAAATCACTAATGAGAACAAACCCGTTTTGATTTTAATCCTCAAAGTGATTGAAGGCTGACCGGCGCGCGCGCACGCCATATAAAAGATGGCGCGCGGCGGGAGGCTCTCTGAGTTTTAATTGTCGAGGGGCTGTGGCTTACGTTTTGTTGTGCTGTAAGCCTGCGGTGCATATGGATTGCAGAATAAACAATAACTATTTATTAATACCTAGAATCTAACTATAAAATTTCGGGGTTTGATTGGCGGGTAGAGCAAAAGCCTACCTGTTCCAATTTTTCGACCATACTTAGCTCGGGTTTGTGATCACCAGACCCGCCAGTCCGCATTAGTACCTAAAAGTTGGTATCTTAAGGCCCAGAGACTAAGGAGAAGATACTACCTATAATAAATATGCCAGACAATCACACCAATCGACCTGGCCTCAGACTAGGACAACCCCTGTACTACTTATATGAGTACATGATGATCATTTAACACCCAAAAAAAGTTTACAATTTAATCGAAAAGGCACTCAGCATGTGTCGAGGTGTCCAAGACGCCCCGACACTGGTCTTCCGTAGGTGTCTCTCAACCATGAACCTATCATCATCATCATCAGCCTGTTGCAGTCCACTGCTGGACATAGGCCTCTCCAAATGCTCGCCACTTTGATCGATCTTCGGCTACTCGCATCCAGCTCCAGCCAGCCCTCTTGCGCAGATCATCACTCCATCTGGCCTGAGGTCGTCCTACACTACATTTACCGAGACGCGGTCTCCACTCCAGAACCTATGTTTTCACATGAACCTATGTTTGTTGTCAATAAAGAAATTTGAATTGAATAGAATGTCATATTTAGCTTTTGATGCTGTCGGTACCAGCGCCGGCGCATGTAGTACTTCATGGTAATGCTACTGCGTGGTTTATGGCGGCGCTGCGGCGGCCGGTAGCCTGACCACTGTACAACACATATAATAGATAATATTAATTTGCAACAATAAGCATGGATGCTATTTACGTGATTTATTTGCAGTCGCGTGAGTTACGTTCGAGTAGGCTTTTGAACGATTCAAAAGCGAGTGAGTTTTTATTTTTTCAGACGACTATCAAGAGTTCCCCCGAACTGGGGGGAAATGTTAAATATTGGCAGTGCACTTGTCATTCTACTGGTGTTGCAGGTGTCCATCAGGTGATCCGTCTACTGGTCTGCCACCTATCGCCTAATAAAAGAAACCATAACATCTTATACATACATTGACCTGACTCCGTACTTTTGTGTTACAGATAAGGTATTTCTTTATTGTCTCGGTCTGGGTGTTAACCCAGTCCCTGTACAAACATAAGTGTTCATCACACGAATGATTGTCCAGGGTCCCCACGGTGTTTGGTGTATGAAGCAATAGATTCGAGTCAGTGACCACCAGTAGAGTCATTCGTGACTCTACCTACTTGTGTTGCTAGGAGTCCATGGGCACTTAGGTACTACAGTTGATCCGTCTGCTCGTCGGCTATCATACAAAAAAGCTAACTATCACACGCTGACAAGTGCCACCTTTCCACCAACAAGCCATTCATCTAATTCCGCGGCGGCTCACAAATCCACCGGGCCAGCAGAGAGAAGTAAAATACGGCTGCGCAGTGACATCCATCCTCGCGATTTACATAGCGCGGGCGACTCCTGGGCATTCCCACGCTGCGTCTTAATAGCGGCTAAATTAAACGTTGTCGGATTGTTTGACCCACATTGTTGGGAGATTGTGTTGTACTTTAGCATCACCTCGGGAAATGGAAGATTTTTAGTGGAATCTGTTTGTGACATCTAAGGGAAATGATTAACATGTTAAGTTATAATACTCAGCGTACGCCTGGCGTCATTATTATATATTTAATTACATCTTCATCATTTCTGCCAATAAACTTCCACTGCTGGACATAGGCCTCCCCCAACGTTCTCCACACAGATCGGTCCCGTGCCACCCGTATCTAAAGGACTCCCGCGACCTTCACTAGATCGTCGGTCCACCTAGTGGTAGGCCTGCCACGGTTGAAGCCTCCTACACACGGCCTCCACTCAAGGACCTTTCCACCCCAACGGCCATCTTTTTTTTTTGTTATGTTATAGGTAGCAGACGAGCAGGCGGATCACCTGATGGTAAGCAATTGCCGCCGCCCATGAACACATGCCAAAAGTGCGCTGCTAACCTTTTATCTCCTTCCCCCCCGTTGGGTCTTAGTCATTCTGATCTCATCTGATCTCCCATTGCCACTTGAGCCACGCAATTCTTTGGGCTATGGCTTATACAATGTTTTTCTCCGGTGAAGTTATGGCCTGATATTTTGGGAAATGGTGTGAAAATTTTAATCTTTAATTTTAGCCTGATTTAATCTAATTTAGTCTGATTTAAATTTGAAAAAAATATTTCTAGCATGATGAACAATTTGAAACTGGAAAATGGTCAATCTCCTTTTAAACATTAACTAACTCTGCTCGGCTTATACATTTTCAAAATGCGTAAAGTTCGAAAAATACAACAGTTTTATCCAAAAATTCTTCCATACTCCCGACTAAAATTAAGCACCTTTAGTAGGTACATACACAGAACGAAAATAGCGCGAAAATTTATAAGACGAGGGATATACGAGAATTAAAGTTAGTTATTTTTTCTATTAAGTAGTTCTAAACAGGGCCAACTATCTATGGGAAGGTAATTTTTTACATTATTGTTTCTAAGAGAAAATTGATCATATTCAAGTACATTAAAATATATATGAACCACCCTTAAAGTATCACTAATTATGAAATAAGAACTAGGTAACTATAACACACTGAGTCAAACGTGCAAGCGGATCGCCTTACTTTATCAAGTCAACATCTTAACATCCTAATAGACAACCAGTTACTTCGGAATTCGTCCTTCTCCCTTCAGCAGGCACAATGCACGTAAAGAGAGCAAAAGCTGCGCGCGCGCACCGGCGGCGGCGCGCGGCGGCTCGCTTTGCATCCGCGATCGCGTCGATCGCGCATCTTGCTTCTTTTTGGCGCAATGTTTTGTAGGTGACACAGCGGGAGCACACCTTGAAAAGCGATGATATTATACTTTGTCAATAAAGTTGTGAAAAGTATTCTTGAGGAAACTATTAGGCGGCGTTTTTTTTTTCTTATGTGATAGGTAGCAGGCGAGCAGGCGGATCACCTGATGGTAAGCAATTGCCATGGACACTTGCAACACCAGTGGAGTTACAAGTGCGCTGCCAACCTTTTATCCCCCCGAGTGGGCCTCCGGTACCCTCACTCACTCGGCGAAACACAGCACAGGGGCTGCTTCACGCCGGTTTTCTGTGAGACAGTGGTATCACTCCGGTCTTTATGCCGAAGCGTGGCTCTCACACCAATGAAGTTCCATAGTATTATAGCCAATGGACTACTCTGCCAATAAAGTCGGGACATTTTGTCTTGAGGATAAATAAATAAATAAATTCACACAACATCTCATACTAACATTGACCTTCCGTACTAAGTAGCTTAAGCACTCGTGTTACAGATATCAGAGGATCACAAATATAATACTAAAATACATATTTAACACCCGAACACTGAACAAACACAGTGTTCATCACACAAATATTTAGGATGGGGATCGAACCCACGGCCTTTGGCGTATGAGGCAGGTTACTATCAAATGGGCCAGGCGGTGTGACGGTAGACATGAGAAACTGCCGCACATTTTAGATAGTTTCTGAAACATGGCTACCATGATTCATCGTTCTGGTTCCCACAGCGGTCGGACCGTGTTTCGAATCCGAACATGCACCTCTGGCGCGAAGCTGCGCCTGCGCTGTGTATCGTTGAGTGAGTGAGGATCTTCTTCATCATCATCAGTCTGTTGCAGTCCACTGCTGAACATAGGCCTCTCCAATTGCTCGCCACTTTGATCAATCTTCGGCTATTCGCCTCCAGCACCAGCCAGCCCTCTTACGCAGATCGTCATTCCATCTGGCCTGAGGCCAAGCTCTGGGCTGAGTGAGGGTACCAAAAGCCTAATTGGGGGGAAAGGGGGTTAAAGGTTAGCAGCGCGACTACTGGTGTTGCAGGTGTCTATGAGCGGCGGCAATCGCTTACCATCAGGTGATTCGTCTGCTCGTCTGCTACCTATCTTCTATCTTCTATACTATTTATAAAGAGATAACTTCTAGATTCTTCAGAGAACTTCTCTAGATAACAACGACAAGGCTTATAGGTAAACCGAAAACACGAAATGCTTGCGCGAAGTAATTTAGCACAGCGCCATCTATTGGTTCATTTCTGAATTACGGTCCCGAAGCGAAGAGAGGGCGGGCCATCACATTTAAAAAGCTACAGAGTACAGAGTCAGGTCAACATGGGATGTTGTGTGAATTATGTCCTTAATTGAATTTTATTATTTAACTAGCGGCCGCCCGCGACTTCGTCCGCGTGGAAAAGTAACTTTTTACCCCCCTTTTAACCCCTTAGAACCCCCTTAATATTATTATGTTGATAGCCTTCCTCGATAAATGGACTATCCAACAAAAAAAAGAATTATTCAAATCGCACCAGTAGTTTCGGAGATTAGCGCGTTCAAACAAACAAACAAACAAACAAACAAACAAACAAACAAACAAACAAACAAACAAACAAACAAACAAACAAACAAACAAACAAACAAACAAACAAACAAACAAACAAACAAACAACAAACAAACAAACTCTTCAGCTTTATTATATTAGTATAGATTATATTAGTATAGATTTACTCGACTCGCCCTACGAATGGCCGCCCCCGGTGTGTCCCGGGCCCCCCGTAAC
The DNA here is from genome assembly GCA_014851415.1 of Cnaphalocrocis medinalis. NCBI lineage: Eukaryota > Metazoa > Arthropoda > Insecta > Lepidoptera > Crambidae > Cnaphalocrocis > Cnaphalocrocis medinalis. Next base: position 11,558,885 of record CM026293.1, on the reverse strand, counting down.
CTTGTTGTCCGTTTTGCGCGTCCTTACATTCGGTAGCGGCGAGCCAAAGGCCCGCTTTCAATTATTCACATTATTATTCCTACGAACGAGTGATGCGTATCATACCGAAATACCTACCAATTAGGGCTCCACTGAACGAGAGCGATGCAAATGTCCACATGCAGCTAACTTGTTTTTTTTTTATAGGAAAAGAAAAAAGTATTTTTTTTATTGCTAAAGTAGGCAGATGAGCTGGCCGTTCTGATGGTAAATGGTAACCGCCACTCATAGACGTCAATCAATCAAATCAATCATCATCTTTGCAAACATAAAATAATAATAATTACTAGTGATGCGCCGAATAGTGGTTTCACCGAATAACCGAATACCGAATAATATTCGGTTCAATCTTTACCGAACCGGATATTCGGCCGAATTATTCGGTTTACCATTTTTTATTTAAAACCACCTAAATAAGTCAATTCGTACTGAGATATGACTTGAGTGTTTATTCTTTCCGTGTCAGATTTTTTCTTAACGTATCTCTGTTATACCTAGTGTCTATTAAGTAAATAATGCACTTAATAAAATCATCGAAGGGTTCAAATGGGACTCGAACCCACAACCTTCCACATACCGGGTGGCTGTTCTGGTATGCGGTGGGTGGCGGTATGTGGAAGGTTGTGGGTTCTAGTGCTACAAGGACTCTTCGATATTTTTTAAGAACCTACTGAAGGAATTGCAAAGAATTTCTATAAGTAAAAAAAATACAATTATTTATCAATAAGTATAATCGCTATCCGTTTTGCCGTGAAAGACAGACAAACATACAGACACACTTTCCCGTTTATAATATTAGTTTGGATTCCTATTTCAATACTTAACAATAATTTGCCACGTAAGTGTTTCTAATTAAAATTTAAAATGTTGAGTTGGTAAACAAAACTTTACAATCATCATTTACATAATTCATTCATTCATAACATCATTTTCAAAAAGTCCAGATATGTTTCATTATAAAATTAATAGTAAAATGAATATTGATCTAGGGCTTTAAAATAAATGAATTCTTTTTATAACAGAAAATAAATATGTGGACTTAAATGTTAAAATACATGTTGATTTCAAGTTGAATTGCTTTCATTAATTAGATAGAAACTTGTCTTTTTATATTGTCATATAGTCTAAAAACAGAAATACTCAAACCGAATATATTCGGCGCTAGAACCGAATAATTCGGCCGAATACGAATAGTGGAAAACATGCCGAATATGCCGAATACCGAATACCAACCGAATATTCGGCGCATCTCTAATAATTACTTACTAAAATTCCTCCTTATTTTTTTTTAATGAGGTAGGGGGCAGACGAACAGACGGATCACCTGATGGTTAGCGATTACCGCCGCCCATGGACACCCGCAACACCAGAGGAGTCGCAAAGCGCTGCCGACCTTTTAAGAAGGAATACGCTCGCTTTTTGAAGGTTTGTAGGTCGTATCTGTTCGGAAATACCGCTGGTGACAGTTCATTCTATAGTTTTGTAGTTGGAGGCAGAAAGTTTCTTAAGAAACGCACAGTTGAAGATTGCCAAGCATCTAAATGATGTGGGTGGAACTGTTGTTGAGTGGAACGGTGACCACAATGATCCTCACATCACAATTATCTCCTTATTTTAACAGACGACCCGTTTAGCGCAGTGGTGTGAGCGCCGGTTGAAACGCAAGGGTCGCGGGTTCGATTCCCGCACCAACACAAATGTTGATCGAACAGTTATTTGTGTTGGGTCTGGGTGTTAGTGGTTCCTTCGTTGTTTCTGGTTTCCATAGCACACGGGAAAGCTTTAGTTTGGGACCAGGACCTTAGTTTGTATGTGAAATTGTCACATTATTTATATTTATTTTGGGCAGTTGTATAAAAATCAAAGATGGAGATTTTGATTAACATAATATTATATTGTTATAAAAAAAATACTCACTAATCATACAACTTAAGGACCATTCAAGTACTATGTAAGCATTGATGGGGAATTTTGCATATTTTTTTTCTTTATATCTAGCAAAATTTTCCAAAAAATCTGCTTACCTAATACTTGAACGACGCATTAATCTAATACCTACAATATATACTCAAACGTTATTAATTTTAGGAGCGCTCTATGATAACGCTATCCCTTTCCAGGTACTGTCTCTTTCTAATTCAAACTTTATGACAAAGACAGGACCATTATACATGCTCGCAATATTATAAAGCGTTTGAGTAAGTACAAATACGCAGATGCATAGATTCTATCACACCCAGGCACTAAAAAAACACAAGTGTTCCACCAATATTTGTACAGGGTAGGGTAGGGTAGGCTCAGTTCTCAAGTACCCCATCTAGCGGATGTTGATGGCAACATAAAGTTGTAATATTTGGTATGGCAACACTGTTTGTTCTCTCTCTCTGTCAATTTCGGTCCGACGCCATTGTCGCCATTAATTTTTCCACCAACCGTCCTTCTATTTCAACCCTTAACCAGGCCGAAGATAGATTTTTTTTCATTGGTTTTCAACCTTATCATAACTGCATAAAGTTCAAAATCTGGTGGTCTCATATGTAACATAGCCTGGTTAAAGGTTAAATTACTCAGCATTATTATGTAATAAGTAATTGTAATAATAATTTAAGTAATTACCAAGTAAATTAAATACAGTCCACTAAATCAAGGGTTTCAATTCCAATAGCCCCTTCTTCTACGGTTAGTTGCCCCGCGTCGAGTGCGGCGACAGCTCGCCATAACGTCATATGAGCGTGGAGTACTTCCCGACGATCTCGCGGTAGAAGGCGAACACCAGTTCGCTGGCCGCGCGGCAGCGCTCGATGGCCTCTTTGTACGTGTCTTCGCTTAAGCTGCCCTCAGTTGTACCTGCGGTAAACATAACTCTGTACAATTGTATGGATATGAATAGGGTTGGTGACAGACGGGTCATCTGAGGGCCTAACCTAGCCTTGCTCACCATCCTCCTCATCGTGACTTTCCATCAAGTGCGATTGTGGTCAAGTAAGGCTTTGTATATAATAAAAAACAATACGAACTTCTACGAGGCCGATAACAAAGCCGCCCAAATAAGAATATACCTGTAGAATCCAAACATAGGTGACATACAGTGCAAGGGAGGGAAACTCCGATACGGTTGTACGACCGCTGCCCAAAACTAATGGAGTCTAGCAATACTAAGGAAGTCTAGCAATATTAAGAGACTCACAAGTGGATTGTCATTTTTTTTTATTGAAACAACATCACATACATTATCCTGGTCCCAACCTAAGGTTTTCCCTTGTACTATGGAAACCAGAAACAACGAAGGAACTACAAACACCCAGACCCAAGACAAATATCTGTTTCATCAACAAACATATGTCTTGATGCGGGAATCGAACCCGCGACCCTTGCGTCTCAACTGGCGCTCAAACCACTACGCCAAATGGGTCGTCAATTTTGTCAACCTTTTATCTGGTTATGCTCTTCTTACTTTAAATTAGTGATGCGCCGAATAGTGGTTTCACCGAATAACCGAATACCGAATATTATTCGGTTCAATCTTTACCGAACCGGATATTCGGCCGAATTATTCGGTTTACCATTTTCTTGTTTCTGATCTCTCTTCTATGTATACTAGAAACTAAGCCTAATACGGGGGTGGTTAGGAGAAAACTCGCCCGAAACAAACTCGTCCGCGAATGTCAAACGGTGACCGAAAATAAGTCAATTCGTACTGAGATATAACTTAAGTGTTTATTCCTTCCATGTCAGAAATTTTCTTAACGTATCTCTGTGTCTATGAGGTAAATAATACACTTAATAAAATCATCGCAGGGTTCAAGTGGAACTCGAACCCACAACCCTCCACATACAGGGTGGCTGTTCTGGTATGCGGTGGGTGATGGTATGTGAAAGGTCGAGTACCACAAAGAATATCAAAAAGTACCTAACAAAAATAAAATTATTTATCAATAAATAACTTATTATAAAATTATTTCTTGTTGATTCATATTTTTATTTAAAATAATTTGCCACATACTCGTACGTTTTTATTAAAAAGTGTTTTTATTAAAAATTTAAAATTTTGGTCAGAGTTTGAAAACAAAGCTTTATAATTATTGTTTAAAAAAAAGTCCAGTTATTTTTAAGTATAAAAATAAATAGCAAAATTAATATTGATTGATCTGGTTTAAAAATAAATGAATTAGGTAATTTTTTTAAAGTTACTGTTAGCTACATACTATAGGGCAGGAAATAAATATGTGGACTTTAGATGTCAAAATAGGTACATGTTGATTTCATGTTTAATTGCTTTCATTTATTAGCTTTTTAAGACATTCCTCGCCAGTTTTATTTAATTTACAAAAACACACACTTCTCCTTTTAAATTCCATGTCATATAGCCAGGAAAATAGAAATACTCAAACCGAATATATTCGGCACTAAAACCGAATAATTCGGCCGAATACGAATAGTGAAAAAAGTGCCGAATATGCCGAATACCGAATACCAACCGAATATTCGGCGCATCTCTACTTTAAATTCAAATTCGATGTACGCTGAATGAATGTTCCATTCACTTACAAGTAACCAAGCTCTTATCGCTACTAAGGAAGACAGCGGTGACCGAGGCCTGGACGTCGAGCCCGGGCGGCGGGTCCAGCACGACGTCGCCGCGCGCGTCCACGGCGCACGCGACGCTCGCGAACACGTGCCGCATGCCCACGCCCGCGTTCAGCAGCGCCAGGCACGCGCAGTTCAGCGCGCACGAGAGGAACTGGAGAGGGAGATCACATGAAAATATACAAAAGAGAAATATCATTTCTATCTATAATATTTACTAGTGGCCCGCTATCCAATCCCAATTTAATATAATAATTCCAATCTTTGCCTATAGATGGCGTTGTGTCAATTACATCGCGCAAGCTTTTCGTTTCTACATTTGCTACATTTTGAAACTAATACATCTAACACTGACAAACATCCCAAAACCAAGTGAGGAAGGGCCACTAGTAATCTATTTAATTTTATTTATAACTTGTAAACTAATTGTAGGCTTTGGTTGTATATGTAATTAATTAGATTACTAGTGACAACCTATACTATAAAAATATATTTATATAAGTTTTTATATACAAGTCATGGGAACAAGAATATTATTATAGTCTACACTTAATTTGTAAAACTATTTGATACAAATAAACATTTATTATTTATTTATTTATTTATTTTTATTATCTTAAATTATATTAATAAAAAAATCCACTGTTTTATTAGGTAGCCTAGTAAAGTAAAGTTACTAGAGAGCTCATATTCAACAGTGGGTTGTATTACTGGGCAGTTCGACGAATGACGAAGGTTAATGACAGGTACCTATTAGGTTCTGGGTAGCAAATAAGTTGAAGTTTCTAATAAGAAACCACTCCCACAACAGCAACCGAAAACCGATTTGCTCATGGTCCCAAGCACTTTTTTACACAAAAACAAGTGCTAATTCTAATAGGAAAAACATAAAATTATATTACATACCAACACCGACGAGTGGTTTACTCCCGCATAGGACTTTACAGCCACAAGCGCTGCTGTAAAGCCACACCGCATGATGCTCCTTAAATCATCTTTTACAGATGCGAAGATGATTACATACCCCTCCAAAATCTTCCAATTCTTGTATGGTGATAGTGATCCCTGTGCGTGGGTACAGGCTGCCCAGCACCGCAGCCTCACATGTCTGTCTGATTACATTTTCCTTAAACCTGAAATGATTTGTTGATAAAAGATGTTAGTACCACTGTTTTATCTAGCAGGCTACTTCATTATACAATGAGGTCAATACATTAGATAAAGTATCTTCATCATAGAAATCATCAGTCATTGCTACTATGTTGGGATTAGGCTTAATCACCACACTTGCCTAATGTGGATTGACGATCACAAGCCATTTTCGAACATAGGTAGTTCGAAAAATCAACTCGACTTGCATCACAGCTTGACTGCAAATTAATAATGTTTTAAGTTTAGATTCCTAATGAATACTTTAGTGTCAAAGATATAATCACCTCAATGGATATTTTTAATTTTTTAACTAGGTAATAAAAGTTATTATGCCAGTTTCCAAAATAAATTGGAAATACCAACCTGTCAGCTACAGAAGGCTTGCCACTTTTGCTGCAAAATAATATTTCTAATGTACTTTTCGCTATGTTCTGGCTCTGGGTCTTGATATCGAGCGGGCCGTTCACACTCACCAGGGCTACGGTATCTCCTGGAATTATTCGTAGAAAAGCAATTTCATCATTATGTTTATTCAGACAGGCAGGACAGGTAAGTTCAACTTTCTTAACAAAAAAATGTTTTTAAGGTTTTTGTAGGTTGTTAGTGATGTGACATGGATAATTAATATGAGGGAGAGAAGAAACCAACAGAAAATAAGACATAACCACACTTTCAAAACCAGTAAAATATTAAATGAAAATAAATAGATAGTGCTACTGGTATGAGCTTATTTTGTAAGCAGAACGAGAGGTAAAGTAAAACTTACACTTAAAAGGGAATTTTGTTTATAATATAACGTTAAAAGGAGAAAAATACCGGACAAGCTTACCTTGCGATAAAAGTGCCGAACCATCGGATTTACTTAAGAAATTTAACTCGCAATTCATAGGTTTAAGCTTGAAATCTGCAAGATTATTTTCCTCAGCACCCATGTTTCTAATTTAGTAAGATTTTATTCGAAAATAAGGTTTATTTACAAGCACTTCATAAAACGTGAGAATGACAGATAACAAGACTGACATTTTATCTTTTAAAACTAGTAATTGCATTGGCTAACAAGAAAGGTCCAACAAAAATAACTGTAAATCTCAACCAATTGACTTGTAAGACAAGAGGCCAAAGCTAATAATTTGGACTTTATGTCATTGTCAGTCATGTCATCATCTGTTTTTTACACAAAAAAAATCTGTGGAAAATGTCAGAAATTGCAAACGTCGTTGATTTATTGTGCAATTTTAAGTAGTTTTTCATACGAATTAAGATTTAAGTAGTAAATAAAAAATAAGACAAGATGAAGAATCGATTTAACACCTACGATATAATATGTATGGTCACAGAACTACAAAGGTAAGGTTATGTTTTTGTTGATAATAATTTTGAATATATTTAGATTTTTCAGTGGTATTGGGATTCATGATTTTTGAGAGAGCTCGTTATTCGTTATTGCACAACTAATCACTACCATAGTAAACAACTATATTTACACATGGGTACCTAAGTTATTTATATTTTATTTTCTACTAGCGGCCGCCCGCGACTTCGTCCGCGTGGAAAAGTAACTTTCTACCCCCCTTTAAACCCCCTTTTCGCAATAAAAAGTAGCCTTTGTTCTTTCTCAAGGTCTAGATCACCTGTATACCAAATTTCATTTAAATCCGTTCAATAGTTTTGGCGTGAAAGAGTAACAGATAGACAGACAGACAGAGTTACTTTCGCATTTATAATATTAGTAAGGATTAGTAAGGATGTAAAATGCTTCCAGGCAAATACTAAACGATGCGATTGAATTTCATTACAAGCAAGCTGTTTATAATAATTATTATAGGTACAGTCTACGGCTCGAAACAGCGGTTATGACCTTGAGTGCGCAGAAGCCAATTTTTATAGAAAGTCTTCTCTTTTACAAGTGCGCAAAATAACGGTCATCACCATACTTTCGTGCCGCCAGCTGTACACAGAAACATGTGAAATTTCCTTTTAGATTCTAGTTAACCTTATTATGAAAGTGTTGTCTATATTAAATATTGTCTATAAATAAATACCTACCTAAATACATTCTCAAATTATGGGTGACCATGTCATGTAGGTATTTTATTACAAGTTTCATTAAAATACACATTTTTTTACAGTAATAAATTAATGATTTCAATGAAAACTTTTGTTTATTTATGTGCTTATTTACTATTATGATCAAGATGGTAATTTTATGTGATAAAAAAGATCACATTAGATTTTTTTCAAATAAAAAATATTAACATTACAGATTGATTGGCATGCGTGTCAATCAAGTGTATGACATTGACAGCAAATCATATGTGATCCGCCTCCAGCGCTCCGAGGAGAAGAGTGTGCTGCTTCTGGAGTCTGGCAATAAGTTCCACACAACTCAGTTTGAATGGCCAAAAAATGTGGCCCCTTCAGGGTTCACTATGAAAGTAAGTTATTTTATTAGAATTGATTTTAGTAATTTTTACAGCACTGCATAAGATTGGGGCCACTAGCTTAGTAAATAGACTAGTATACCAATACCAAAAAAATTAACGGATTGAATACTTCATTTCACTATTCTACTCTAATAAAATTCAGCAATGAAAGATACAATTTTAATTAACAAGCAAAAATTTCGGCTAAGTAAATCATTCAATTTACGTAATTAGAAAAATATTTAAATCAGATAAATATACTCAATCTAAATGAATGAAATTATATTGGACAATAATGAATATCAAACAGCTGATAAGATTAAATTTAAAGACAGTTGAAATTTTTTATAATCTTCCTTCTGCCTGTGCAGAGTATGTGATTACTCATAGCAGTATGATGTTTTTGTTCTGGTAAAATTAACCCGGATTACTCTTGGATAACTGATTTTGCGAAATGAAATTTCAAAAACTGTTGTTGGTTAATATTAGAGATGCGCCGAATATTCGGTTGGTATTCGGTATTCGGCATATTCGGCACTTTTTCCACTATTCGTATTCGGCCGAATTATTCGGTTTTAGTGCCGGTATTCGGTTAGAGTATTTCTATTTTCCTGGCTATACATGGAATTTAAAAGGACAGGTTTCTTTATGTAAGATTTATGTTTTTGTAAATTAAATAAAACTAGCGAGGAATGTGTTAAAAAGCTAATAAATGAAATCAATTAAACTTGAAAGCAACGTGTATTTTAACATCTAGAGTCCACATATTTATTTCCTGCCCTATTAGTATGTAGCTAACATTAACTTAAAAAAAAATACCTAATTCATTTATTTTTAAGCCAAATCAATCAATATTAATTTTACTATTTATTTTTATACTTAAAAATATCTGGACTTTTTTAAATTTAAATAAATAATAATTATAAAGCTTTGTTTTCTAACTCAGATCAAAATTTTAATTTATTTATTTATTTAATTTTTTAGTAAAAACTCTTACCTATGTATGTGGCAAATTATTAAAATAAAAATATGAATCAACAATAAATAATTTTATTATAAGTTATTTAATGATAAATAATTTTATTTTTGTTACTTTTGATATTCTTTGCAATTTATTCTTAAGTAGGTGCTCTTAAAAATCATCCAAGAGTCCAGGTGGTACTCGACCTTTCACATACCACCACCCACTGCATACCAGAACAGCCACCCGGTATGTAGAGGGTTGTGGGTTTGAGTCCTACTTGAACCCTGCGATGATTTTATTAAGTGCATTATTTACTTAAAAGACACTATAACAGAGATACGTTAAGAAAATTTCTGACACGGAAGGAATAAACACTTTAGTAATATCTCTGTACGAATTGACTTAAGTGCTTTTTGGTCACCGTACCTAGTATAGAAGAGAGATAGGAAACAAAATAGAAAATGGTAAACCGAATAATTCGGCCGAATATCCGGTTCGGTAAAGATTGAACCGAATATTATTCGGTTTTCGGTTATTCGGTGAAACCACTATTCGGCGCATCACTAGTTAATGTATTTCAACCAAACTTTCTTTAGGTAAAGTTAACAAACGGGTTTTTATTTAATTTTAAAATTCCACAGTTAAAAAGAAAGCCAATGAATTTTATGTTACTTTTTCATTACAGCTACGTAAGCACTTAAAAAACAAACGCCTTGAGAGGCTAACACAGTTAGGTGTTGATCGTATAGTGGACCTCCAGTTTGGTTCTGGCGAGGCTGCGTACCACATCATCCTGGAGCTGTACGACCGAGGCAACATCGTGCTCACTGACTGTGACTGGACGATACTCAACGTGCTTAGGCCTCATGTGGAAGGAGATAAAATTAGGTAAAGTATGCTGCAGCTTGTCCAACTCAAGGATTTTATATCCATATTATATTCTTCTTCTTCTTCTACTTCGCACGGACTTTTCCGCAATTAGGCTGCAAATGTGCCCATTTCGCGTGCGGAGGGTGACGTTGACCGGTCTTCACTCCAACAACTCCATTATATTCTTATTGTTGTTTTAAAAACTAGTGAAGGGGTTTGGACTTTTTTTGTATAGAGCTCGAGACATAATAATCAACCATTTTATTTTTTCTTCAAAATAGCCTAAACTAAACCTTTTATAACACATTCCAGGTTTGCAGTAAAAGAAAAGTATCCCTTAGACAGAGCGAAAACAAACTATGCTGCTCCATCTGAAGAGATGCTCAAAGAAATATTTGCCAAGTGTAAACCTGGAGATAACCTGAAGAAAGTTCTCAATCCTAACTTAGGTGAGTTTAGTTTATTTCATGGCTGATTGATCAACCTCTGGTTTAAGAGTAAAACAGGCCGACTTTACTATAATGGAATAGGCAATGAAAAATGTTTACAAATTTTATTTTTTAGTTTACAAAAATACTACGACGCGTCGCGTAATTTCCGAGATATTTACTTTAGAATGCGATGCGATGTACTATGACTTCACGTCACAGTACATCACAACACTCGCTAACTCTGGTAACGCGTCGCCCGTACCCTTCACTATTGTGCGTTGTGTTGTATTGTGACGTCACAGCCAGGTCTTTTTGAATGAACACAGGTCTTTTTGAATGAAACAAAAAAAGTTCCTAAATATATATATATTTTTTTTTATTTTCAGAGTTTGGTTCAGCTATCATAGATCATGTCCTATTAGAGAATGGTCTCTCAGGCAACATGAAGGTGACCTCTGACCCCGACAAGGGGTTCTTTGTAGAGAGAGATATGGGCAAGCTGGTGACAGCCCTGAAACAAGCCGAGCAGCTGCTGGACAAAGCTAAGACTGAAGTTTCTAAGGTTGGTGTAGTTGGGCAGTAAACGAGGTAAATGTGAGAAAACCAGCGGGGCAATTCTCGTGCACTCGGCATTGAAGTCGAATTAGAAATTTGTATGGACGAAAGTATGAAATCTCTAAATTCGACTTTAGAGAATTGGCACATTATTCTGACACCTGTAACCATGAGTCAGCTGGCCTGGTTCCCAGTCGCTTTATAATCTTAATCCGTTATTAGCTGTAAGCCATAGAAGTGAATTTAATGTTAATATGAGAGCTGTGAATTTTTGAATAAATGAAAATAAAAATAAAATCTTAGAGACCCATAGAAAAGAAAAAAAATATATTCACCAGACAATAATGTATTTATGGCACAGCTGATTTTTATTTTGCTTATTTTGATGATCTAACCTTCCAAAAGGGGCGTTTATTCGTGTTTCGTCGTACTTATTATTAGGGCTTCAGGATTAAAACTGTTTAACGGTGTATTCATCTAAATATACCACCTATTCTTTCTATGTTACCAGGGCTACATAATCCAGAAGAAGGAAGAGCGGCCCAACCCCCAAGGCGACGGCGTGGCGTACCTCGTCACCAACATCGAGTTCCACCCGATGGTGTTCGCTCAGCACCGGAGCCAGCCCGTCGCGGAGTACGACACCTTCGACAGGGCGGTGGACGAGTTCTACTCAGGGTTGGAGGGCCAGAAGATTGATATGAAGGTGAGGAAATTAGTCATAGTCATAATATTTATTGCTTTCATGTAGTACAGTAAGGTCTTAACATAAAATATACAGTCCTGGACATGAACCCCGCAGGGGCACTGCAATCTTAGTAATTAATAAGTAATTATTATAATCACAAATGATAAAATAAAATTAAATAAAACTAGTTAAAATTCAATTATTAAACTCCATAGCATTATACAGTTTTCTGCTCGAAAAACTCTTGAAGATTGTAGAAACATTTATCAATATAGATTAGTATGTTTTTACACGATTGTTCGTTATCTATACCATTCAATTATATATCAATTTTTATTTATTACCATTCATTCATTTTGATTATCTATACCATTTATTTATAAAGAGATAACTTTTATAGAATATCACCAGGCTTCTATGACTCGACAACACAAAAAACTGGTGCGATTTAATCTACATCCAGCGCCATCTATTGACAAAGTTTGGAACTACATACTAAAATAGCAAATATAGCGAATATTGAAGAACTTTTTAAAAATAAGTTTGAATACAAGAAATTTATAGAGCAACAAACTTTTGATATACCTGTCTATTTCTTAAACAAAATTTTGTAAGGCGCTTGTAGAAATCACTAGCCTAGTGACGTCATTAATAGCGTATCGTTCTCCTTTTCTGATTGGGAACTTTGCAACTCTATATCTTTGGAACTAATGATGATAGGTAAAAATAAAAAGGGAGCTGTGATTCATACTTCATAAACTTTACAATAGATAAATAAAAAAAAGATTGTAAAATAACCTATTCTTACTGCTAAGGAATGGAACAACTTGCCGGCTTCTGTATTTCCAGAGAGCTACAATTTGGGTGTCTTTAAGTCGAGAGTGAATAGGTTTCTTCTGGGAAAGCACGCTACATCTTAGACCTCATTGTCACTCTCCAGTCAAGTGCAAACCCATCTTATATAAAAAAATAACAATATTCCATCTCTCTCCCTTTCAAACCAGACCGTCCAAGTAGAGCGAGAAGCAATGAAGAAGCTACAAAACGTGCGCAAGGACCACGAGAAGCGCGTGTCGGAGTTAGAGCTCGCGCAGCGCGCGGACCGCCGCGCCGCCGACCTCATCGCGCGGAACGAGCCGCTCGTCGAGCAGGCCAGGCACGCCATACAGACTGCCATCGCCAACCAGGTAACTAGATCAATGGAGCAATCCAGGCATGCCATACAGACTGCTATCGCCAACCAGGTAACTAGATCAATGGAGCGATCCAGGCATGCCATACAGACTGCTATCGCCAACCAGGTAACTAGATCAATGGAGCGATCCAGGCACGCCATACAGACTTCTATCGCCAACCAGGTAACTAAATCAATGGAGCGGGCCCGCCACGCCATACAGACTGCTATCGCCAACCAGGTAACAGAGATGATAAGGCTTTCGAATCCAGATCGTCCAAGTATTTTTTTTTATGTGATAAGCAGCAGACGAGCAGGCGGATCACCTTATGGTAAGCAATTGCTTTGTTGTTTTTAAACTTTCAATCACAAGCGGACTGGAGGCGCCGCACTTGGTGGGGGCCCACGTCAAAATGCAACCAAGGTGGAAGGGATCTCCTCAAGGAGCCAGACAGGGCCATCTGTGCAGCTGTCAGCCGTCTAGTAGCAATATGGCGATTAAGCCAATGAGGGTTTTTGCAAATGCAAAATCCGACTATGTCAGGTGATCAACTTAGCATGAAAAGGTGAAATATTTTATGCGAATTTCCAAAATTCATATAACAAAAGGTTAAGAATAGTTCATCTTACACGTGGTTAAAGGAATGTAAATGTTTACTGATACATCCTATATTTTTTTTCCTCTTGGTCTGTAAACAACTTCTTAAGCTACTTGGTACGGAGTCAGGTCAATGTATGAAATGTTTTATGAATGTATTATTTATTAAATACTATCTACAGATGTCCTGGGACGATATAAAGCTGCTGGTGAAGACAGCTCAAGACAACAACGACCCGGTGGCCTCCCACATCAAGCACCTGAAGCTTGGCTCCAACCACATCACGCTGCTGCTGTCAGACCCTTACCAGCACAGCGAGGAGGAGGACCAGGCCGAGACGCTGCAGCCCATGCTGGTGGATATAGACCTGTCGCTGACTGCGCATGCCAACGCCAGGAGGTAACTATATTCTTCTTCCTAGAATGTTCTAGAATATTCTATCAGCATAAGGGCCGGCTACGCATCAGTGAGCTCTCTGATCTCTATGTGTCCTGGAAAATTCTAGAAGATTCTACAAACCTCTGGTCTGTATAGTAGTAGATTCTAATCAGCATAGCAAAGAAGATGAGGGAGACCAGGGCTAGAAGCTCCTGCCCATGCTGGTGGATATAGACCTGTCGCTGACTGCGCATGCCAACGCAAGGAGGTAAGTTGTTCTGGAAAATTCTTCTAGAAGATTCTAAAATTCTCTAGACTCTGTAGCACCTAGTAGGTTCCTATCAGCTTAGCAAAGAATATGAGGAAGACCAGATTAGAAACTGCCCATGCTGGTGGATATAGACCTGTCGCTGACTGCGCATGCCAATGCCAGGAGGTAAATATGTGTTCTGAAAAATCTTCTAGAAGATTCTAAAATCCTCTTCACTTTGTAGCACCTAGTAGGTTCCTATCATCATAGCAAAGACTATGAGGAAGACCAGATTAGAAACTGCCCATGCTGGTGGATATAGACCTGTCGCTGACTGCCTATGCCAATACCAGGAGTTAACTATTAGTATGTTCTAGATTCTAGAATATTCTATCGGCATGGGAGAGAAGGAATATCTAAAAGATTCTTTCTTGTGTAGTATCTAGTAGGTTCCTATTATTATTGCAAAGATGAGAGAGACCAGGGCGATAAGTTGCTGCCCATTGGTGGATATAGACCTGTGGCTGATCTTCGCCAATACTAGGGTAACTATTGTTCTTCGAACTATGTTCTAGAAGATTCTAAAAACCTTTTGTCTGTGTAGTAGTAGTCTTCTGCGAGATCGTGTACCACTCCGGCCAAAGGAAAAGCAATCAACCTCTGTCTTTCTTTTTATGTGATAGGTAGCAGACGAGCAGGCGGATCACCTGATGGTAAGCAATTCCCGCCGCCCATGTACACATGCAACAAGTGCTCTGCTAACCTTTTATCCCCTTCCCCCCCTATGGGCCTCCGGTACCCTCACTCACTCGCTGAAACACAGCACAGGAGCTGCTTCACGCCGGTTTTCTGTGAGGCAGTGGTATCACTCCGGTCGAGCCGGCCCATTCATGCCGAAGCATGGCTCTCCCACAATTAAACTACCTCTACTCTTACCTCAGATACTACACCCAAAAGCGAAACGCAGCGAAGAAGCAGCAAAAGACGATAGAGTCCGCCGACAAAGCCCTAAAGAGCGCCGAGCGGAAGACCAAGCAGACGCTCAAGGAGGCCCACACCATCAGCAGCATCAGCAAGGCGAGGAAGACGTACTGGTTCGAGAAGTTCTTCTGGTTCATATCCTCGGACAACTACCTGGTGAGTCATCGTAATTTCATACTCGTAATACCATTTTGCCTACCTAATACGTCAAAAGTCGTGAGTTCGATTCTCACCCTGGACAAACATTCGTGTGATGAACACTTGTGTTTGTTCAGTGTATGGGTGTAATACAGGGTGTATCTGTGAACATTTACATCCCTTTAACTATGTGTTCCATCAACCATTCTGAACAACATTTGTTCAACAACTTTCCGAAATTCATCGAAAAATGTTTCGACTCCCCATACAAAATGACCAAGTCACGTGACCGACTTTGTATGGCAAGATGAACATTTTTTATACGAATTTTCAAAAGTCATAGAACAAATGTTGTTCAGAATGGTTGGTAGAACACGTGGTTAAAGGGATGTAAATGTTCACAGATACACCCTGTATGTATTTATTTATGTACTATATGTGTATTTCCCCTGTTGTCTGTTATCTGTAACACAAGTGCTTAAGCTACTTAATACGGAGTCAGGTCAAGGTATGAGATGTTGTGATGCATTAGGCAAGCGTGGTGTTTAAGTCTTATCCCATCATAGTAGCGATGACTTGATTTCATTCCATAGTATGATGGAGACCTTTGCCCAGCAGTGGGACAGTGTATAGGCTGATACTTTACCTAACTTTTTTGTTTTTGTGGCCAATAAACGTTATCTATCTATCTATCTACCAGGTGACAGGCGGTCGCGACCAGCAACAGAAAGAACTCCTAGTGAAACGGTACATGAAACCGGGCGATATATACGCCGGGCGATGACTTGATTTCTATGATGGAGGCCTATACCCTGTAGCGAGACAGTCTCTTTGTAGTAATAAACAATGAAACGCATTTTGAATGTTTTACACAGTTTTACTCAGAATAATTATTATCACAATCACAGAGCGCGCGAATCTATCTCTGAATGAATGACAGTTGTATGTCAGATGACATTAGGGATGGGGTACGCCTAATGATGTTCTAGGCGATCGATTTTGTTCGGCCAGCAGTAGGCTTTTCTTTACTTTTTTATTTTTGTGGCCAATAAACGTTATCTATCTATCTATCTCTCAGGTGATAGGCGGTCGCGACCAGCAACAGAACGAGCTGCTAGTGAAGCGCTACATGAAGCCGGGCGACATATACGTGCACGCGGAGGTGACGGGCGCGGCGTCCGTCATCGTCAAGAACCCCAGCGGAGCGCCCATCCCGCCCAAGACGCTGTCCGAAGCTGGCCAGGCCGCTGTAGCCTACAGGTGATATACCTTTTTTTTTATGTGATAGGTAGCAGGCGAGCAGGCGGATCACCTGATGGTAAGCAACTGCCGCCGCCCACGGACACTTGCAACACTAGTGGAGTTACAAGTGCGCTGCCAACCTTTTATCCCCTTCCCCCCGAGTGGGCCTCCGGTATCCTCACTCACTCAGCGAAACACAGCACAGGGGCTGCTTCACGGTTTTCTGTGAAATGTACCGAATTTTGTGTACAGTCAGCTAAGAAAGTGGTCTACTTACCACTTTTGATTGATTTTTATTTATTTATTTTGACAAAAGTTTCTGCGAGATGAAACGATCGCTAAGGTTTAATTCTATAATCAATCATGACGTTATACCATAAATAACAAAGAGCACATGCAAATATGCAAATATGCAAGTGTCCATGGGCGGCGGCAATTGCTTACCATCAGGTGATCCGCCTGCTCGCCTGCTACCTATCACATAAAAAAATGACGCATTAATCTTAATTTTATTTCCTACCATACCTATTTTTACTAACCATACATAAGTTACTTAGTAACTTATGAAAGTTTTTTCTTTTTCAATTTCTACTCGTTACATATTGATACAACCGCGAGCGCAAGCGGGATTAGAGCGTTGGCAATGGAAAGTTAGCGAAGGTTCGAGAAATATCGAGAATTGTGTATAAGTCCCCGAAGCCCTAGTTGCAATATACCCGCGAAATTTCTAGAAACTGTGTCTCGAACTTTCGATAACTTTCCATTGCCGACGCGTAGGCTTATTATTTGCAGGAGGCTTATTATTTGAGGAGTATTATGTAACATAATCGTAAATATTTGTTCATAATATATTGTTTCTGCCGGTTGGCGCAATGGTAGTGACCCTGCCTCATACAAAGGTCGTGGGTTCGATTCGAGGGTGGGGACCCTGGACAAATATTCGTGTCATGAACACCTTGTGTTTGTTCAGTGTCTGGGTGTTATATATGTATTTAAGTATTTAATTTGTGATCCCCTGTTGTCTGATATCTGTAACACAAGTGCTTAAGCTACTTAGTACGGAGTCAGTTGACCTGACTCCGTACTAAGTAGCGTGGGTATTTCTCATTTTCTGGAAAGAGTCACTTCCATGGAGGGGCAATTTTTTCTGTACTTAATTGGGTATTTGACTAATCTCGATTTAGTAAAAAAATATTGATACTCTATTAAATATTGGTAAATAACAACAATGGCCAACATTTTCAGTTAAAAATGTATCGTCTAGCTGGTTTGTGAGCATTCAAAGTTTCATAGGCAAGTCCATTTTTTAAGTATAAAATTAAAAAATAATAATTATATCATTGAACTACCCGTTCATTTTCCACCAACTTTTATTATAAAACCATTTACTTAAACGAACATTTGATATAGCTACCATACAAAATTTACTAGACGCGCATACAGAGTTTGCGTTGTGACGTCACAATACAATAGCCATTTGTATAGAGCGTTTTTGGGCTTGCCCAAAATAGTGCTCTTAAAGTTGTGATATCTCAGGTAATTCAAATGAGAATCAAGTGATTCTTTCAACGATGTTTCTTAAATTGAGGCGTCTTTTGATTAAACACATAAAAAAATTTAGTCAAATACCCAATTGATGCATTTGAATAAATTGGTATCCGCGGGTCATGGGAAAAGGACTCGCCGAGCTCGCACTATTTGAAATTGTAAATCTTGGTCTTCCTAATATAAATAAATAAATATTATATTGTTTCTCTGTCCTTGTCCCCAGCGTGGCGTGGGAGGCGAAGGTGCTGACGCGCGCGTGGTGGGTGCACGCGCAGCAGGTGTCCAAGTCCGCGCCGACCGGCGAGTACCTCACCACCGGCTCCTTCATGATCCGCGGCAAGAAGAACTACCTGCTGCCTGATCAGCTGCAGTTCGGGTTCACCTTCATGTTCCGGGTGAGTGGGAATTACGAGAGACCCACTGTTTTAAACGCTGGGAAGGGGTACTGGATCTGAGACTTGTTGCACATAACATATTGTTAGTCACAGCACAGCAGTATTGGTTTTCACGAGTCGCGGTGCGGAGTTTTTTTTTTATGTGATAGGTAGCAGACGAGCAGACAGATCACCTGATGGTAAGCAATTGCCGCCGCTCATGGACACCTGCAACACCAGTGGAGTTACAAGTGCGCTGCCAACCTTTTATCCCCTTCCCCCCCGGGTGGGCCTCCGGTACCCTCACTCACTCGGCGAAACACAGTACAGGGTCTGCTTCACGCCGGTTTTCTGTGAGGCAGTGGTATCACTCCGGTCGAGCCGGCCCATTCATGCCGAAGCGTGGCTCTCCCAAATATAACGGAGTTACGTGCGCGCTCTATCTTTTACGGCAAATAAATAGCAGGTATCGTACATACGTTTTTAGGCTACATTTTAGCACCCAAGATAGACCTGATGTGTATGCCAATAAATAAATAGATGTGTTTGTTTACGGTCCTCAGTTGGAAGACAGTTGCATCGAGGCACACCGCGGCGAGCGGAAAACCATCGCCAACGATGACACCATGTCTGACGTCACTTCCGTCCAAGAGGACGAACAGGAAATCATTGTCTCTGACGACGGTAAGATTAGAAAATGTCAAAAAGCGCTCTTTTGCGAATCGGTCCTTCGATGTTTTTAATGTTTGTGACAAGATAATTTAATACTAAAATAGATGTATTGCTTTTAGATGAACCGTCAGAAAAAGAAGACTTGAAAACGCAACCCGAAAACAAACTTGAAGTTATCTCGGAAGAAACTTCAAGAATAGATATCACAGACAAGACGACTGAAGCAGTAAAATCAAATGAGATCGAAGAGAAAGGAGATGAATCAGAAGAAATAGACAATGATGAAGAAAAAGGTGAAAGGGAGACAAGGAAAATACGGGGGGAGTAAGAGATGGAGACAATAAGAGTGGGACGGACAGCGATGATGACAGCTCTTCAGAAAGTGCATTCCCGAACACACATATTAAGGTAAGTTTTCTCGTTAAAAAGTAGCATGTATCATCAAGAAAGTCATGAAATTATTTGATGGCGCCACTGCCGCTTACGTCATAGATTATGGTAACCCTGTTGGTTATAGCCTCAATTAAATAAGTTATTACAATAAAAATACTTTTGCTTTTAACAGGTGGACAACGGCACCGGGGCTGTGATCATGCAGTCCAAGACGAGACGATGTCGGAAGTCTCGCATGAAAGTAAGTTAAAGTTTATATCTAAATATGGGAGAGCCACGCTTCGCCATGAATTGGGCCGGCTCGACCGGATGTGATACCACTGCCCCCACAGAAACCGGCGTGAAGCAGCCCCTGTACTGTGTTTCGCCGAGTGAGTGAGGGTACCGGAGGCCCACCCGGGGGGGAAGGGGATAAAGGTTGGCAGCGCACTTGTAACTCCACTGGTATTGCAAGTGTCCCATGAGCGGCGGCAATTGCTTACCATCAGGTAATCCGCCTGCTCGTCTGCTACCTATAACATTAAAAAATATATATATATCTATTTTTGTTGACGAAAAAAAAATCTGTTCTTTTGCTCTTTTGTAATATAAGGTTCAAAATCAGGGAGATCTATTTTTCTGTTGCCTTATTAAGTGTTAAGGTGAGAGTATATTGAATAAGACAAATTTGTATAGACTGACTGTCTGTATATGGTGTTCTTCCGTACGGTTAAATCCTTAAAAGTGTGTTTCTTGCCTTACCCCAGGTGAGGACACAATCATGTCCTTCCCATCCCTACCCAAGAAAGGGGGTAAGAAGCCGCAGAAGAACAGCAAAGAACAGAAGAAGGTAGAAGAGAAGCAGAAAGAGAACCAGGTGAAGCGAGGGCAGCGCGGCAAGATGAAGAAGATGAAGGAGAAGTATAAGAACCAGGATGAAGAGGATCGGGAGGCCATGATGAGGGTGCTACAGGTAAAAACAAACTTTATTATAGACCTTATTACAAAGAGACAGAGTTCAAAGCGTCGACAACAGAAGAAGGCAGAAGGAAACCCAGGTGAAGCGACGGTAGCGCGGCAAGATGAAAAAAGATGTAGGAATAGTAAAAGAAACAGAATGAAAAGGATTGGGTGGGCGATGATGAGGGTGCTACAGGTAAAAAACAAACTTTATTATAGACCTTATTGCAAAGAGACAGGGTTTAAAGTGTAGCCAACTGAACAGGAATAGTACAAGAACCTGAATGAAGAGGATTAGGGCGCGATGATGAGGGTGCTACAGGTGAGAATGAGTGTATTGTAGACCTTATTAGATATTAGAAGGAGAGGAGAGAGTTACAAAACAATTAGAATTAGAGGTAATAAACAACTTTATTATAGACCTTATTGCAAAGAGACAGGGTTTAAAGTGTAGCCAACTGAACTGGAATAGTACAAGAACCTGAATGAAGAGGATTAGGGCGCGATGATGAGGGTGCTACAGGTGAGAATGAGTGTATTGTAGACCTTATTAGATATAAGAAGGAGAGGAGAGAGTTACAGGTAAAAAACAAACTTTATTATAGACCTTATTGCAAAGAGACAGAGTTTAAAGCGTACCCGTGACTCTCTCACTCTGGTGTTACGGGTGTCCATGGGCGGCGGTAATCGCTTACCATCAGGTGATCCGTCTGTTCGTTTGCCCCCTATCTCATAAAAAAACCAATAGGAGAAGGCGGAAGGCAACTCAGGTAAATCGAGGGTGAGCTGCAAGATGAAAAGAGATGTAGAAGAAGTACAAGAACCAGAATGAAGAGGATTGGGGGGCGATGATGAGGGTGCTACAGGTGAGAATTAGTTTATTGTAGATCTTAATGCAACGAGACAAAGCTCAAAGTCTGGAAACATTGAGCAGATTTTTTTTTCTTATTTTAGTCTGGAAACATGGAGAAGGAATCGAAGAAGGCGCAGAAGAAGGCCGCCGCGGCGAAGGCCAACAAGGTGAAGCTGCCGCGCGGGCAGAAGATCCCGCAGCCCGCGCCCGTCATCCTCGAGGCCGACTCCGACGAGGAGGTGGAGCCCGACCCGGAGGTGAGCGACATAAGTCATTAGTATTAATCCAAAGAATAGGCCCTTATGGGGGACTTTTCACGAAAGAAAAAAAATATTGTGAAAATAAACGTAACATAATTTAAGGTTTAAGGCGGGCATAAACGTGCTTTATAGAATTTATTCATGTGTAAAATAAGTAAAAAAAAAATAGAAAGTTTTTTTTTTATTCTTACACACTTTGGGGGGCCCCCGTTTCGGGGTAGCAACGCCCCTGCATCGCGTTATCAGTCTGATTTGTATGAAAAGTAAAAAAAAAAGACATATGTAATTCGACCAATGTTTCTTTTCTAGGAGAAAGTTGTTCACTTACAGATTCTAAGTCGAACTTAAAAATTTGAGTGGTGATTAAAAATCCGCCTTATATGTCGGCGGCCTGGCGGGCTCAGTGTGGATGCTCTTAACGTCATCTCTCGGAATTCCTTTTGCTAAAACCCTGCTCTACGAAACTGTGTTTCGTATTGGCCGGCCAGATGGCACATTTGGTAGTGACCATACCTCATACGCCAAAGGTCGTGGGTTCCATCCACATTCGTGTGATGAACAGTTGTGTTTCAGAGTCTAGGTGTTATATATGTATTTAAGTATTATATTTATGATCCTCTGTTGTCTGATATCTGTAACACAAGTGTTTTGAGCTACTTAGTACGGAGTCAGGTCAACGTATGAGATGTTGTGTTAATTTATTATTATTGCACCAGCTGGAGGCGGGCGGCGCGGACGCGGACGCGGAGCTGCTGGCGCAGCTGACGGGCGTCCCGAGGGCGGAGGACGAGCTGTTGTTCGCCGTGCCCGTCGTGGCGCCCTACGCCGCGCTGCACAACTACAAGTATGTAACCTACTGTTTAGCTACCGTGTATGAACATTTTATTTATCCTACTACTATTATAAAGGCGAAAGTTTGTTTGGATGTATGGATGTTTGTTACTCTTTCACGTAAAAACTACTGAATGGATTTGAATGAAACTTTACCACAATATAGCTTATAAATCAGAATAACACATAGGCTACAATTTATAAAAATATATTGTGTGGATTGTCCAAAATATGACGGTAAGTGTCAATAATTAACTCCACGCGTACGAAGTCGCGGGCGGCCGCCAGTATAGTATATAGGAAGGCAAACGACCAAGCGGGTCACCTGATGGTAAGTGACCATCGCCGCCCATCAGCGGAAATCAGCTACACCAGGAGTGCGGATGCGTTGCCGGCCTTTTCTCTGTCTGTTTGTTACTTTTACACGCCAAAACTACTGAACGGATTTGAATGAAATTTGATACAGTTTTTTTTTGTGATAGGTAGCAGACGAGCAGGCGGATCACCTGATGGTAAGCAATGCCGCCGCTCATGGACACCTGCAACACCAGCAGAGTTACAAGTGCGCTGCCAACCTTTTATCCCCTTCCTCCCCGGGTGGGCCTCCGGTACCCTCACTCACTCGGCGAAACACAGCACAGGGGCTGCTTCACGCCGGTTTTCTGTGAGGCAGTGGTATCACTCCGGTCGAGCCGACCCATTCATGCCGAAGCGTGGCTCTCCCACAGTGAAAAGATGGTCTAGACCCTGAGAAAGGACATAGGCTAGTAATATAAATTTGGAAATCCTCTGTTGTCTGATATGTGTAACACAAGTGCCTAAGCAAGCACGGAGTGAAGTCAGAGTTCGAGATGTTGTATAAATTTATTTATTTATCCTTGAATTCTCAAGCTAAGTTATCGTTCTCTCTGACATATAAATTAAAATGCTATTTTTTTTTATGAGATAGGGGGCAGACGAACAGACGGTTCACCTGATGGTAAGTGCTTACCGCCGCCCATGGGCACCCGCAACACCAGAGGAGTCGCAAATGCGCTGCCGGCCTTTTAAGAAGGAATACGCTCGCTTTTTGAAGGTTTGTGGGTCGTATCGGTTCGGAAATACCGCTGGTGACAGTTCATTCCATAGTTTTATTGCTATTTGCTTTTCAGGTACAAAGTTAAACTTACCCCGGGCACGGGCAAGCGGGGCAAGGCGGCCAAGACAGCAGTGCAGGTTAGAGTGATTTTTTAATATATTAGGTGGCAGGATAGGATTTTTAGCGAACGGATTTAGATGTGCAATTATCGACAAAATCTAGCTTGAAAAAATTTTGGGATGTTTATAAGAAAATATCCATTTTGACAAAAATGACATTTGGATCACTGTGGTCCTAAAGTCGTCTATAGGCTAATACTTTACTTTTTAGGGATCCGTAGTCTACTAGGAACCCTTATAGTTTCGTCATGTCTGGCCGTCTGACACAGACGTCCGGCTCGTTCTCCGGCGTTTCTGCACAGGTTGCCACGAAAATTGGTGCAGAGATGTATACTGATAACCCAAAAATTGGTTTTTAAAATTACGCACATGAAAGGGTTCACGTGCGAGTCCGACACGCTCTTGGCCGGTTTTTTTTTATTTAGTGTACCTTTTGCAATAAATAAAAAAAAAAAAGTAAGAAAACTAAAACCCAACTACGACAAAAAACGACGCTGAAAAAGTATAAAACAAGCCTTCGTTGTCTATTTACAATAATTCGTACATAAAGGCGTAGTCACACGTTGTCAAAGTGCTACGGTAGGTAGGTAGGCATTATGAACGTGTGACTACGCCTTTATGTACGAATTATTGTAAATAGACAACGAAGGCTTGTTTTATACTTTTTCAGCGTCGTTTTTTGTCGTAGTTGGGTTTTAGTTTTCTTACTTTTTTTTTATTTGTACTATTTTGGTGTCCAAGTGCTAGTAATATATATATATATTCAAAATGTACAATTCAAGCGCTTTCAAATGATACCAAACACGGCATATTTATCATAACTTTATTTTTTTACTCTGTATGTTTTGTCCGCTAGAGGGCGCTACATTAGATTTTGTCAAATTTCATATAGCCTATAACCAGCGGACAGTTAAGACGCTTATAATGATATGCCATTTGTCGAATTCTGATAAGTGGTTTAGAAGTTACGTGGAAACAGATGAACATACATACATACATACATACATACATACATACATACATACATACATACATAGCCTGTCAAAATCATAACCCTCCTTTTGCTTTGCCGTAGTCGGGTAATAATAAATTAATTGTTAATTCCCAGGTGTTCCTCCGCGACAAGGCGGCGACGCCGCGCGAGCGCGACCTGCTCAAGGCCGTCAAGGAGGAGAACATCGCGCGGAACTTCCCCGGCAAGGTCAAGCTGTCGGCGCCCGCGCTGCACAAGCACAAGAAGTAGACCAGCTAGTGGTACACTCACGTTGCAGAGGAGAGGTGACCTCACTCTTCCTTCATGAAATACTACTACTACATATTTTTCATAATACGGGATGTATCTGTAATACTGCATCTTTAACCACGTCTTCTACCAACCATTCAGAACAACATTTAATTTTGTTCAATTTGCCTGAGATACAGGATGTTCCTAGTTAAAAAAAAAATTGAGACAACATCACATTCATTATCCTGGCCCCAAACTAAGGTTTTCTCTTGTGCTATGGAAACCAGAAACAACGAAAGTACTACAAACACCCAGACCCAACACAAATATCTGCTTCATCAACAAACATTTGTGTTGGTGCGGGAATCGAACCCGCGACCCTTACGTCTCAACCGGCGCTCAAACCAATGCGCTAAACGGGTCGTCGTTCAGTTCAGGCAGAACATTTCAAATGATTTCGTTAGTTTAAAATATTATAAATATTTTGCAGCTCTAATGTTTTTGCTATAGTTTTATTATTTTATTAATTCGAAAATAAAACAACTTTTCATACAAATTCGGTCACGTGACTCGTTCATATTGTATGGGGAGTCGTAAAAAGTCGCATCGTTTATGAAATACGTAGAAAAATTACGTTGTGCAGAATGGTTGGTAGAAGACGAGATTACATATTATACAGCCAGTATAATTAGAAGGATATAAAAGATCCTACCTACATAAAGCTGCTGCTGTGAAAATCACGAATATTGAATTTACACCGTCAATTAATCCTAGGAAGAACTCCATCCCCCTTTTAAAAAAAAACAGACTAAAGTTGGACATAGATTAAAAATTATGCTGTCACTTTCATAAATTACGTTACAAATAAAAGTGACAGCATCAGTTTTAGACCGAGACTAGCTATAAACCACTTTTTAATAAGAGGGAATAGGACTATTAAAAATATTATATTATTTCGCTAATGATTGTTTTGTTCGTCACATTACGGTCTTTTCAGTCCTAAACTCTATTCCTTTAGTAAAAGTATCTTTCCAATAGTATATAATCGTATCTATTTAACCGACTTCAAAAAAAGAATGCTCTCAATTTGTATGTATGTATAATATTTTTATACGAAAATCAGCGGAGAATAATCGCGCTGACATGATAATCCGCTTTATATTGTCCAAACTATTTAAGTTATCCTATCTATGATGTTATTATAGTTATTATGTACGGTGGCCAGCACATCAATCAATATCATACTACAATCTGTCAAATTTCTTCAATCGAACCTCACTTTTATGTCAAACATGTTTGGTTCAATATCAACTGAGGAAATTTGACAGATTGTAGTAACTTGATGTGCAGGCCACCGTACGTAACGCAAAATTAAAAGACTTCATAACAATACCCTAATTCAACGGATAAGATCGAGTGATATTATTGTTACTGTAAATATCTGCAATTAATTATTTTATTGTTAAATATACTTCATAAAAATGTTGATTTCTGCCTTTTATTTTACACTTGACACAATCTTTTAAGCTTAATATTATAGACATATTTCACATAAAATATATTATGTACCGCCCAGTCCGTTTGTGACCACGGCGGCTGAAACGCAGCCGAAACGTCAAGCAGTAAGTAAATAATTATGTGCTTAAAAATTAACGTCGCAGTAATTCCCGTCTATAAAAATAAAATATTAGTTATATAGAATAAAAGACTCAGTAAATTCAAAAATAAACTTTAAATTACATAAGCAAGAATAAGCCCAAAATTACATAATAAAAAAACATTACAATAATAGAACATAACCTCCATAACTAGACCTGTGTCAGTTATGACTAGTTACAATTAGTTCACTAGTTTTGACTAGTTACGATTAGTTCACTAGTCTTGACTAGTTACGATTAGTTCACTAGTTTTGACTAGTTACGATTAGTTCACTAGTCTTGACTAGTTACGATTAGTTCACTAGTTTCGACTAGTTGGCTAGTCCTCTTCTTCCTCCTCTTCGCCGAAGATCTCTCCCTCTCCAGGCAGTTCGGGCGGTGGCGGTGGCGGCAGGTGAGCTATACGGTACGCCTGTTACAGAGAATTAGTTATTTTTAATGTGATAGGTGGCAGACGAGCAAATCTCCCACCTCACCTGATGGTAAGGAATTCAACTGTTGGTCCTGCGCCTGATATTCTTCTGACGTGTCCTATCGAAATATAAAGGTAAGGGAATAGAGAGTGCACCTGTGTTTGCGCACCACTTGTGTACTATAAATGTCCTGCGTCGATGGCTGATCGTTGATATTGGCCGCCATAGCCGGAGGACATTATTATTATATCCTCATGGAAGAGGGCAGAGCAATATTTAAAAAAAAGATGGTGTCACTAGTGTAGTATGCGAAGCGATTGAGATAAATAAACACCGGAATTTCAATCAGGAGGACGGGTTTACGAGTATAAAATCGGCGCGAAATCCAGTGATAAATAAATGTAAATCTCGCAATTTTCCATTACAAATCACAACCAATCCGGATACTGTTAGTGTAGTGTGTCGGAGTGACTTCACTGACAGTTTATATAGTGGCAGTGCAAATATCGAAAATGAGAGGGTATCCGAAGATGCACAAGCCGGGCGTGGCAGACGCCGTGCGCGAATAAAAGACATAAAAGATGGTGTCTCTAACCTCCTCGTCAGCGAAGGTGGGGTCCGCCATCTCCATGACCTCGGGCCCGATGGGGTACTCGTCCTGCGGCCGCGGCAGCTGCAGCGGCGAGAAGTTCGGCGGCTGGAACTTGAGGCCCCACCCCACGTACATGCACTCCGCTTTCCTGGTGTTAAGAAAAAGTTAATTATGTCAAGTACTTACAATGTAATGTGTTCTAGGTGCGAGTGAGACAGGTATAGCTCTCTCTCTCTCTAACTGTCATGGCGGTTGTTCTGTAGCGTTAGGCGGTCTTCTTACGTTAAATAAATATTTTTTATAAAGTTTTAGCCCATTTTTCATTTATAATTTATCTCCTGGGGACAAAGGGACGTACCTATTAGGCAGGGGTGGTAAAATGCCCCGGGCTTCCGACCCAGAGGGCCCCGGGCTCAGGCGCTACAGTGGCAATCTTCAAATTTACCGATTACTCGTTTACCTATACGAATAATCGGCTTCTATGTAGAAGTAAGCCTATTCTAGTTAAAACGTAAAATTTAAGATTCCGATGTCAATTTGGATTTAAAGACGATGAGGTTAAAAGTTTTCAGTTTACTTGCTGCTGCTTACTGCGACCCTACAGGTGTTGCAGGTGTCTATGGGCGGCGGCAATTGCTTACCATCAGGTGATCCCCTGCTGCTACCTATCACATAAAAAAAAGGTATTTAGGAGTGCCACGAACGTGACAACTCGATGAGAAATACCCATTTCGACTCACTTGCCGGAAGTAGCGTAGGCCACAGCGCCGGGCCACACGTTGCTCCTGAGGGTGACCAGCGCGCGGTCCGGCGCCAGCGCGGAGCTGCAGCGCGGCGTCCACGCCGGCAGCCCCTCCACGTGCGCGTCCTCCGACAGCGGCGTGAACAGCGGCGGGCCCGACTCCGGCTCTATGGGGGGAGGACCTTCGTCCTCCTCCTCTTCAAGGCCCTCCTCCTAAATAAGACGCTACAATAGTATTGTTACGACTATGTGCCCCTGAATACGGAAATAGAGCTTGTCTCAAATGAGTAAGGTCTATTATTCCGTTGTGCACTACGTTACACACGCATAGTCGCCCCCGAACCTACGCATTCGGAATAGAAAATTATCGAACTCTCCATCGAACGTTCGAGAAACTACGAGAAATATCGGGAACCATGTAGAAATCTCTCGAAGCCCTAATACGTGGCAAAATGTCCGATGTCTACAAAGTCTCCATCGAAGTTACGAGATAAAAGATCGAGAATGTTCTATTCCCTTCTAGTCAGGTCTCGCCCGCGCCTATGCTAGTATAAAAGCGGGACGGGCGAGCCGACGAGTCAGTTCTGATTTGGAAAGCGAAGAAGTGAGTTCCAATTTGGAAAGCGATTATTCTCCTGCGAACTAAGAGTGATCGAGTGGATTACCTGCGAAGCATTTCAGGAAGATTTTAGTGTTTTAGTGCGTTTAAGTGTGATTTAGTGTTTTTGTTACTCGTCGAATAAATTAATTGTCTTTTTGTGATTTTGGCATTTTACTTGGATCTTACGTACCCCGTACCCGCAACAATTGGTGTCAGAAGCGGGATTCAAGATGCCACTTACACCACGAGAAGACAGTGAGGGTCGAGTAACGAGGAGTCAAACCGCGGCTGTGGCTGTGCAAGAGGGTGAAGGTACTTCATCAGAGGGATCGATACAAACACCGATTGGGCCTATGGAGATTGCAGATATATTTAAAATGCTGAAGACGCAAGCCATCCGCCAGGAGGAGCTAGCCCGCCTTCAAGAAGCACAATTTGCACAACAAGCTAGACTGCTAGCTGAGCTTAAGGAGGAAGAAGCTCGCCGCCAAGAAAAGCAAGACCTTCGCCAGGAAGAGCAAGCCAGACTGCTAGCTGATCTCAAGGAGGATCAAGCCCGCCGTCAGGAAGAGCTAGGCAAGAGCTTGTTGGGCGCTATCGAGAAGAAGCACGAAGTATTAGAAAAGCAGATCGATGCTCTTAAGGATGACGTGCTAAGCATCAAGACCCAACACGAAGATCGACTTACCCAACATGAAGATCGACTCACCCAACATGAAGATCGATTCACCCAACATGAAGATAGATTCATCCAACACGAGGATCGACTGTGCCAGATGGATACGGAGATGCAACAGTTGCATACCAAGATGGCTAGAGTGGAGACCCGGGGTGTTTCAGTAGTATCGGATTCCCCGAAAGTCGAAGTACCCCACTTCGATGGAACGACGTCTTGGGCAGCGTTCTGGTATCAGTTCGAATCGGTGGCTAAAGGAAAAGGGTGGAACGAAGAAGAATCAATGTTAGCTTTGACTCTTGCTCTTCGTGGGATGCCCTGCTTACATTGGAGAACCTGCCTTCGGACAACAGAACTTTTAGGTGCTCTTCAAAGAGCACTAGAGGGCAGGTACAGCGACAAACACCTGGAACATGCGTATAGAGCACAACTCCGCGATCGACAACAGAAACCTGGTGAGAGCCTACAGCAATGGGCGGCGGAAATCGAGAGGCTAGTCCGACGTGCATACGTTGTCATGCCCGACGATGGTGGAATCAATGATCCCGCAAGCTTTCTATGATGGCATTAGGGACGAAGATGTCAGGACATGCCGTGGAAGCTGGGACATCATCAGACCTTGCAGGAAGCTCTAGCCCATGCCTTGGAGGTGGAAGCCGTGCATCAGGACTCTAGAAAAACATCGAATTCGGGAGGTTGTGGTAAAGGAAAACCCCTCTTTGGGTCCGATGTGCTTATGGCTGCGGCGAGAGGGGCCATATCGGAGTAGTTGCCCCAAGCGAAAATGGCCGCGTAAAACGACAGTAGCGTCCTCTACACAGGTGGACGCAGAAGAGCTGTCGTTAAACTAAAGGGAGCCAGGGCCGCGGGGCGGGCGCTGGCTGGTCAACATCGAGCCCCTACCGTCACTGTTTCACAGATTGGCAATGGGAACAACCTAACAGTGGTTGGACAGCTGAACAGCATAACGTGTCACTTTACTATTGACACCGGTGCTTCAAGAACAATAGTGCGTCCAGAACTACTGAAAAGGACTATTATGTGGAATCGCAGACCAACCGTTCAGCTTCAAACAGCAACAGGCCAGCCAGTTACCGTCTTCGGTGAGGACGATGGCGAAGATAACCCTTGGAGAACAGGCCTTTGAATACAGTGTGCTCATAGCAGATATCACTGACGATTGCATCATAGGATTGGACTTTTTAAGAGACCAGAAGTGTGTGGTAGACGTCTCTAAAGGAGTACTTAGTTTCCCGGAACAAGAAGTATTCCTAGAGGGAGCGAGATCATGCGCAGTTTACTGCCTAAAAACCACGACCCTACCGCCGAGGTCTGAAACTCTGGTCAAAGTTAGATTTCCTCACAATGTGTGTCAAGGACGAAGCGTCGTTATAGAAAACTGCGGCGACCATCCAAGTTGGATCACAGCAAGAACGCTGGCAATGACTGGAAAAGGAGCGCTAGTGCGAGTCATCAATCTTAGCGGAGATGAAGTGCAGCTACGAAGAGACTGTGTCATTGGACGGTGCGACGCAGGTCAATCAATAAGGAGGCTGAAAACAGCCCGGGAACCGAAATCCTGTCAACGAGATGACGTCACGCCGCTCCTAGCACATTGTAAGGACAAGCTCTCTGAACGGGAACTTCAGCAAGCTAAAAGGTTGTTACTCGATTTTAACGACATATTTTCAAAGGGTGACCATGATTTGGGAAGGACAGGTCTCGTTAAACACCGCATAGATACGGGTGACGCACCACCAATTAAGCAGCGGCCTAGACGCCTTCCATTTGCCAAAGAAAAGGAGGTAGCAGACATGATTGCCGAGATGCAGAAGAACCGCATCATTGAACCTTCAACAAGCCCGTGGTCTTCGCCAGTAGTCCTGGTAAAGAAGAAAGACGGCAGCACCAGGTTTTGTGTGGACTACCGGTTGTTGAATAATGCAACTAAGAAGGACAGTTACCCTTTGCCCCGTATAGACGACACCCTGGACATGCTGAGCGGCATGAAGTGGTTCTCAACAGTGGACCTTAAGAGTGGTTACTGGCAAGTAGACATCCATCCAGTAGACAAAGAGAAGACGGCATTTACGACCGGAACTAGGAATGGACTGTGGCAGTTCAACGTCATGCCCTTTGGACTTTGTAACGCTCCGGCGACATTCGAACGGTTAATGGAAAGGGTGCTGGTTGGACTACTGGGAGATGCATGCCTGGTCTATCTGGATGACATCATCGTCATGGGACGGAATTTCACGGAGCATGTTAGTAACCTAAGGAAGGTTTTCACCAGGATACGAGAAGCAAACTTAAAACTCAGCCCAAAGAAATGCACGTTTTTCAAGGAAGAAGTCGCCTACTTAGGACACATTATCTCATCGAATGGTGTAAGGACCGACCCAGAGAAGATAAAAGCTGTCCCAAGAGTGGCCTATACCAGCTAACAAGACCGACGTGAGATCATTTTTGGGCTTATGCGCATACTACCGGCGTTTCGTAAAGAACTTCTCCGACATCGCTAAACCACTCCATCGGCTCACGGAAGATAAACGATATATTTGCCTGGGACTCGGAATGCGATCAAGCTTTTATCAGATTAAAAGAACACCTCTGCACCAGTCCTATACTTGGCTACCCCAACAGAGAAGGAAGGTTTATCGTGGACACCGACGCCAGCAACACTGGCATAGGCGGAGTTCTGTCGCAAGAACAAGGTGAACGGGAAGTGGTGATCGCCTATTTCAGTAAGTCACTTTCGAAACCCGAAAGGAACTATTGTGTGACTCGTAAGGAACTGTTGGCGGCAGTGAAGACTCTACAACATTTCAACAAGTATCTCGTTGGAAGGCAGTTCACCTTGCGGACAGATCACGCTGCGTTAAAATGGCTCTTGCAGTTTAAAAACCCTGAAGGACAAGTGGCACTGGTGGCTAGAACAACTACAGGAGTATAACTTTACAACAGAACATCGAGTGGTCGAACGCATTTGAATGCCGACGCTCTTTCAAGAAGACCTTGTCCAGAGGCTTGCAGTCACTGCGCCAGGACGGAAACCAAAGAAGAAGTCCGGATGATAACCACCCAGGGACTTGATAATGAATGGTGCGAAGACGCTATCAAAAAGGCTCAAAAAGAGGATAGAGACCTAAGGGAAATATTTGAATGGAAAGAAGTAGGTCAGAAACCTTCTTGGAGCCAAGTAGCATCTTCAAGCCCCATTACGAAAAGTTACTGGGCGCAATGGGAAAGTTTGGAGATTAAGGATGGAGTACTCTTCAGGAAATGGGAAACACCAAAAGGGGACCAAACAACATTACAGCTGATTGTACCCCGTAGACAAGTTGCTTCCTTACTGAGATACATACACGATGGGGTATCCGGAGGACATTTAGGCGTGAAAAAGACCTTGGAGAAGCTGAGACAGAGATTCTACTGGATACACTGTCGGGAGGACGTCGAAGACTGGTGCAAGAAATGTACGACTTGCGCATCAGTAAAGGGCCCCACAAACCAGAAGTAAGGGCAAACTCAAGCTGTACAACGTCGGCGCTCCATGGGAAAGAATCGCAGTCGATGTAGCTGGGCCCCTTTCCAGAATCCGATGAAGGGAACAAATACATCATTGTGGTCCAAGATTACTTCACTAAGTGGCCCGAAGTCTTCGCTACGCCTAATCAGGAAGCAAAGACGGGTCGCTAAGAAGTTAGTCCACGAGGTGATTTTGCCGATTTGGTGTACCCCTAGAGATACATTCAGACCAAGGAAGAAACTTCGAGTCAGCACTGTTTCAGGAGGTCTGTCAACTGTTGGGTATGCATAAGACCCGTACTACTCCAGCACACCCGCAATCCGATGGCATGGTCGAGAGATTCAACCAAACGTTGGAAAACCACTTGGCCAAAGTGGTCGACGAGCATCAACGAGACTGGGACCAGTACATACCGCTATTTCTACTGTCCTAACCGATCTGCGATCCACGATAGTACCAGCACTACCCCAGCAATGGTAAATTTCGGTCGAGAAATGCGGCTTCCGGTAGATGCATTGACTGGGACAAACCGCCAGAAGCTCCAAAACCAATAACCGATTATGCGGCTGACCTACAGA
Organism: Cnaphalocrocis medinalis; assembly: GCA_014851415.1. Taxonomy (NCBI): domain Eukaryota; kingdom Metazoa; phylum Arthropoda; class Insecta; order Lepidoptera; family Crambidae; genus Cnaphalocrocis; species Cnaphalocrocis medinalis. The sequence goes on along the minus strand of CM026293.1, from coordinate 11,525,333 downwards.
AGCGCCTGGACGAAGTACATGCTCTAGTTAGAGACTGTAGTCTTAAGTCCAGCGAAAGAATGGAAGACCCGTTATGACCGCAAAGCCAACACCGGACGGTTTTCGAGGAAGGGAGTCTGGTTTGGTTACACAACCCCACTCAGGAAGAAAGGCAAATCACCGAAGTTCCAGCCAAGGTGGGAAGGGCCATACAAGATTATTACTAGACTGAACGACCTAACCTATCGGATCAAACAAGGAACAAGAGGAAAACCTAAAATTGTTCCACATTGATCGGTTGGCTCGTTACCATGGGTCCAATGATGCTCGGGACGAGGCATGACTAAGAGGGGGGTAATGTTACGACTATGTGCCCCTGAATACGGAAATAGAGCTTGTCTCAAATGAGTAAGGTCTATTATTCCGTTGTGCACTACGTTACACCACGCATAGTCGCCCCCGAACCTACGCATTCGGAATAGAAAATTATCGAACTCTCCATCGAACGTTCGAGAAACTACGAGAAATATCGGGAACCATGTAGAAATCTCTCGAAGCCCTAATACGTGGCAAAATGTCCGAGGTCTACAAAGTCTCCATCGAAGTTACGAGATAAAAGATCGAGAAATGTTCTATTCCCTTCTAGTCAGGTCTCGCCCGCGCCTATGCTAGTATAAAAGCGGGACGGGCGAGCCGACGAGTCAGTTCTGATTTGGAAAGCGAAGAAGTGAGTTCCAATTTGGAAAGCGATTATTCTCCTGCGAACTAAGAGTGATCTTGTG